>CM069859.1:229852027-230404527 GCA_036172795.1 Pelodytes ibericus
ATAGTATTCAGATTTAGATACGTCACATCATTACTGATTGGATCTCCCATCCTATCACTCGCACAGTTATCTCTTCCTGTCAGTGTGCATAGTATTCAGATTTAGATATGTCACATCATTACTGATTGGATCTCCCATCCTATCCCCCGCACAGTTATCTCTTCCTGTCAGTGTGCATAGTATTCAGATTTAGATATGTCACATCATTACTGATTGGATCTCCCATCCTATCCCTCGCACAGTTATCTCTTCCTGTCAGTGTGCATAGTATTCAGATTTAGATATGTCACATCATTACTGATTGGATCTCCCATCCTATCCCCCGCACAGTTATCTCTTACTGTCAGTGTGCATAGTATTCAGATTTAGATACGTCACATCATTACTGATTGGATCTCCCATCCTATCACACGCACAGTTATCTCTTCCTGTCAGTGTGCATAGTATTCAGATTTAGATACGTCACATCATTACTGATTGGATCTCCCATCCTATCCCCCGCACAGTTATCTCTTCATGTCAGTGTGCATAGTATTCAGATTTAGATATGTCACATCATTACTGATTGGATCTCCCATCCTATCCCTCGCACAGTTATCTCTTCCTGTCAGTGTGCATAGTATTCAGATTTAGATATGTCACATCATTACTGATT
Source organism: Pelodytes ibericus (assembly GCA_036172795.1). Taxonomy (NCBI): domain Eukaryota; kingdom Metazoa; phylum Chordata; class Amphibia; order Anura; family Pelodytidae; genus Pelodytes; species Pelodytes ibericus. The sequence continues at coordinate 229,852,683 of CM069859.1, forward strand.
GGATCTCCCATCCTATCACACGCACAGTTATCTCTTCCTGTCAGTGTGCATAGTATTCAGATTTAGATATGTCACATCATTACTGATTGGATCTCCCATCCTATCCCTCGCACAGTTATCTCTTCCTGTCAGTGTGCATAGTATTCAGATTTAGATATGTCACATCATTACTGATTGGATCTCCCATCCTATCCCCCGCACAGTTATCTCTTCCTGGCAGTGTGCATAGTATTCAGATTTAGATATGTCACATTATTACTGATTGGATCTCCCATCCTATCTCCCGCACAGTTATCTCTTCCTGTCAGTATGCATAGTATTCAGATTTAGATACGTCACATTATTACTGATTGGATCTCCCATCCTATCCCCCGCACAGTTATCTCTTCCTGTCAGTGTGCATAGTATTCAGATTTAGATACGTCACATCATTACTGATTGGATCTCCCATCCTATCCCCCACACAGTTATCTCTTCCTGTCAGTATGCATAGTATTCAGATTTAGATACGTCACATCATTACTTATTGGATCTCCCATCCTATCCCCCGCACAGTTATCTCTTCCTGTCAGTGTGCATAGTATTCAGATTTAGATATGTCACATCATTACTGATTGGATCTCCCATCCTATCCCTTGCACAGTTATCTCTTCCTGTCAGTGTGCATAGTATTCAGATTTAGATATGTCACATCATTACTGATTGGATCTCCCATCCTATCCCTCGCACAGTTATCTCTTCCTGTCAGTGTGCATAGTATTCAGATTTAGATATGTCACATCATTACTGATTGGATCTCCCATCCTATCCCTCGCACAGTTATCTCTTCCTGTCAGTGTGCATAGTATTCAGATTTAGATATGTCACATCATTACTGATTGGATCTCCCATCCTATCCCTTGCACAGTTATCTCTTCCTGTCAGTGTGCATAGTATTCAGATTTAGATATGTCACATCATTACTGATTGGATCTCCCATCCTATCCCCCGCACAGTTATCTCTTACTGTCAGTGTGCATAGTATTCAGATTTAGATACGTCACATCATTACTGATTGGATCTCCCATCCTATCCCTCGCACAGTTATCTCTTCCTGTCAGTGTGCATAGTATTCAGATTTAGATACGTCACATCATTACTGATTGGATCTCCCATCCTATCCCCCACACAGTTATCTCTTCCTGTCAGTATGCATAGTATTCAGATTTAGATACGTCCCATCATTACTGATTGGATCTCCCATCCTATCCCCCACACAGTTATCTCTTCCTGTCAGTGTGCATAGTATTCAGATTTAGATATGTCACATCATTACTGATTGGATCTCCCATCCTATCCCCCGCACAGTTATCTCTTCCTGTCAGTGTGCATAGTATTCAGATTTAGATATGTCACATCATTACTGATTGGATCTCCCATCCTATCACACGCACAGTTATCTCTTCCTGTCAGTGTGCATAGTATTCAGAGTTAGAGACATCACATCATTACTGATTGGATCTCCCATCCTATCCCTCGCACAGTTATCTCTTCCTGTCAGTGTGCATAGTATTCAGATTTAGATATGTCACATCATTACTGATTGGATCTCCCATCCTATCACACGCACAGTTATCTCTTCCTGTCAGTGTGCATAGTATTCAGATTTAGATATGTCCCATCATTACTGATTGGATCTCCCATCCTATCCCCCGCACAGTTATCTCTTCCTGTCAGTGTGCACAGTATTCAGATTTAGATATGTCACATCATTACTGATTGGATCTCCCATCCCACGCACAGTTATCTCTTCCTGTCAGTGTGCATAGTATTCTGATTTAGATATGTCACATCATTACTGATTGGATCTCCCATCCTATCCCTCGCACAGTTATCTCTTCCTGTCAGTGTGCATAGTATTCAGATTTAGATATGTCACATCATTACTGATTGGATCTCCCATCCTATCCCCCGCACAGTTATCTCTTCCTGTCAGTGTGCATAGTATTCAGATTTAGATATGTCACATCATTACTGATTGGATCTCCCACCATATCCCCCGCACAGTTATCTCTTCCTGTCAGTGTGCATAGTATTCAGATTTAGATATGTCACATCATTACTGATTGGATCTCCCATCCTATCCCACGCACAGTTATCTCTTCCTGTCAGTGTGCATAGTATTCAGATTTAGATACGTCACATCATTACTGATTGGATCTCCCATCCTATCCCACGCACAGTTATCTCTTCCTGTCAGTGTGCATAGTATTCAGATTTAGATATGTCACATTATTACTGATTGGATCTCCCATCCTATCCCTCGCACAGTTATCTCTTCCTGTCAGTATGCATAGTATTCAGATTTAGATATGTCACATCATTACTGATTGGATCTCCCATCCTATCCCTTGCACAGTTATCTCTTCCTGTCAGTATGCATAGTATTCAGATTTAGATATGTCACATCATTACTGATTGGATCTCCCATCCTATTCCACGCACAGTTATCTCTTCCTGTCAGTGTGCATAGTATTCAGATTTAGATACGTCACATCATTACTGATTGGATCTCCCATCCTATCCCTCACACAGTTATCTCTTCCTGTCAGTGTGCATAGAATTCAGATTTAGATATGTCCCATCATTACTGATTGGATCTCCCATCCTATCCCCCGCACAGTTATCTCTTCCTGTCAGTGTGCATAGTATTCAGATTTAGATATGTCCCATCATTACTGATTGGATCTCCCATCCTATCCCTCGCACAGTTATCTCTTCCTGTCAGTGTGCATAGTATTCAGATTTAGATATGTCACATCATTACTGATTGGATCTCCCATCCTATCCCCCGCACAGTTATCTCTTCCTGTCAGTGTGCATAGTATTCAGATTTAGATATGTCACATCATTACTGATTGGATCTCCCATCCTATCCCCCGCACAGTTATCTCTTCCTGTCAGTGTGCATAGTATTCAGATTTAGATACGTCACATCATTACTGATTGGATCTCCCATCCTATCCCCCGCACAGTTATCTCTTCCTGTCAGTGTGCATAGTATTCAGATTTAGATACGTCACATCATTACTGATTGGATCTCCCATTCTATCCCACGCACAGTTATCTCTTCCTGTCAGTGTGCATAGTATTCAGATTTAGATATGTCACATCATTACTGATTGGATCTCCCATCCTATCCCCCGCACAGTTATCTCTTCCTGTCAGTGTGCATAGTATTCAGATTTAGATATGTCCCATCATTACTGATTGGATCTCCCATCCTATCCCCCGCACAGTTATCTCTTCCTGTCAGTGTGCATAGTATTCAGATTTAGATATGTCACATCATTACTGATTGGATCTCCCATCCTATCCCCCGCACAGTTATCTCTTCCTGTCAGTGTCCATAGTATTCAGATTTAGATATGTCCCATCATTACTGATTGGATCTCCCATCCTATCCCCCGCACAGTTATCTCTTCCTGTCAGTGTGCGTAGTATTCAGATTTAGATACGTCACATCATTACTGATTGGATCTCCCATCCTATCCCCCGCACAGTTATCTCTTCCTGTCAGTGTGCATAGTATTCAGATTTAGATATGTCACATCATTACTGATTGGATCTCCCATCCTATCCCTCGCACAGTTATCTCTTCCTGTCAGTGTGCATAGTATTCAGATACGTCACATCATTACTGATTGGATCTCCCATCCTATCCCCCGCACAGTTATCTCTTCCTGTCAGTGTCCATAGTATTCAGATTTAGATATGTCCCATCATTACTGATTGGATCTCCCATCCTATCCCCCGCACAGTTATCTCTTCCTGTCAGTGTGCGTAGTATTCAGATTTAGATACGTCACATCATTACTGATTGGATCTCCCATCCTATCCCCCGCACAGTTATCTCTTCCTGTCAGTGTGCATAGTATTCAGATTTAGATATGTCACATCATTACTGATTGGATCTCCCATCCTATCCCTCGCACAGTTATCTCTTCCTGTCAGTGTGCATAGTATTCAGATACGTCACATCATTACTGATTGGATCTCCCATCCTATCCCCCGCAGTTATCTCTTCCTGTCAGTGTGCATAGTATTCAGATTTAGATATGTCACATCATTACTGATTGGATCTCCCATCCTATCCCTCGCACAGTTATCTCTTCCTGTCAGTGTGCATAGTATTCAGATTTAGATATGTCCCATCATTACTGATTGGATCTCCCATCCTATCCCTCGCACAGTTATCTCTTCCTGTCAGTGTGCATAGTATTCAGATTTAGATATGTCCCATCATTACTGATTGGATCTCCCATCCTATCCCCCGCACAGTTATCTCTTCCTGTCAGTGTGCATAGTATTCAGATTTAGATATGTCCCATCATTACTGATTGGATCTCCCATCCTATCCCCCGCACAGTTATCTCTTCCTGTCAGTGTGCATAGTATTCAGATTTAGATATGTCCCATCATTACTGATTGGATCTCCCATCCTATCCCTCGCACAGTTATCTCTTCTTGTCAGTGTGCATAGTATTCAGATTTAGATACGTCACATCATTACTGATTGGATCTCCCATCCTATCCCCCGCACAGTTATCTCTTCCTGTCAGTGTGCATAGTATTCAGATTTAGATACGTCACATCATTACTGATTGGATCTCCCATCCTATCCCCCACACAGTTATCTCTTCCTGTCAGTGTGCATAGTATTCAGATTTAGATACGTCACATCATTACTGATTGGATCTCCCATCCTATCCCTCGCACAGTTATCTCTTCCTGTCAGTGTGCATAGTATTCAGATTTAGATATGTCACATCATTACTGATTGGATCTCGCATCCTATCCCCCGCACAGTTATCTCTTCCTGTCAGTATGCATAGTATTCAGATTTAGATACGTCACATCATTACTGATTGGATCTCCCATCCTATCCCCCGCACAGTTATCTCTTCCTGTCAGTGTGCACAGTATTCAGATTTAGATATGTCACATCATTACTGATTGGATCTCCCATCCTATCCCCCGCACAGTTATCTCTTCCTGTCAGTGTGCATAGTATTCAGATTTAGATATGTCACATCATTACTGATTGGATCTCCCATCCTATCCCACGCACAGTTATCTCTTCCTGTCAGTGTGCACAGTATTCAGATTTAGATACGTCACATCATTACTGATTGGATCTCCCATCCTATCCCCCGCACAGTTATCTCTTCCTGTCAGTGTGCATAGTATTCAGATTTAGATATGTCACATCATTACTGATTGGATCTCCCATCCTATCCCTCGCACAGTTATCTCTTCCTGTCAGTATGCATAGTATTCAGATTTAGATATGTCACATCATTACTGATTGGATCTCCCATCCTATCCCCCGCACAGTTATCTCTTCCTGTCAGTGTGCACAGTATTCAGATTTAGATACGTCACATCATTACTGATTGGATCTCCCATCCTATCTCTTGCACAGTTATCTCTTCCTGTCAGTATGCATAGTATTCAGATTTAGATACGTCACATCATTACAGATTGGATCTCCCATCCTATCCCCCGCACAGTTATCTCTTCCTGTCAGTGTGCATAGTATTCAGAGTTAGAGACATCACATCATTACTGATTGGATCTCCCATCCTATCCCTCGCACAGTTATCTCTTCCTGTCAGTGTGCGTAGTATTCAGATTTAGATACGTCACATTATTACTGATTGGATCTCCCATCCTATCCCCCGCACAGTTATCTCTTCCTGTCAGTGTGCATAGTATTCAGATACGTCACATCATTACTGATTGGATCTCCCATCCTATCCCCCGCACAGTTATCTCTTCCTGTCAGTGTGCGTAGTATTCAGATTTAGATACGTCACATCATTACTGATTGGATCTCCCGTCCTATCCCCCGCACAGTTATCTCTTCCTGTCAGTGTGCATAGTATTCAGATTTAGATATGTCATATCATTACTGATTGGATCTCCCATCCTATCCCCCGCACAGTTATCTCTTCCTGTCAGTGTGCATAGTATTCAGATTTAGATATGTCACATCATTACTGATTGGATCTCCCATCCTATCCCTCACACAGTTATCTCTTCCTGTCAGTGTGCATAGAATTCAGATTTAGATATGTCCCATCATTACTGATTGGATCTCCCATCCTATCCCCCGCACAGTTATCTCTTCCTGTCAGTGTGCATAGTATTCAGATTTAGATATGTCACATCATTACTGATTGGATCTCCCATCCTATCCCCCGCACAGTTATCTCTTCCTGTCAGTGTGCATAGTATTCAGATTTAGATATGTCACATCATTACTGATTGGATCTCCCATCCTATCCCCCGCACAGTTATCTCTTCCTGTCAGTGTGCATAGTATTCAGATTTAGATATGTCACATCATTACTGATTGGATCTCCCATCCTATCCCCCGCACAGTTATCTCTTCCTGTTAGTGTGCATAGTATTCAGATTTAGATACGTCACATCATTACTGATTGGATCTCCCATCCTATCCCCCGCACAGTTATCTCTTCCTGTCAGTGTGCATAGTATTCAGATTTAGATACGTCACATCATTACTGATTGGATCTCCCATCCTATCCCTTGCACAGTTATCTCTTCCTGTCAGTGTGCATAGTATTCAGATTTAGATATGTCACATCATTACTGATTGGATCTCCCATCCTATCCCCCGCACAGTTATCTCTTCCTGTCAGTGTGCATAGTATTCAGATTTAGATATGTCACATCATTACTGATTGGATCTCCCATCCTATCCCCCGCACAGTTATCTCTTCCTGTCAGTGTGCATAGTATTCAGATTTAGATATGTCACATCATTACTGATTGGATCTCCCATCCTATCCCCCGCACAGTTATCTCTTCCTGTCAGTGTGCATAGTATTCAGATTTAGATATGTCACATCATTACTGATTGGATCTCCCATCCTATCCCCCGCACAGTTATCTCTTCCTGTTAGTGTGCATAGTATTCAGATTTAGATACGTCACATCATTACTGATTGGATCTCCCATCCTATCCCCCGCACAGTTATCTCTTCCTGTCAGTGTGCATAGTATTCAGATTTAGATATGTCCCATCATTACTGATTGGATCTCCCATCCTATCCCCCGCACAGTTATCTCTTCCTGTTAGTGTGCATAGTATTCAGATTTAGATATGTCACATCATTACTGATTGGATCTCCCATCCTATCCCCCGCACAGTTATCTCTTCCTGTCAGTGTGCATAGTATTCAGATTTAGATACGTCACATCATTACTGATTGGATCTCCCATCCTATCCCCCGCACAGTTATCTCTTCCTGTCAGTGTGCATAGTATTCAGATTTAGATACGTCACATCATTACTGATTGGATCTCCATCCTATCCCCCGCACAGTTATCTCTTCCTGTCAGTGTGCATAGTATTCAGATTTAGATATGTCCCATCATTACTGATTGGATCTCCCATCCTATCCCCCGCACAGTTATCTCTTCCTGTCAGTGTGCATAGTATTCAGATTTAGATATGTCACATTATTACTGATTGGATCTCCCATCCTATCCCTCGCACAGTTATCTCTTCCTGTCAGTGTGCATAGTATTCAGATTTAGATACGTCACATCATTACTGATTGGATCTCCCATCCTATCCCTCGCACAGTTATCTCTTCCTGTCAGTGTGCATAGTATTCAGATTTAGATATGTCACATCATTACTGATTGGATCTCCCATCCTATCCCCCGCACAGTTATCTCTTCCTGTCAGTGTGCATAGTATTCAGATTTAGATATGTCACATCATTACTGATTGGATCTCCCATCCTATACCTTGCACAGTTATCTCTTCCTGTCAGTGTGCATAGTATTCAGATTTAGATATGTCCCATCATTACTGATTGGATCTCCCATCCTATCCCTCGCACAGTTATCTCTTCCTGTCAGTGTGCATAGTATTCAGATTTAGATATGTCACATCATTACTGATTGGATCTCCCATCCCACGCACAGTTATCTCTTCCTGTCAGTGTGCACAGTATTCAGATTTAGATATGTCACATCATTACTGATTGGATCTCCCATCCTATCACACGCACAGTTATCTCTTCCTGTCAGTGTGCACAGTATTCAGATTTAGATATGTCACATCATTACTGATTGGATCTCCCATCCCACGCACAGTTATCTCTTCCTGTCAGTGTGCATAGTATTCAGATTTAGATACGTCACATCATTACTGATTGGATCTCCCATCCTATCCCTCGCACAGTTATCTCTTCCTGTCAGTGTGCATAGTATTCAGATTTAGATATGTCACATCATTACTGATTGGATCTCCAATCCTATCCCCCGCACAGTTATCTCTTCCTGTCAGTGTGCATAGTATTCAGATTTAGATATGTCACATCATTACTGATTGGATCTCCCATCCTATCCCCCGCACAGTTATCACTTCCTGTCAGTGTGCATAGTATTCAGAGTTAGATACATCACATCATTACTGATTGGATCTCCCATCCTATCCCCCGCACAGTTATCTCTTCCTGTCAGTGTGCATAGTATTCAGATTTAGATACGTCACATCATTACTGATTGGATCTCCATCCTATCCCCCGCACAGTTATCTCTTCCTGTCAGTGTGCATAGTATTCAGATTTAGATATGTCACATCATTACTGATTGGATCTCCCATCCTATCCCCCGCACAGTTATCTCTTCCTGTCAGTGTGCATAGTATTCAGATTTAGATATGTAACATCATTACTGATTGGATGTCACATCCTATCCCCCGCACAGTTATCTCTTCCTGTCAGTGTGCATAGTATTCAGATTTAGATATGTCCCATCATTACTGATTGGATCTCCCATCCTATCCCCCGCACAGTTATCTCTTCCTGTCAGTGTGCATAGTATTCAGATTTAGATATGTCACATCATTACTGATTGGATCTCCCATCCTATCCCCCGCACAGTTATCTCTTCCTGTCAGTGTGCGTAGTATTCAGATTTAGATACGTCACATCATTACTGATTGGATCTCCCGTCCTATCCCCCGCACAGTTATCTCTTCCTGTCAGTGTGCATAGTATTCAGATTTAGATATGTCCCATCATTACTGATTGGATCTCCCATCCTATCCCCCGCACAGTTATCTCTTCCTGTCAGTGTGCATAGTATTCAGATACGTCACATCATTATTGATTGGATCTCCCATCCTATTCCCCCGCACAGTTATCTCTTCCTGTCAGTGTGCATAGTATTCAGATTTAGATATGTCACATCATTACTGATTGGATCTCCCATCCTATCCCCCGCACAGTTATCTCTTCCTGTCAGTGTGCATAGTATTCAGATTTAGATATGTCACATCATTACTGATTGGATCTCCCATCCTATACCTTGCACAGTTATCTCTTCCTGTCAGTGTGCATAGTATTCAGATTTAGATATGTCCCATCATTACTGATTGGATCTCCCATCCTATCCCTCGCACAGTTATCTCTTCCTGTCAGTGTGCATAGTATTCAGATTTAGATATGTCACATCATTACTGATTGGATCTCCCATCCCACGCACAGTTATCTCTTCCTGTCAGTGTGCACAGTATTCAGATTTAGATATGTCACATCATTACTGATTGGATCTCCCATCCTATCACACGCACAGTTATCTCTTCCTGTCAGTGTGCACAGTATTCAGATTTAGATATGTCACATCATTACTGATTGGATCTCCCATCCCACGCACAGTTATCTCTTCCTGTCAGTGTGCATAGTATTCAGATTTAGATACGTCACATCATTACTGATTGGATCTCCCATCCTATCCCTCGCACAGTTATCTCTTCCTGTCAGTGTGCATAGTATTCAGATTTAGATATGTCACATCATTACTGATTGGATCTCCAATCCTATCCCCCGCACAGTTATCTCTTCCTGTCAGTGTGCATAGTATTCAGATTTAGATATGTCACATCATTACTGATTGGATCTCCCATCCTATCCCCCGCACAGTTATCACTTCCTGTCAGTGTGCATAGTATTCAGAGTTAGATACATCACATCATTACTGATTGGATCTCCCATCCTATCCCCCGCACAGTTATCTCTTCCTGTCAGTGTGCATAGTATTCAGATTTAGATACGTCACATCATTACTGATTGGATCTCCATCCTATCCCCCGCACAGTTATCTCTTCCTGTCAGTGTGCATAGTATTCAGATTTAGATATGTCACATCATTACTGATTGGATCTCCCATCCTATCCCCCGCACAGTTATCTCTTCCTGTCAGTGTGCATAGTATTCAGATTTAGATATGTAACATCATTACTGATTGGATGTCACATCCTATCCCCCGCACAGTTATCTCTTCCTGTCAGTGTGCATAGTATTCAGATTTAGATATGTCCCATCATTACTGATTGGATCTCCCATCCTATCCCCCGCACAGTTATCTCTTCCTGTCAGTGTGCATAGTATTCAGATTTAGATATGTCACATCATTACTGATTGGATCTCCCATCCTATCCCCCGCACAGTTATCTCTTCCTGTCAGTGTGCGTAGTATTCAGATTTAGATACGTCACATCATTACTGATTGGATCTCCCGTCCTATCCCCCGCACAGTTATCTCTTCCTGTCAGTGTGCATAGTATTCAGATTTAGATATGTCCCATCATTACTGATTGGATCTCCCATCCTATCCCCCGCACAGTTATCTCTTCCTGTCAGTGTGCATAGTATTCAGATACGTCACATCATTATTGATTGGATCTCCCATCCTATTCCCCCGCACAGTTATCTCTTCCTGTCAGTGTGCATAGTATTCAGATTTAGATATGTCACATCATTACTGATTGGATCTCCCATCCTATCCCCCGCACAGTTATCACTTCCTGTCAGTGTGCATAGTATTCAGAGTTAGATACATCACATCATTACTGATTGGATCTCCCATCCTATCCCCCGCACAGTTATCTCTTCCTGTCAGTGTGCATAGTATTCAGATTTAGATATGTCACATCATTACTGATTGGATCTCCCATCCTATCCCTCGCACAGTTATCCCTTCCTGTCAGTGTGCATAGTATTCAGATTTAGATATGTCACATCATTACTGATTGGATCTCCCATCCTATCCCTCGCACAGTTATCTCTTCCTGTCAGTGTGCATAGTATTCAGATTTAGATATGTCACATCATTACTGATTGGATCTCCCATCCCACGCACAGTTATCTCTTCCTGTCAGTGTGCACAGTATTCAGATTTAGATATGTCACATCATTACTGATTGGATCTCCCATCCCACGCACAGTTATCTCTTCCTGTCAGTGTGCACAGTATTCAGATTTAGATACGTCACATCATTACTGATTGGATCTCCCATCCTATCCCTCGCACAGTTATCTCTTCCTGTCAGTATGCATAGTATTCAGATTTAGATATGTCCCATCATTACTGATTGGATCTCCCATCCTATCCCTCGCACAGTTATCTCTTCCTGTCAGTATGCATAGTATTCAGATTTAGATATGTCACATCATTACTGATTGGATCTCGCATCCTATCCCCCGCACAGTTATCTCTTCCTGTCAGTATGCATAGTATTCAGATTTAGATACGTCACATCATTACTGATTGGATCTCCCATCCCACGCACAGTTATCTCTTCCTGTCAGTGTGCACAGTATTCAGATTTAGATACGTCACATCATTACTGATTGGATCTCCCATCCTATCCCCCGCACAGTTATCTCTTCCTGTCAGTGTGCATAGTATTCAGATTTAGATATGTCACATCATTACTGATTGGATCTCCCATCCTATCCCTCGCACAGTTATCTCTTCCTGTCAGTATGCATAGTATTCAGATTTAGATATGTCACATCATTACTGATTGGATCTCCCATCCTATCCCTCGCACAGTTATCTCTTCCTGTCAGTGTGCATAGTATTCAGAGTTAGATACGTCACATCATTACTGATTGGATCTCTCATCCTATCCCCCGCACAGTTATCTCTTCCTGTCAGTGTGCATAGTATTCAGATTTAGATATGTCACATCATTACTGATTGGATCTCCCATCCTATCCCCCGCACAGTTATCTCTTCCTGTCAGTGTGCACAGTATTCAGATTTAGATACGTCACATCATTACTGATTGGATCTCCCATCCTATCTCTTGCACAGTTATCTCTTCCTGTCAGTATGCATAGTATTCAGATTTAGATATGTCACATCATTACTGATTGGATCTCCCATCCTATCCCACGCACAGTTATCTCTTCCTGTCAGTGTGCATAGTATTCAGATTTAGATACGTCACATCATTACTGATTGGATCTCCCATCCTATCCCCCGCACAGTTATCTCTTCCTGTCAGTGTGCATAGTATTCAGATTTAGATACGTCACATCATTACAGATTGGATCTCCCATCCTATCCCCCGCACAGTTATCTCTTCCTGTCAGTGTGCATAGTATTCAGATTTAGATATGTCACATCATTACTGATTGGATCTCCCATCCTATCCCTCACACAGTTATCTCTTCCTGTCAGTGTGCATAGAATTCAGATTTAGATATGTCCCATCATTACTGATTGGATCTCCCATCCTATCCCCCGCACAGTTATCTCTTCCTGTCAGTGTGCATAGTATTCAGATTTAGATATGTCACATCATTACTGATTGGATCTCCATCCTATCCCCCGCACAGTTATCTCTTCCTGTCAGTGTGCATAGTATTCAGATTTAGATATGTCCCATCATTACTGATTGGATCTCCCATCCTATCCCCCGCACAGTTATCTCTTCCTGTCAGTGTGCATAGTATTCAGATTTAGATATGTCACATTATTACTGATTGGATCTCCCATCCTATCCCTCGCACAGTTATCTCTTCCTGTCAGTGTGCATAGTATTCAGATTTAGATATGTCACATCATTACTGATTGGATCTCCCATCCTATCCCCCGCACAGTTATCTCTTCCTGGCAGTGTGCATAGTATTCAGATTTAGATACGTCACATCATTACTGATTGGATCTCCCATCCTATCCCTCGCACAGTTATCTCTTCCTGTCAGTGTGCATAGTATTCAGATTTAGATATGTCACATCATTACTGATTGGATCTCCCATCCTATCCCCCGCACAGTTATCTCTTCCTGTCAGTGTGCATAGTATTCAGATTTAGATATGTCACATCATTACTGATTGGATCTCCCATCCTATACCTTGCACAGTTATCTCTTCCTGTCAGTGTGCATAGTATTCAGATTTAGATATGTCCCATCATTACTGATTGGATCTCCCATCCTATCCCTCGCACAGTTATCTCTTCCTGTCAGTGTGCATAGTATTCAGATTTAGATATGTCACATCATTACTGATTGGATCTCCCATCCCACGCACAGTTATCTCTTCCTGTCAGTGTGCACAGTATTCAGATTTAGATATGTCACATCATTACTGATTGGATCTCCCATCCTATCACACGCACAGTTATCTCTTCCTGTCAGTGTGCACAGTATTCAGATTTAGATATGTCACATCATTACTGATTGGATCTCCCATCCCACGCACAGTTATCTCTTCCTGTCAGTGTGCATAGTATTCAGATTTAGATACGTCACATCATTACTGATTGGATCTCCCATCCTATCCCTCGCACAGTTATCTCTTCCTGTCAGTGTGCATAGTATTCAGATTTAGATATGTCACATCATTACTGATTGGATCTCCAATCCTATCCCCCGCACAGTTATCTCTTCCTGTCAGTGTGCATAGTATTCAGATTTAGATATGTCACATCATTACTGATTGGATCTCCCATCCTATCCCCCGCACAGTTATCACTTCCTGTCAGTGTGCATAGTATTCAGAGTTAGATACATCACATCATTACTGATTGGATCTCCCATCCTATCCCCCGCACAGTTATCTCTTCCTGTCAGTGTGCATAGTATTCAGATTTAGATACGTCACATCATTACTGATTGGATCTCCATCCTATCCCCCGCACAGTTATCTCTTCCTGTCAGTGTGCATAGTATTCAGATTTAGATATGTCACATCATTACTGATTGGATCTCCCATCCTATCCCCCGCACAGTTATCTCTTCCTGTCAGTGTGCATAGTATTCAGATTTAGATATGTAACATCATTACTGATTGGATGTCACATCCTATCCCCCGCACAGTTATCTCTTCCTGTCAGTGTGCATAGTATTCAGATTTAGATATGTCCCATCATTACTGATTGGATCTCCCATCCTATCCCCCGCACAGTTATCTCTTCCTGTCAGTGTGCATAGTATTCAGATTTAGATATGTCACATCATTACTGATTGGATCTCCCATCCTATCCCCCGCACAGTTATCTCTTCCTGTCAGTGTGCGTAGTATTCAGATTTAGATACGTCACATCATTACTGATTGGATCTCCCGTCCTATCCCCCGCACAGTTATCTCTTCCTGTCAGTGTGCATAGTATTCAGATACGTCACATCATTATTGATTGGATCTCCCATCCTATTCCCCCGCACAGTTATCTCTTCCTGTCAGTGTGCATAGTATTCAGATTTAGATATGTCACATCATTACTGATTGGATCTCCCATCCTATCCCCCGCACAGTTATCTCTTCCTGTCAGTGTGCATAGTATTCAGATTTAGATATGTCACATCATTACTGATTGGATCTCCCATCCTATACCTTGCACAGTTATCTCTTCCTGTCAGTGTGCATAGTATTCAGATTTAGATATGTCCCATCATTACTGATTGGATCTCCCATCCTATCCCTCGCACAGTTATCTCTTCCTGTCAGTGTGCATAGTATTCAGATTTAGATATGTCACATCATTACTGATTGGATCTCCCATCCCACGCACAGTTATCTCTTCCTGTCAGTGTGCACAGTATTCAGATTTAGATATGTCACATCATTACTGATTGGATCTCACATCCTATCACACGCACAGTTATCTCTTCCTGTCAGTGTGCACAGTATTCAGATTTAGATATGTCACATCATTACTGATTGGATCTCCCATCCCACGCACAGTTATCTCTTCCTGTCAGTGTGCATAGTATTCAGATTTAGATACGTCACATCATTACTGATTGGATCTCCCATCCTATCCCTCGCACAGTTATCTCTTCCTGTCAGTGTGCATAGTATTCAGATTTAGATATGTAACATCATTACTGATTGGATGTCACATCCTATCCCCCGCACAGTTATCTCTTCCTGTCAGTGTGCATAGTATTCAGATTTAGATATGTCCCATCATTACTGATTGGATCTCCCATCCTATCCCCCGCACAGTTATCTCTTCCTGTCAGTGTGCATAGTATTCAGATTTAGATATGTCACATCATTACTGATTGGATCTCCCATCCTATCCCCCGCACAGTTATCTCTTCCTGTCAGTGTGCGTAGTATTCAGATTTAGATACGTCACATCATTACTGATTGGATCTCCCGTCCTATCCCCCGCACAGTTATCTCTTCCTGTCAGTGTGCATAGTATTCAGATTTAGATATGTCCCATCATTACTGATTGGATCTCCCATCCTATCCCCCGCACAGTTATCTCTTCCTGTCAGTGTGCATAGTATTCAGATACGTCACATCATTATTGATTGGATCTCCCATCCTATTCCCCCGCACAGTTATCTCTTCCTGTCAGTGTGCATAGTATTCAGATTTAGATATGTCACATCATTACTGATTGGATCTCCCATCCTATCCCCCGCACAGTTATCTCTTCCTGTCAGTGTGCATAGTATTCAGATTTAGATATGTCACATCATTACTGATTGGATCTCCCATCCTATCCCTCGCACAGTTATCCCTTCCTGTCAGTGTGCATAGTATTCAGATTTAGATATGTCACATCATTACTGATTGGATCTCCCATCCTATCCCTCGCACAGTTATCTCTTCCTGTCAGTGTGCATAGTATTCAGATTTAGATATGTCACATCATTACTGATTGGATCTCCCATCCCACGCACAGTTATCTCTTCCTGTCAGTGTGCACAGTATTCAGATTTAGATATGTCACATCATTACTGATTGGATCTCCCATCCCACGCACAGTTATCTCTTCCTGTCAGTGTGCACAGTATTCAGATTTAGATACGTCACATCATTACTGATTGGATCTCCCATCCTATCCCTCGCACAGTTATCTCTTCCTGTCAGTATGCATAGTATTCAGATTTAGATATGTCCCATCATTACTGATTGGATCTCCCATCCTATCCCTCGCACAGTTATCTCTTCCTGTCAGTATGCATAGTATTCAGATTTAGATATGTCACATCATTACTGATTGGATCTCGCATCCTATCCCCCGCACAGTTATCTCTTCCTGTCAGTATGCATAGTATTCAGATTTAGATACGTCACATCATTACTGATTGGATCTCCCATCCCACGCACAGTTATCTCTTCCTGTCAGTGTGCACAGTATTCAGATTTAGATACGTCACATCATTACTGATTGGATCTCCCATCCTATCCCCCGCACAGTTATCTCTTCCTGTCAGTGTGCATAGTATTCAGATTTAGATATGTCACATCATTACTGATTGGATCTCCCATCCTATCCCTCGCACAGTTATCTCTTCCTGTCAGTATGCATAGTATTCAGATTTAGATATGTCACATCATTACTGATTGGATCTCCCATCCTATCCCTCGCACAGTTATCTCTTCCTGTCAGTGTGCATAGTATTCAGAGTTAGATACGTCACATCATTACTGATTGGATCTCTCATCCTATCCCCCGCACAGTTATCTCTTCCTGTCAGTGTGCATAGTATTCAGATTTAGATATGTCACATCATTACTGATTGGATCTCCCATCCTATCCCCCGCACAGTTATCTCTTCCTGTCAGTGTGCACAGTATTCAGATTTAGATACGTCACATCATTACTGATTGGATCTCCCATCCTATCTCTTGCACAGTTATCTCTTCCTGTCAGTATGCATAGTATTCAGATTTAGATATGTCACATCATTACTGATTGGATCTCCCATCCTATCCCACGCACAGTTATCTCTTCCTGTCAGTGTGCATAGTATTCAGATTTAGATACGTCACATCATTACTGATTGGATCTCCCATCCTATCCCCCGCACAGTTATCTCTTCCTGTCAGTGTGCATAGTATTCAGATTTAGATACGTCACATCATTACAGATTGGATCTCCCATCCTATCCCCCGCACAGTTATCTCTTCCTGTCAGTGTGCATAGTATTCAGATTTAGATATGTCACATCATTACTGATTGGATCTCCCATCCTATCCCTCACACAGTTATCTCTTCCTGTCAGTGTGCATAGAATTCAGATTTAGATATGTCCCATCATTACTGATTGGATCTCCCATCCTATCCCCCGCACAGTTATCTCTTCCTGTCAGTGTGCATAGTATTCAGATTTAGATATGTCACATCATTACTGATTGGATCTCCCATCCTATCCCCCGCACAGTTATCTCTTCCTGTCAGTGTGCATAGTATTCAGATTTAGATATGTCACATCATTACTGATTGGATCTCCCATCCTATCCCCCGCACAGTTATCTCTTCCTGTCAGTGTATATAGTATTCAGATTTAGATATGTCACATCATTACTGATTGGATCTCCCATCCTATCCCCCGCACAGTTATCTCTTCCTGTTAGTGTGCATAGTATTCAGATTTAGATACGTCACATCATTACTGATTGGATCTCCCATCCTATCCCCCGCACAGTTATCTCTTCCTGTCAGTGTGCATAGTATTCAGATTTAGATATGTCACATCATTACTGATTGGATCTCCCATCCTATCCCCCGCACAGTTATCTCTTCCTGTCAGTGTGCATAGTATTCAGATTTAGATATGTCACATCATTACTGATTGGATCTCCCATCCTATCCCCCGCACAGTTATCTCTTCCTGTCAGTGTGCATAGTATTCAGATTTAGATATGTCACATCATTACTGATTGGATCTCCCATCCTATCCCCCGCACAGTTATCTCTTCCTGTTAGTGTGCATAGTATTCAGATTTAGATACGTCACATCATTACTGATTGGATCTCCCATCCTATCCCCCGCACAGTTATCTCTTCCTGTCAGTGTGCATAGTATTCAGATTTAGATATGTCCCATCATTACTGATTGGATCTCCCATCCTATCCCCCGCACAGTTATCTCTTCCTGTTAGTGTGCATAGTATTCAGATTTAGATATGTCACATCATTACTGATTGGATCTCCCATCCTATCCCCCGCACAGTTATCTCTTCCTGTCAGTGTGCATAGTATTCAGATTTAGATACGTCACATCATTACTGATTGGATCTCCCATCCTATCCCCCGCACAGTTATCTCTTCCTGTCAGTGTGCATAGTATTCAGATTTAGATACGTCACATCATTACTGATTGGATCTCCATCCTATCCCCCGCACAGTTATCTCTTCCTGTCAGTGTGCATAGTATTCAGATTTAGATATGTCCCATCATTACTGATTGGATCTCCCATCCTATCCCCCGCACAGTTATCTCTTCCTGTCAGTGTGCATAGTATTCAGATTTAGATATGTCACATTATTACTGATTGGATCTCCCATCCTATCCCTCGCACAGTTATCTCTTCCTGTCAGTGTGCATAGTATTCAGATTTAGATATGTCACATCATTACTGATTGGATCTCCCATCCTATCCCCCGCACAGTTATCTCTTCCTGGCAGTGTGCATAGTATTCAGATTTAGATACGTCACATCATTACTGATTGGATCTCCCATCCTATCCCTCGCACAGTTATCTCTTCCTGTCAGTGTGCATAGTATTCAGATTTAGATATGTCACATCATTACTGATTGGATCTCCCATCCCACGCACAGTTATCTCTTCCTGTCAGTGTGCATAGTATTCAGATTTAGATACGTCACATCATTACTGATTGGATCTCCCATCCTATCCCTCGCACAGTTATCTCTTCCTGTCAGTGTGCATAGTATTCAGATTTAGATATGTCACATCATTACTGATTGGATCTCCAATCCTATCCCCCGCACAGTTATCTCTTCCTGTCAGTGTGCATAGTATTCAGATTTAGATATGTCCCATCATTACTGATTGGATCTCCCATCCTATCCCCCGCACAGTTATCACTTCCTGTCAGTGTGCATAGTATTCAGAGTTAGATACATCACATCATTACTGATTGGATCTCCCATCCTATCCCCCGCACAGTTATCTCTTCCTGTCAGTGTGCATAGTATTCAGATTTAGATACGTCACATCATTACTGATTGGATCTCCATCCTATCCCCCGCACAGTTATCTCTTCCTGTCAGTGTGCATAGTATTCAGATTTAGATATGTCACATCATTACTGATTGGATCTCCCATCCTATCCCCCGCACAGTTATCTCTTCCTGTCAGTGTGCATAGTATTCAGATTTAGATATGTAACATCATTACTGATTGGATGTCACATCCTATCCCCCGCACAGTTATCTCTTCCTGTCAGTGTGCATAGTATTCAGATTTAGATATGTCCCATCATTACTGATTGGATCTCCCATCCTATCCCCCGCACAGTTATCTCTTCCTGTCAGTGTGCATAGTATTCAGATTTAGATATGTCACATCATTACTGATTGGATCTCCCATCCTATCCCCCGCACAGTTATCTCTTCCTGTCAGTGTGCGTAGTATTCAGATTTAGATACGTCACATCATTACTGATTGGATCTCCCGTCCTATCCCCCGCACAGTTATCTCTTCCTGTCAGTGTGCATAGTATTCAGATTTAGATATGTCCCATCATTACTGATTGGATCTCCCATCCTATCCCCCGCACAGTTATCTCTTCCTGTCAGTGTGCATAGTATTCAGATTTAGATATGTCACATCATTACTGATTGGATCTCCCATCCTATCCCCCGCACAGTTATCTCTTCCTGTCAGTGTGCATAGTATTCAGATACGTCACATCATTATTGATTGGATCTCCCATCCTATTCCCCCGCACAGTTATCTCTTCCTGTCAGTGTGCATAGTATTCAGATTTAGATATGTCACATCATTACTGATTGGATCTCCCATCCTATCCCCCGCACAGTTATCTCTTCCTGTCAGTGTGCATAGTATTCAGATTTAGATATGTCACATCATTACTGATTGGATCTCCCATCCTATCCCTCGCACAGTTATCCCTTCCTGTCAGTGTGCATAGTATTCAGATTTAGATATGTCACATCATTACTGATTGGATCTCCCATCCTATCCCTCGCACAGTTATCTCTTCCTGTCAGTGTGCATAGTATTCAGATTTAGATATGTCACATCATTACTGATTGGATCTCCCATCCCACGCACAGTTATCTCTTCCTGTCAGTGTGCACAGTATTCAGATTTAGATATGTCACATCATTACTGATTGGATCTCCCATCCCACGCACAGTTATCTCTTCCTGTCAGTGTGCACAGTATTCAGATTTAGATACGTCACATCATTACTGATTGGATCTCCCATCCTATCCCTCGCACAGTTATCTCTTCCTGTCAGTATGCATAGTATTCAGATTTAGATATGTCCCATCATTACTGATTGGATCTCCCATCCTATCCCCCGCACAGTTATCTCTTCCTGTCAGTGTGCATAGTATTCAGATTTAGATACGTCACATCATTACTGATTGGATCTCCCATCCTATCCCTCGCACAGTTATCTCTTCCTGTCAGTGTGCATAGTATTCAGATTTAGATATGTCACATCATTACTGATTGGATCTCCCATCCTATCCCTCGCACAGTTATCTCTTCCTGTCAGTGTGCATAGTATTCAGATTTAGATATGTCACATTATTACTGATTGGATCTCCCATCCTATCCCTCGCACAGTTATCTCTTCCTGTCAGTGTGCATAGTATTCAGATTTAGATACGTCACATCATTACTGATTGGATCTCCCATCCTATCCCCCGCACAGTTATCTCTTCCTGTCAGTGTGCATAGTATTCAGATTTAGATATGTCACATCATTACTGATTGGATCTCCCATCCTATCCCCCGCACAGTTATCTCTTCCTGTCAGTGTGCATAGTATTCAGATTTAGATATGTCACATCATTACTGATTGGATCTCCCATCCTATCCCCCGCACAGTTATCTCTTCCTGTCAGTGTGCATAGTATTCAGATTTAGATACGTCACATCATTACTGATTGGATCTCCCATCCTATCCCCCGCACAGTTATCTCTTCCTGTCAGTGTGCATAGTATTCAGATTTAGATATGTCATATCATTACTGATTGGATCTCCCATCCTATCCCTCGCACAGTTATCTCTTCCTGTCAGTGTGCATAGTATTCAGATTTAGATATGTCACATCATTACTGATTGGATCTCCCATCCTATCCCTCGCACAGTTATCTCTTCCTGTCAGTGTGCATAGTATTCAGATACGTCACATCATTACTGATTGGATCTCCCATCCTATCCCCCGCACAGTTATCTCTTCCTGTCAGTGTGCATAGTATTCAGATTTAGATATGTCACATCATTACTGATTGGATCTCCCATCCTATCCCCCGCACAGTTATCTCTTCCTGTTAGTGTGCATAGTATTCAGATTTAGATATGTCACATCATTACTGATTGGATCTCCCATCCTATCCCCCGCACAGTTATCTCTTCCTGTCAGTGTGCATAGTATTCAGATTTAGATATGTCCCATCATTACTGATTGGATCTCCCATCCTATCCCCCGCACAGTTATCTCTTCCTGTTAGTGTGCATAGTATTCAGATTTAGATATGTCACATCATTACTGATTGGATCTCCCATCCTATCCCCCGCACAGTTATCTCTTCCTGTCAGTGTGCATAGTATTCAGATTTAGATACGTCACATCATTACTGATTGGATCTCCCATCCTATCCCCCGCACAGTTATCTCTTCCTGTCAGTGTGCATAGTATTCAGATTTAGATACGTCACATCATTACTGATTGGATCTCCATCCTATCCCCCGCACAGTTATCTCTTCCTGTCAGTGTGCATAGTATTCAGATTTAGATATGTCCCATCATTACTGATTGGATCTCCCATCCTATCCCCCGCACAGTTATCTCTTCCTGTCAGTGTGCATAGTATTCAGATTTAGATATGTCACATTATTACTGATTGGATCTCCCATCCTATCCCTCGCACAGTTATCTCTTCCTGTCAGTGTGCATAGTATTCAGATTTAGATATGTCACATCATTACTGATTGGATCTCCCATCCTATCCCCCGCACAGTTATCTCTTCCTGGCAGTGTGCATAGTATTCAGATTTAGATACGTCACATCATTACTGATTGGATCTCCCATCCTATCCCTCGCACAGTTATCTCTTCCTGTCAGTGTGCATAGTATTCAGATTTAGATATGTCACATCATTACTGATTGGATCTCCCATCCCACGCACAGTTATCTCTTCCTGTCAGTGTGCATAGTATTCAGATTTAGATACGTCACATCATTACTGATTGGATCTCCCATCCTATCCCTCGCACAGTTATCTCTTCCTGTCAGTGTGCATAGTATTCAGATTTAGATATGTCACATCATTACTGATTGGATCTCCCATCCTATCCCTCGCACAGTTATCTCTTCCTGTCAGTGTGCATAGTATTCAGATTTAGATATGTCCCATCATTACTGATTGGATCTCCCATCCTATCCCCCGCACAGTTATCACTTCCTGTCAGTGTGCATAGTATTCAGAGTTAGATACATCACATCATTACTGATTGGATCTCCCATCCTATCCCTCGCACAGTTATCTCTTCCTGTCAGTGTGCATAGTATTCAGATTTAGATACGTCACATCATTACTGATTGGATCTCCATCCTATCCCCCGCACAGTTATCTCTTCCTGTCAGTGTGCATAGTATTCAGATTTAGATATGTAACATCATTACTGATTGGATGTCACATCCTATCCCCCGCACAGTTATCTCTTCCTGTCAGTGTGCATAGTATTCAGATTTAGATATGTAACATCATTACTGATTGGATGTCACATCATTACTGATTGGATCTCCCATCCTATCCCCCGCACAGTTATCTCTTCCTGTCAGTGTGCGTAGTATTCAGATTTAGATACGTCACATCATTACTGATTGGATCTCCCGTCCTATCCCCCGCACAGTTATCTCTTCCTGTCAGTGTGCATAGTATTCAGATTTAGATATGTCCCATCATTACTGATTGGATCTCCCATCCTATCCCCCGCACAGTTATCTCTTCCTGTCAGTGTGCATAGTATTCAGATTTAGATATGTCACATCATTACTGATTGGATCTCCCATCCTATCCCCCGCACAGTTATCTCTTCCTGTCAGTGTGCATAGTATTCAGATACGTCACATCATTATTGATTGGATCTCCCATCCTATTCCCCCGCACAGTTATCTCTTCCTGTCAGTGTGCATAGTATTCAGATTTAGATATGTCACATCATTACTGATTGGATCTCCCATCCCACGCACAGTTATCTCTTCCTGTCAGTGTGCATAGTATTCAGATTTAGATATGTCACATCATTACTGATTGGATCTCCCATCCTATCCCTCGCACAGTTATCCCTTCCTGTCAGTGTGCATAGTATTCAGATTTAGATATGTCACATCATTACTGATTGGATCTCCCATCCTATCCCTCGCACAGTTATCTCTTCCTGTCAGTGTGCATAGTATTCAGATTTAGATATGTCACATCATTACTGATTGGATCTCCCATCCTATCCCACGCACAGTTATCTCTTCCTGTCAGTGTGCACAGTATTCAGATTTAGATATGTCACATCATTACTGATTGGATCTCCCATCCCACGCACAGTTATCTCTTCCTGTCAGTGTGCACAGTATTCAGATTTAGATACGTCACATCATTACTGATTGGATCTCCCATCCTATCCCTCGCACAGTTATCTCTTCCTGTCAGTATGCATAGTATTCAGATTTAGATATGTCTCATCATTACTGATTGGATCTCCCATCCTATCCCCCGCACAGTTATCTCTTCCTGTCAGTGTGCATAGTATTCAGATTTAGATACGTCACATCATTACTGATTGGATCTCCCATCCTATCCCTCGCACAGTTATCTCTTCCTGTCAGTGTGCATAGTATTCAGATTTAGATATGTCACATCATTACTGATTGGATCTCCCATCCTATCCCTCGCACAGTTATCTCTTCCTGTCAGTGTGCATAGTATTCAGATTTAGATATGTCACATTATTACTGATTGGATCTCCCATCCTATCCCTCGCACAGTTATCTCTTCCTGTCAGTGTGCATAGTATTCAGATTTAGATATGTCCCATCATTACTGATTGGATCTCCCATCCTATCCCCCGCACAGTTATCTCTTCCTGTCAGTGTGCATAGTATTCAGATTTAGATATGTCACATCATTACTGATTGGATCTCCCATCCTATCCCCCGCACAGTTATCTCTTCCTGTCAGTGTGCATAGTATTCAGATACGTCACATCATTATTGATTGGATCTCCCATCCTATTCCCCCGCACAGTTATCTCTTCCTGTCAGTGTGCATAGTATTCAGATTTAGATATGTCACATCATTACTGATTGGATCTCCCATCCCACGCACAGTTATCTCTTCCTGTCAGTGTGCATAGTATTCAGATTTAGATATGTCACATCATTACTGATTGGATCTCCCATCCTATCCCTCGCACAGTTATCCCTTCCTGTCAGTGTGCATAGTATTCAGATTTAGATATGTCACATCATTACTGATTGGATCTCCCATCCTATCCCTCGCACAGTTATCTCTTCCTGTCAGTGTGCATAGTATTCAGATTTAGATATGTCACATCATTACTGATTGGATCTCCCATCCCACGCACAGTTATCTCTTCCTGTCAGTGTGCATAGTATTCAGATTTAGATATGTCACATCATTACTGATTGGATCTCCCATCCTATCCCTCGCACAGTTATCCCTTCCTGTCAGTGTGCATAGTATTCAGATTTAGATATGTCACATCATTACTGATTGGATCTCCCATCCTATCCCTCGCACAGTTATCTCTTCCTGTCAGTGTGCATAGTATTCAGATTTAGATATGTCACATCATTACTGATTGGATCTCCCATCCTATCCCACGCACAGTTATCTCTTCCTGTCAGTGTGCACAGTATTCAGATTTAGATATGTCACATCATTACTGATTGGATCTCCCATCCCACGCACAGTTATCTCTTCCTGTCAGTGTGCACAGTATTCAGATTTAGATACGTCACATCATTACTGATTGGATCTCCCATCCTATCCCTCGCACAGTTATCTCTTCCTGTCAGTATGCATAGTATTCAGATTTAGATATGTCTCATCATTACTGATTGGATCTCCCATCCTATCCCCCGCACAGTTATCTCTTCCTGTCAGTGTGCATAGTATTCAGATTTAGATACGTCACATCATTACTGATTGGATCTCCCATCCTATCCCTCGCACAGTTATCTCTTCCTGTCAGTGTGCATAGTATTCAGATTTAGATATGTCACATCATTACTGATTGGATCTCCCATCCTATCCCTCGCACAGTTATCTCTTCCTGTCAGTGTGCATAGTATTCAGATTTAGATATGTCACATTATTACTGATTGGATCTCCCATCCTATCCCTCGCACAGTTATCTCTTCCTGTCAGTGTGCATAGTATTCAGATTTAGATATGTCCCATCATTACTGATTGGATCTCCCATCCTATCCCCCGCACAGTTATCTCTTCCTGTCAGTGTGCATAGTATTCAGATTTAGATATGTCACATCATTACTGATTGGATCTCCCATCCTATCCCCCGCACAGTTATCTCTTCCTGTCAGTGTGCATAGTATTCAGATACGTCACATCATTATTGATTGGATCTCCCATCCTATTCCCCCGCACAGTTATCTCTTCCTGTCAGTGTGCATAGTATTCAGATTTAGATATGTCACATCATTACTGATTGGATCTCCCATCCCACGCACAGTTATCTCTTCCTGTCAGTGTGCATAGTATTCAGATTTAGATATGTCACATCATTACTGATTGGATCTCCCATCCTATCCCTCGCACAGTTATCCCTTCCTGTCAGTGTGCATAGTATTCAGATTTAGATATGTCACATCATTACTGATTGGATCTCCCATCCTATCCCTCGCACAGTTATCTCTTCCTGTCAGTGTGCATAGTATTCAGATTTAGATATGTCACATCATTACTGATTGGATCTCCCATCCCACGCACAGTTATCTCTTCCTGTCAGTGTGCACAGTATTCAGATTTAGATATGTCACATCATTACTGATTGGATCTCCCATCCCACGCACAGTTATCTCTTCCTGTCAGTGTGCACAGTATTCAGATTTAGATACGTCACATCATTACTGATTGGATCTCCCATCCTATCCCTCGCACAGTTATCTCTTCCTGTCAGTATGCATAGTATTCAGATTTAGATATGTCTCATCATTACTGATTGGATCTCCCATCCTATCCCCCGCACAGTTATCTCTTCCTGTCAGTGTGCATAGTATTCAGATTTAGATACGTCACATCATTACTGATTGGATCTCCCATCCTATCCCTCGCACAGTTATCTCTTCCTGTCAGTGTGCATAGTATTCAGATTTAGATATGTCACATCATTACTGATTGGATCTCCCATCCTATCCCTCGCACAGTTATCTCTTCCTGTCAGTGTGCATAGTATTCAGATACGTCACATCATTACTGATTGGATCTCCCATCCTATCCCCCGCACAGTTATCTCTTCCTGTCAGTGTGCGTAGTATTCAGATTTAGATATGTCACATCATTACTGATTGGATCTCCCATCCTATTCCACGCACAGTTATCTCTTCATGTCAGTGTGCATAGTATTCAGATTTAGATATGTCCCATCATTACTGATTGGATCTCCCATCCTATCCCCCGCACAGTTATCTCTTCCTGTCAGTGTGCATAGTATTCAGATTTAGATATGTCACATCATTACTGATTGGATCTCCCATCCTATCCCCCGCACAGTTATCTCTTCCTGTCAGTGTGCATAGTATTCAGATTTAGATATGTCACATCATTACTGATTGGATCTCCCGTCCTATCCCCCGCACAGTTATCTCTTCCTGTCAGTGTGCATAGTATTCAGATTTAGATATGTCACATCATTACTGATTGGATCTCCCATCCTATCCCTCGCACAGTTATCTCTTCCTGTCAGTGTGCATAGTATTCAGATACGTCACATCATTACTGATTGGATCTCCCATCCTATCCCCAGCACAGTTATCTCTTCCTGTCAGTGTGCATAGTATTCAGATTTAGATATGTCACATCATTACTGATTGGATCTCCCATCATATCCCCCGCACAGTTATCTCTTCCTGTCAGTGTGCATAGTATTCAGATTTAGATATGTCACATCATTACTGATTGGATCTCCCATCCTATCCCTCGCACAGTTATCTCTTCCTGTCAGTATGCATAGTATTCAGATTTAGATATGTCACATCATTACTGATTGGATCTCCCATCCTATCCCTTGCACAGTTATCTCTTCCTGTCAGTATGCATAGTATTCAGATTTAGATATGTCACATCATTACTGATTGGATCTCCCATCCTATCCCTCACACAGTTATCTCTTCCTGTCAGTGTGCATAGAATTCAGATTTAGATATGTCCCATCATTACTGATTGGATCTCCCATCCTATCCCCCGCACAGTTATCTCTTCCTGTCAGTGTGCATAGTATTCAGATTTAGATATGTCACATCATTACTGATTGGATCTCCCATCCTATCCCTCGCACAGTTATCTCTTCCTGTCAGTGTGCATAGTATTCAGATTTAGATACGTCACATCATTACTGATTGGATCTCCCATCCTATCCCCCGCACAGTTATCTCTTCCTGTCAGTGTGCATAGTATTCAGATTTAGATACGTCACATTATTACTGATTGGATCTCCCATCCTATCCCTCGCACAGTTATCTCTTCCTGTCAGTGTGCACAGTATTCAGATTTAGATATGTCACATCATTACTGATTGGATCTCCCATCCTATCCCCCGCACAGTTATCTCTTCCTGTCAGTGTGCATAGTATTCAGATTTAGATATGTCACATCATTACTGATTGGATCTCCCATCCTATCCCCCGCACAGTTATCTCTTCCTGTCAGTGTGCATAGTATTCAGATTTAGATATGTCCCATCATTACTGATTGGATCTCCCATCCTATCCCCCACACAGTTATCTCTTCCTGTCAGTGTGCATAGTATTCAGATTTAGATATGTCACATCATTACTGATTGGATGTCACATCCTATCTCTTGCACAGTTATCTCTTCCTGTCAGTGTGCATAGTATTCAGATACGTCACATCATTACTGATTGGATCTCCCATCCTATCCCCCGCACAGTTATCTCTTCCTGTCAGTGTGCATAGTATTCAGATTTAGATATGTCCCATCATTACTGATTGGATCTCCCATCCTATCCCCCGCACAGTTATCTCTTTCTGTTAGTGTGCACTCACCTGCTGGAAATACTTGTCCCCGCTGATATACTCCTTGTCATGACAGTCTTGTAGTTTGTTGGTTTTGATATACTGCCACAGAGCCTGGATAATAACAGCGCGAGTCTGAGTATGAATCCCCAGGAGCCGGGCCAGACGGGGGTCCAATTTAAACTGAGGTGGCTGAGGAGGGGAAACAAATCCAAATATACAAATCACCCTTATACAGTCCTAGAATCTCATCACAGACTGTTTAATGTCTGACACACAACCTACAGGGCAGGGCAGTGCTGGGTGCACTGCGGGGTAGTATTGGAGGATAGGGTGCAGTGCAGGGTAGCAGTGGGTGATAGGGTCCATTGCAGGGCAGCAATTGAGGATAGGGTGCAGTGCAGGGCAGCTCTGGAGTACAGGGTGCAGTGCATGGTAGCAGTGGAGGAAAGGGTGCAGTGCAGGGTAACAGTGGAGGATAGGGTGCAGTGCAGGGCAGCTCTGGAGGACAGGGTGCAGTGCAGGGCAGCTCTGGAGGACAGGGTGCAGTGCAGGGTAACAGTGGAGGAAAAGGGTGCAGTGCAGGGTAACAGTGGAGGATAGGGTGCAGTGCAGGGCAGCTCTGGAGGACAGGGTGCAGTAGTGGGTAACAGTGGAGGAAAAGGGTGCAGTGCAGGGTAACAGTGGAGGAAAGGGTGTAGTGTAGGCTACCAGTGGAGGAAAGGGTGCAGTGTAGGGTAGTAGTGGAGGAAAAGGTGCAGTGCATGGTGGCTCTGGAGGACAGGGTGCAGTGTAGGTAACAGTGGATGATAGGGTGCAGTGCAGGTAACAGTGGAGGAAAGGGTGCAGGGTAACAGTGGAGGATAGGGTGCAGTGTAGGTTAGCAGTGGATGATAGGGTGCAGTGCAGGTAACAGTGGACGAAAGGGTGTAGTGTAGGGTAACAGTGGAGGAAAGCGTGCAGTTTAGGGTAGCAGTGGATGATAGGGTGCAGTGCAGGGTAACAGTGGAGGAAAGGGTGCAGTGGAGGCTAGCAGGGGAGGATAGGGTGCAGTGGGGGAAAGGGTGTAGTGCATGGAAGCGGGGCATAGGATGCACCCTATCCAGTGGAGGATAGGGTGCATGCAGTGCAGGGTAACAGTGGAGGAAAGGATGCAGTGCAGGAAACAGTGGAGGAAAGGATGCAGTGCAGGGTAACAGTAGAGGAAAGGATGCAGTGCAGGGTAACAGTAGAGGAAAGGATGCAGTGCAGGGTAACAGTGGAGGATGGGGGCAGTGTAGGGTAGCAGTGGAGGACAGGGTGCAGTGTAGCTCAGGAGGACAGGGTGCAGTGTCGCTCAGGATGACAGGGTGCAGTGTGGCTCTGGAGGATAGGGCGCAGGGTGGCAGTGGAGGATAGGGTACAGTGCAGGGTAGCTCTGGAGGACAGGGTGAAGGGCAGGGTTGAAGTAGAAGTGGAAGGCAGGGTAGAGTAGTAATGGAGGATTGAGACAGGGTGGTGGGATAAGAGGCGGGGTAGAGTACCTGATAATCCAGCATTAGCAGAAGGGTACATCGCACACTGACATCTCCCGGTCGTTTCACCTGAAACCCATCAGTCTCCTGTGTGCTTGGGGTCCGGTGCCACTGAACATGCGGATAGTATACAGACACTCTGTTATACAGACACCCTTTATTGCCCAACATCACTTTCCAGAGCATCAGATTGCCCCCACATCATCTTTCACCGCACCAGATTGCCCACACATCATCTTTCACCGCATCAGATTGCCCCCACATCATCTTTCACCGCACCAGATTGCCCCCACATCATCTTTCACCGCACCAGATTGCCCCCACATCATCTTTCACCGCATCAGATTGCCCCCACATCATCTTTCACCGCACCAGATTGCCCCCACATCATCTTTCACCGCACCAGATTGCCCCCACATCATCTTTCACCGCACCAGATTGCCCCCACATTATCTTTAAACGCATCAGATTGCCCCCACATCATCTTTCACCGCACCAGATTGCACTCACATTATCTTTCACCGCATCAGATTGCCCCCACATTAACTTTCACCGCACCAGATTGCACTCACATTATCTTTCACCGCATCAGATTGCCCCCACATCATCTTTCACCGCACCAGATTGCCCCCACATTATCTTTAAACGCATCAGATTGCCCCCACATCATCTTTCACCGCACCAGATTGCACTCACATTATCTTTCACCGCATCAGATTGCCCCCACATTAACTTTCACCGCACCAGATTGCACTCACATTATCTTTCACCGCACCAGATTGCCCCCACATCATCTTTCACCGCACCAGATTGCCCCCACATTATCTTTAAACGCATCAGATTGCCCCCACATCATCTTTCACCGCACCAGATTGCACTCACATTATCTTTCACCGCATCAGATTGCCCCCACATTAACTTTCACCGCACCAGATTGCACTCACATTATCT
The DNA here is from genome assembly GCA_036172795.1 of Pelodytes ibericus. Taxonomy (NCBI): domain Eukaryota; kingdom Metazoa; phylum Chordata; class Amphibia; order Anura; family Pelodytidae; genus Pelodytes; species Pelodytes ibericus. The sequence continues at coordinate 229,883,743 of CM069859.1, forward strand.
TTCACCGCATCAGATTGCCCCCACATTAACTTTCACCGCACCAGATTGTTCCCAAATCATCTTTCACCGCACCAGATTGCCCCCACATTATCTTTCACCGCACCAGATTGCCCCCACATTATCTTTAAACGCATCAGATTGCCCCCACATCATCTTTCACCGCACCAGATTGCACTCACATTATCTTTCACCGCATCAGATTGCCCCCACATTAACTTTCACCGCACCAGATTGCACTCACATTATCTTTCACCGCATCAGATTGCCCCCACAATAACTTTCACCGCACCAGATTGTTCCCAAATCATCTTTCACCGCACCAGATTGCCCCCACATTATCTTTCACCGCACCAGATTGCCCCCACATTATCTTTAAACGCATCAGATTGCCCCCACATCATCTTTCACCGCACCAGATTGCCCCCACATCATCTTTCACCGCACCAGATTGCACTCACATTATCTTTCACCGCATCAGATTGCCCCCACATTAACTTTCACCGCACCAGATTGCACTCACATTATCTTTCACCGCATCAGATTGCCCCCACATTAACTTTCACCGCACCAGATTGTTCCCAAATCGTCTTTCACCGCACCAGATTGCCCCCACATTATCTTTCACCGCACCAGATTGCGCCCACATTATCTTTCACCGCACCAGATTGCCCTCACATCGCTTTCCATACTGGTGCTCTGAAAATGTGACCTCAAAAGAGAGGTCTGATTACATCGCTAATAACCACATAGAAATGCATAGTACATTTAGAGCTAGAGTAAACCACTGATGTTCTTGTGTCTATGAGTGTCAGTTGTCCCCTGTCCACATATGCCACACCCAAAACATACAGACACAGAGAGACAATCACTCTCACCTCCACCAGATGATTGTCTGGTCCATAGAGATCTTTATCCAACTCGATAACCAAACTTTTGAAGAACGAGGAAAATTTTCTCTTCATCTTACTGGGCTGAGAAGAAAGATACACAATTAACATCTGGCACCAGGGGGAATGACTAACCCACGGAGACCATGGAAATGCCATGACATCACACCCACAGACTATATACTAAACCGGAGACCATGGAAATGCCATGACATCACACCCACAGACTATATACTAAACCGGAGACCACAGGGACGCCGTGACATCACACGCAGAGAATATATACTAAACCGGAGACCACAGGGACGCCGTGACATCACACGCAGAGAATATATACTAAACCGGAGACCATGGAAATGCCATGACATCACATGCACAGAATATATACTAAACCGGAGACCACAGGGACGCCGTGACATCACAGGCACAGAATATATACTAAACCGGAGACCATGGAAATGCCATGACATCACATGCACAGAATATATACTAAACCGGAGACCATGGAAATGCCATGACATCACACCCACAGACTATATACTAAACCGGAGACCATGGAAATGCCATGACATCACACCCACAGACTATATACTAAACCGGAGACCACAAGGACGCCGTGACATCACACGCAGAGAATATATACTAAACCGGAGACCACAGGGACGCCGTGACATCACACGCAGAGAATATATACTAAACCGGAGACCATGGAAATGCCATGACATCACACCCACAGACTATATACTAAACCGGAGACCATGGAAATGCCATGACATCACACCCACAGACTATATACTAAACCGGAGACCATGGAAATGCCATGACATCACACGCAGAGAATATATACTAAACCGGAGATCACAGGGACGCCGTGACATCACACGCACAGAATATATACTAAACCGGAGACCACAGGGACGCCGTGACATCACACGCAGAGAATATATACTAAACCGGAGACCACAGGGACGCCGTGACATCACACGCACAGAATATATACTAAACCGGAGACCACAGGGGCGCCGTGACATCACACGCAGAGAATATATACTAAACCAGAGACCACAGGGACGCCGTGACATCACAGGCACAGAATATATACTAAACCGGAGACCACAGGGACGCCGTGACATCACAGGCACAGAATATATACTAAACCGGAGACTACAGGGACGCCGTGACATCACACGCACAGAATATATACTAAACCGGAGACCACAGGGACGCCGTGACATCACACGCAGAGAATATATACTAAACCAGAGACCACAGGGACGCCGTGACATCACAGGCACAGAATATATACTAAACCGGAGACCACAGGGACGCCGTGACATCACAGGCACAGAATATATACTAAACCGGAGACCACAGGGACGCCGTGACATCACACGCAGAGAATATATACTAAACCGGAGTCCACAGGGACGCCCTGACATCACACACAGAGAATATATACTAAACCGGAGACCACGGGGACGCCGTGACATCACATGCACAGAATATATACTAAACCGGAGACCATGGAAATGCCATGACATCACACGCAGAGACTATATACTAAACCGGAGACCACGGAAATGCCATGACATCATACCCACAGACTATATACTAAACCGGAGACCACGGGGACGCCGTGACATCACACACCAGGAAATATATACTAAACCGGAGACCACAGGGACGCCGTGACATCACACACAGAGAATGTATACTAAACCGGAGACCACAGGGACGCCGTGACATCACACGCAGAGAATATATACTAAACCAGAGACCATGGAAATGCCATGACATCACACGCAGAGAATATATACTAAACCGGAGACCACAGGGACGCCGTGACATCACATGCACAGAATATATACTAAACCGGAGACCACAGGGACGCCGTGACATCACACGCAGAGAATATATACTAAACCGGAGACCATGGAAATGCCATGACATCACACGCAGAGAATATATACGAAACCGGAGACCACAGGGACGCCGTGACATCACACGCAGAGAATATATACTAAACCGGAGACCACAGGGACGCCGTGACATCACAGGCACAGAATATATACTAAACCGGAGACCATGGAAATGCCATGACATCACACGCAGAGACTATATACTAAACCGGAGACCATGGAAATGCCATGACATCACACGCAGAGAATATATAAGAAACCGGAGACCACAGGGACGCCGTGACATCACACGCACAGAATATATACTAAACCGGAGACCACAGGGACGCCGTGACATCACAGGCACAGAATATATACTAAACCGGAGACCATGGAAATGCCATGACATCACACGCAGAGACTATATACTAAACCGGAGACCATGGAAATGCCATGACATCACACGCAGAGAATATATAAGAAACCGGAGACCACAGGGACGCCGTGACATCACACACAGAGAATATATACTAAACCGGAGACCACAGGGACGCCGTGACATCACACGCAGAGAATATATACTAAACCGGAGACCACAGGGACGCCGTGACATCACACGCAGAGAATATATACTAAACCGGAGACCACAGGGACGCCCTGACATCACACGCAGATCTCTCTCTGCTGAACCCTGTTAGAGGACCTCCCTAACCCTGAACCCGGTAAGAGGACCTCCCTCTGCTGAGCCCTGTTAGAGGATCGTGACATCACACACAAAGAATATAAACTAAACGAGAGACCGCTGGGTCACAACGACTTCATACACACACAGAATATGTACTAATCTGTAAACCAGAGACCACAGGGACGCCGTGACATCACAAACACAGAATATATACTAAACCAGAGACAACAGGGACACCATGACATCACAAACACAGAATATATACTAAACCAGAGACAACAGGGACACCATGACATCACAAACACAGAATATATACTAAACCAGAGACCACAGGGACGCCGTGACATCACAGGCACAGAATATATACTAAACCGGAGACCACGGGGATGCCGTGACATCACAAACACAGAATATATACTAAACCAGAGACAACAGGGACACCATGACATCACTCACGTCATCTAGTAGCTTTCCTTCCACTCGCAGCTCCCAGGATGCAATGCTTCCATCAGAATCTTCTGCGTCGGGTTTTGCTGGGTTGAAAGTGTTTGAAATATAAAGACGTAGTTTCCTTTTTTGCTACAAGAGAAAGATTTACTTAATTTAATTTGCTAATTCTTTGGGCTCCATTGCAAAGCACCACAGAGCATTATAGTTTCCTACCTACCATACTGCTTTTCAGTGAGTGTTATTTGCAGTGTGTAACTCTCAGCTCTACCTGCACTATATGGTATGCCTCTCACTGTCTCCTGCACTCTATGGTATGCCTCTCACTGTCTCCTGCACTCTATGGTATGCCTCTCACTGTCTCCTGCACTCTATGGTATGCCTCTCACTGTCTCCTGCACTCTATGGTATGCCTCTCACTGTCTCCTGCACTCTATGGTATGCCTCTCACTGTCTCCTGCACTCTATGGTATGCCTCTCACTGTCTCCTGCACTCTATGGTATGCCTCTCACTGTCTCCTGCACTCTATGGTATGCCTCACACTCTCTCCTGCACTCTATGGTATGCCTCTCACTGTCTCCTGCACTCTATGGTATGCCTCTCACTGTCTCCTGCACTCTATGGTATGCCTCTCACTGTCTCCTGCACTCTATGGTATGCCTCTCACTGTCTCCTGCACTCTATGGTGTGCCTCACACTCTCTCCTGCATTCTATGGTATGCCTCACACTCTCTCCTGTACTCTATGGTATGCCTCTCACTGTCTCCTGCACTCTATGGTATGCCTCACACTCTCTCCTGCACTATATGGTATGCCTCTCACTGTCTCCTGCACTATATGGTATGCCTCACACTCTCTCCTGCACTCTATGGTATGCCTCACACTCTCTCCTGCACTCTATGGTATGCCTCTCACTGTCTCCTGCACTATATGGTATGCCTCACACTCTCTCCTGCACTCTATGGTATGCCTCACACTCTCTCCTGCACTATATGGTATGCCTCTCACTGTCTCCTGTACTCTATGGTATGCCTCACACTCTCTCCTGCACTCTATGGTATGCCTCACACTCTCTCCTGCACTCTATGGTGTGCCTCACACTCTCTCCTGCACTATATGGTATGCCTCACACTCTCTCCTGCACTATATGGTATGCCTCTCACTGTCTCCTGCACTCTATGGTATGCCTCTCACTGTCTCCTGCACTCTATGGTATGCCTCACACTCTCTCCTGCACTATATGGTATGCCTCACACTCTCTCCTGCACTATATGGTATGCCTCTCACTGTCTCCTGCACTCTATGGTATGCCTCACACTCTCTCCTGCATTCTATGGTATGCCTCACACTCTCTCCTGCACTCTATGGTATGCCTCTCATTTTCTCCTGCACTCAATGGTATGCCTCTCACTGTCTCCTGCACTCTATGGTATGCCTCTCACTGTCTCCTGCACTCTATGGTATGCCTCACACTGTCTCCTGCACTCTATGGTGTGCCTCTCACTGTCTCCTGCACTCTATGGTATGCCTCTCACTGTCTCCTGCACTCTATGGTATGCCTCTCACTGTCTCCTGCACTCTATGGTATGCCTCACACTCTCTCCTGCATTCTATGGTTTGCCTCACACTCTCTCCTGCACTCTATGGTGTGCCTCTCACTGTCTCCTGCACTCTATGGTATGCCTCACACTATCTCCTGCACTCTATGGTATGCCTCTCACTGTCTCCTGCACTCTATGGTATGCCTCACACTCTCTCCTGCACTCTATGGTATGCCTCACACTCTCTCCTGCACTCTATGGTATGCCTCTCACTGTCTCCTGCACTCTATGGTATGCCTCACACTCTCTCCTGCACTCTATGGTATGCCTCACACTCTCTCCTGCACTCTATGGTATGCCTCTCACTGTCTCCTGCACTATATGGTGTGCCTCACACTGTCTCCTGCATTCTATGGTATGCCTCACACTCTCTCCTGCACTCTATGGTATGCCTAACACTCTCTCCTGCACTATATGGTATGCCTCACACTCTCTCCTGCACTCTATGGTATGCCTCACACTCTCTCCTGCATTCTATGGTATGCCTCTCACTCTCTCCTGCACTCTATGGTATGCCTCACACTCTCTCCTGCACTATATGGTATGCCTCACACTCTCTCCTGCACTCTATGGTATGCCTCACACTCTCTCCTGCATTCTATGGTATGCCTCTCACTCTCTCCTGCACTCTATGGTATGCCTCACACTCTCTCCTGCACTCTATGGTATGCCTCACACTCTCTCCTGCACTCTATGGTATGCCTCACACTCTCTCCTGCACTCTATGGTATGCCTCACACTCTCTCTCCTGCACTCTATGGTATGCCTCACACTCTCTCCTGCACTCTATGGTATGCCTCACACTCTCTCCTGCACTCTATGGTATGCCTCACACTCTCTCTCCTGCACTCTATGGTATGCCTCACACTCTCTCCTGCACTCTATGGTATGCCTCTCACTGTCTCCTGCACTCTATGGTATGCCTCTCACTGTCTCCTGCACTCTATGGTATGCCTCTCACTGTCTCCTGCACTATATGGTATGCCTCACACTCTCTCCTGCACTCTATGGTGTGTCTCACACTCTCTCCTGCACTATATGGTATGCCTCACACTCTCTCCTGCACTCTATGGTATGCCTCACACTCTCTCCTGCACTCTATGGTATGCCTCACACTCTCTCCTGCACTATATGGTATGCCTCTCACTCTCTCCTGCACTCTATGGTATGCCTCACACTCTCTCCTGCACTCTATGGTATGTCTCACACTCTCTCCTGCACTCTATGGTATACCTCACACTCTCTCCTGCACTCTATGGTATGCCTCACACTCTCTCCTGCACTCTATGGTATGCCTCACACTCTCTCCTGCACTATATGGTATGCCTCACACTGTCTCCTGCACTCTATGGTATGCCTCACACTCTCTCCTGCATTCTATGGTATGCCTCACACTCTCTCCTGCACTCTATGGTATGCCTCACACTCTCTCCTGCACTCTATGGTATGCCTCACACTCTCTCCTGCACTATATGGTATGCATCACACTGTCTCCTGCATTCTATGGCATGCCTCACACTCTCTCCTGCACTCTATGGTGTGCCTCACACTCTCTCCTGCACTCTATGGTATGCCTCACACTCTCTCCTGCACTATATGGTATGCCTCACACTCTCTCCTGCACTATATGGTTTGTCTCACACTCTGTCCTGCACTATATGGTATGCCTCACACTCTCTCCTGCATTCTATGGTATGCCTCACACTCTCTCCTGCATTCTATGGTATGCCTCACACTCTCTCCTGCACTATATGGTATGCCTCACACTCTCTCCTGCACTATATGGTATGCCTCACACTCTCTCCTGCATTCTATGGTATGCCTCACACTGTCTCCAGCACTATATGGTATGCCTCACACTCTCTCCTGCACTATATGGTATGTCTCACACTCTCTCCTGCACTGTATGGTATGCCTCACACTCTCTCCTGCACTATATGGTATGCCTCACACTCTCTCCTGCATTCTATGGTATGCCTCACACTCTCTCCTGCACTCTATGGTGTGCCTCACACTCTCTCCTGCACTACAGGGTATGCCTCACACTCTCTCCTGCACTCTATGGTGTGCCTCACACTCTCTCCTGCACCATATGGTATGCCTCACACTCTCTCCTGCATTCTATGGTATGCCTCACACTCTCTCCTGCATTCTATGGTATGCCTCACACTCTCTCTCCTGTACTATAGAATATGCCTCACACTCTCTTCCTGCACTGTATGGTATGCCTCACACTCTCTCCTGCATTCTATGGTATGCCTCACACTCTCTCCTGCACTATATGGTATGCCTCACACTCTCTCCTGCATTCTATGGTATGCCTCACACTCTCTCCTGCACTCTATGGTGTGCCTCACACTCTCTCCTGCACTACAGGGTATGCCTCACACTCTCTCCTGCACTCTATGGTGTGCCTCACACTCTCTCCTGCACCATATGGTATGCCTCACACTCTCTCCTGCATTCTATGGTATGCCTCACACTCTCTCCTGCATTCTATGGTATGCCTCACACTCTCTCTCCTGTACTATATAATATGCCTCACACTCTCTTCCTGCACTGTATGGTATGCCTCACACTCTCTCCTGCATTCTATGGTATGCCTCACACTCTCTCCTGCATTCTATGGTATGCCTCACACTCTCTCCTGCATTCTATGGTATGCCTCACACTCTTTCCTGCACTATATAGTATGCCTCACACTCTCTTCCTGCACTATATGGTATTTCCGCCTCACACTCTCTCCTGCATTCTATGGTATGCCTCACACTCTCTCCTGCACTATATGGTATGCCTCACACTCTCTCCTGCATTCTATGGTATGCCTCACACTCTCTCCTGCACTCTATGGTGTGCCTCACACTCTCTCCTGCACTACAGGGTATGCCTCACACTCTCTCCTGCACTCTATGGTGTGCCTCACACTCTCTCCTGCACCATATGGTATGCCTCACACTCTCTCCTGCATTCTATGGTATGCCTCACACTCTCTCCTGCATTCTATGGTATGCCTCACACTCTCTCCTGCATTCTATGGTATGCCTCACACTCTCTCTCCTGTACTATATAATATGCCTCACACTCTCTTCCTGCACTGTATGGTATGCCTCACACTCTCTCCTGCATTCTATGGTATGCCTCACACTCTCTCCTGCATTCTATGGTATGCCTCACACTCTTTCCTGCACTATATAGTATGCCTCACACTCTCTTCCTGCACTGTATGGTATTTCCGCCTCACACTCTCTCCTGCATTCTATGGTATGCCTCACACTCTCTCCTGCACTATATGGTATGCCTCACACTCTCTCCTGCACTATATGGTATGCCTCACACTCTCTCCTGCACTATATGGTATGCCTCACACTCTCTCCTGCACTCTATGGTGTGCCTCACACTCTCTCCTGCACTATAGGGTATGCCTCACACTCTCTCCTGCACTCTGTGGTGTGCCTCACACTGTCTCCTGCACCATATGGTATGCCTCACACTCTCTCCTGCACTCTATGGTATGCCTCACACTCTCTCCTGCCCTATATGGTATGCCTCACACTCTCTCCTGCACTCTATGGTGTGCCTCACACTCTCTCCTGCACTATATGGTATGCCTCACACTCTCTCCTGCACTATATGGTATGCCTCACACTCTCTCCTGCACTCTATGGTTTGCCTCACACTCTCTCCTGCACTATAGGGTATGCCTCACACTCTCTCCTGCACTCTATGGTGTGCCTCACACTCTCTCCTGCACCATATAGTATGCCTCACACTCTCTCCTGCACTCTATGGTATGCCTCACACTCTCTCCTGCACTATTTGGTAATCACCTGACCCTCAATATGGAGTTGGCACTGATATAATAATATAATAGAGAGCGTCTTTCTCACCTTCATAGGTCTCTTTAAAGCTTCCTGGATGTCCACACGTTTCCTCATGATGGTTTGGTCCAGTTTTCTCTCAAAGGCCAAGAGATCCATATATGCCTGGGACTCTGGGACCAGCTCCCGTATCTAACGAGGGGGCACAGCCAGTGACATAAGGGGACGTGAAAATCGGTTGGCTAATGCAGCAACTGCAGAATCTCTTCAGTCCATGCAGGTTTGATTCCTGGCAGGGTCAAGACAGCCTTTCATCCTTTCCCAGTTGGGGTACCAAGGGATCCGTTACAATTGGTTATAGTACTTATTGGTTATATTAATTATTACAAAGAATTACTTATTTGTTATACTGAATACAGTACTCACTGGTTTGAATAACCACAGAGTCAGATAAGAGTAAGCTAGTTATATTGATTATAGTACTCATTGGTTATACTAAATATAGTACTCATTAATTATACTGATTATTGTACTCATTCAACCAGGAGTAATACGTGCAGAGTCGGCCAGGAGTAATAAGTGCAGAGTCAGACAGCAGTATTAAGTATAGAGTGAACCAGGAGTAATAAGTGCAGAGTCAGCCAAGAGTAATAAGTGCAGAGTCTGCCAAGAGTAATAAGTGCAGAGTCAGCCAGGAGTAATAAGTGCAGAGACAGCCAGGAGTAATAAGTGCAGAGACAGCCAGGGGTAGTAAATACTGAGTCAGCCAAGGATTTCTCATTTGGGAAAGTCTTAGAGGTCTGGACCTGTATAATGCCTGGCTGGGACCCAAAAAGTTCGCCCTAATTTAAGATGCTAATGGAGCTGAAACACAGACTGCCATTTAAAGCCCTCACAACAAGCTGGATAGTAGATATGTCCCCTACCAGTGGAGGACAATATCGGGAGCTTATGAGATTGCTGCCCTCGCTCTGATAAGGGCAGTCAGTCTCTCATAGTGTCCAAGTGAGGAGCTATACTGGCTGCCATACTGTCATGTGCATACACATAACAATGGCCTGAATCCAATGTATTACCATGTAACATACCAACTGTGCAGACCATACCACATATTATTATCAATCAGTCTGTCTGATTAGGGAGGAGCTATACATAGTGTAATGATTGGGGAGGAGATATACTCTGTGTAATGATTAGGGAGGAGCTATACATAGTGTAATGATTAGGGAGGAGATATACATAGTGTAATGATTAGGGAGGAGCTATACACAGTGTAATGATTAGGGAGGAGATATACCCAGTGTAATGATTAGGAAGGAGCTATACATAGTGTAATGATTAGAGAGGAGATATACCCTGTGTAATGATTAGGGAGGAGATATACCCAATGTAATGATTAGGGAGGAGATATACCCTGTGTAATGATTAGGGAGGAGATATACCCAGTGTAATGATTAGGGAGGAGCTATACATAGTGTAATGATTAGAGAGGAGATATACCCTGTGTAATGATTAGGGAGGAGATATACCCAGTGTAATGATTGGGGAGGAGATATACTCTGTGTAATGATTAGGGAGGAGCTATACATAGTGTAATGATTGGGGAGGAGATATACTCTGTGTAATGATTAGGGAGGAGATATACATAGTGTAATGATTAGGGAGGAGATATACATAGTGTAATGATTAGGGAGGAGCTATACACAGTGTAATGATTAGGGAGGAGATATACCCAGTGTAATGATTAGGAAGGAGCTATACATAGTGTAATGATTAGAGAGGAGATATACCCTGTGTAATGATTAGGGAGGAGATATACCCAATGTAATGATTAGAGAGGAGATATACCCAGTGTAATGATTAGGGAGGAGCTATACCCAGTGTAATGATTAGGGAGGAGATATACCCAGTGTAATGATTAGGGAGGAGATATACCCAGTGTAATGATTAGGGAGGAGATATACCCTGTGTAATGATTAGAGAGGAGATATACCCTGTGTAATGATTAGGGAGGAGCTATACATAGTGTAATGATTGGGGAGGAGATATACATAGTGTAATGATTAGGGAGGAGCTATACATAGTGTAATGATTAGGGAGGAGATATACCCAGTGTAATGATTAGGGAGGAGCTATACATAGTGTAATGATTAGGGAGGAGATATACCCAGTGTAATGATTAGGAAGGAGCTATACATAGTGTAATGATTAGAGAGGAGATATACCCTGTGTAATGATTAGGGAGGAGCTATACATAGTGTAATGATTGGGGAGGAGATATACATAGTGTAATGATTAGGGAGGAGCTATACATAGTGTAATGATTAGGGAGGAGATATACCCAGTGTAATGATTAGGAAGGAGCTATACATAGTGTAATGATTAGGGAGGAGATATACATAGTGTAATGATTAGGGAGGAGATATACATAGTGTAATGATTAGGGAGGAGCTATACCCTGTGTAATGATTAGGGAGGAGATATACCCAGTGTAATGATTAGGGAGGAGATATACATAGTGTAATGATTAGGGAGGAGCTATACCCTGTGTAATGATTAGGGAAGAGGTATACCCAGTGTAATGATTAGGGAGGAGATATACCCTGTGTAATGATTAGGGAAGAGGTATACCCAGTGTAATGATTAGGGAGGAGATATACCCTGTGTAATGATTAGGTAGGAGATATACATAGTGTAATGATTATGGAGGAGATATACCCTGTGTAATGATTAGGGAGGAGCTATACATAGTGTAATGATTGGGGAGGAGATATACTCTGTGTAATGATTAGGAAGGAGCTATACATAGTGTAATGATTGGGGAGGAGATATACTCTGTGTAATGATTAGGAAGGAGCTATACATAGTGTAATGATTAGGGAGGAGATATACATAGTGTAATGATTAGGGAGGAGCTATACACAGTGTAATGATTAGGGAGGAGATATACCCAGTGTAATGATTAGGGAGGAGCTATACATAGTGTAATGATTAGAGAGGAGATATACCCTGTGTAATGATTAGGGAGGAGATATACCCTGTGTAATGATTAGGGAAGAGTTATACCCTGTGTAATGATTAGGGAGGAGCTATACATAGTGTAATGATTAGGGAGGAGATATACCCAGTGTAATGATTAGGAAGGAGCTATACATAGTGTAATGATTAGAGAGGAGATATACCCTGTGTAATGATTAGGGAGGAGCTATACATAGTGTAATGATTAGGGAGGAGATATACCCAGTGTAATGATTAGGAAGGAGCTATACATAGTGTAATGATTAGAGAGGAGATATACCCTGTGTAATGATTAGGGAGGAGCTATACATAGTGTAATGATTAGAGAGGAGATATACCCTGTGTAATGATTAGGGAGGAGCTATACATAGTGTAATGATTAGAGAGGAGATATACCCAATGTAATGATTAGGGAGGAGATATACCCAATGTAATGATTAGGGAGGAGATATACCCAATGTAATGATTAGGGAGGACATATACCCTGTGTAATGATTAGGGAAGAGGTATACCCAGTGTAATGATTAGGGAGGAGATATACCCTGTGTAATGATTAGGTAGGAGATATACATAGTGTAATGATTAGAGAGGAGATATACCCTGTGTAATGATTAGGGAGGAGATATACCCAATGTAATGATTAGGGAGGAGATATACCCTGTGTAATGATTAGGGAGGAGATATACCCTGTGTAATGATTAGGGAAGAGGTATACCCAGTGTAATGATTAGGGAGGAGCTATACCCAGTGTAATGATTAGGGAGGAGATATACCCTGTGTAATGATTAGGGAGGAGATATACCCTGTGTAATGATTAGAGAGGAGCTATACCCTGTGTAATGATTAGGGAGGAGATATACCCTGTGTAATGATTAGGGAGGAGCTTTACATACTGTAATGATTAGGGAGGAGATATACCCTGTGTAATGATTAGGGAGGAGCTTTACATAGTGTAATGATTAGAGAGGAGATATACCCAGTGTAATGATTAGGGAGGAGATATACATAGTGTAATGATTAGAGAGGAGATATACCCTGTGTAATGATTAGGGAAGAGGTATACCCAGTGTAATGATTAGGGAGGAGATATACCCTGTGTAATGATTAGGTAGGAGATATACATAGTGTAATGATTAGGGAGGAGATATACCCTGTGTAATGATTAGGGAAGAGGTATACCCAGTGTAATGATTAGGGAGGAGATATACCCTGTGTAATGATTAGGTAGGAGATATACATAGTGTAATGATTATGGAGGAGATATACCCTGTGTAATGATTAGGGAGGAGCTATACATAGTGTAATGATTAGGGAGGAGATATACATAGTGTAATGATTAGGGAGGAGCTATACACAGTGTAATGATTAGGGAGGAGATATACCCAGTGTAATGATTAGGGAGGAGCTATACATAGTGTAATGATTAGAGAGGAGATATACCCTGTGTAATGATTAGGGAGGAGATATACCCTGTGTAATGATTAGGGAAGAGTTATACCCTGTGTAATGATTAGGGAGGAGCTATACATAGTGTAATGATTAGGGAGGAGATATACCCAGTGTAATGATTAGGAAGGAGCTATACATAGTGTAATGATTAGAGAGGAGATATACCCTGTGTAATGATTAGGGAGGAGCTATACATAGTGTAATGATTAGGGAGGAGATATACCCAGTGTAATGATTAGGAAGGAGCTATACATAGTGTAATGATTAGAGAGGAGATATACCCTGTGTAATGATTAGGGAGGAGCTATACATAGTGTAATGATTAGAGAGGAGATATACCCTGTGTAATGATTAGGGAGGAGCTATACATAGTGTAATGATTAGAGAGGAGATATACCCTGTGTAATGATTAGGGAGGAGCTTTACATAGTGTAATGATTAGAGAGGAGATATACCCTGTGTAATGATTAGGGAGGAGCTATACATAGTGTAATGATTAGAGAGGAGATATACCCCGTGTAATGATTAGGGAGGAGATATACCCTGTGTAATGATTAGGGAAGAGTTATACCCTGTGTAATGATTAGGGAGGAGATTTACCCAATGTAATGATTAGGGAGGAGATATACCCTGTGTAATGATTAGGGAAGAGGTATACCCAGTGTAATGATTAGGGAGGAGATATACCCTGTGTAATGATTAGGTAGGAGATATACATAGTGTAATGATTAGAGAGGAGATATACCCTGTGTAATGATTAGGGAGGAGATATACCCAATGTAATGATTAGGGAGGAGATATACCCTGTGTAATGATTAGGGAGGAGATATACCCTGTGTAATGATTAGGGAAGAGGTATACCCAGTGTAATGATTAGGGAGGAGCTATACCCAGTGTAATGATTAGGGAGGAGATATACCCTGTGTAATGATTAGGGAGGAGATATACCCTGTGTAATGATTAGAGAGGAGCTATACCCTGTGTAATGATTAGGGAGGAGATATACCCTGTGTAATGATTAGGGAGGAGCTTTACATACTGTAATGATTAGAGAGGAGATATACCCTGTGTAATGATTAGGGAGGAGCTTTACATAGTGTAATGATTAGAGAGGAGATATACCCTGTGTAATGATTAGGGAGGAGATATACCCAATGTAATGATTAGGGAGGAGATATACCCAATGTAATGATTAGGGAGGAGATATACCCTGTGTAATGATTAGGGAGGAGATATACCCTGTGTAATGATTAGGGAGGAGATATACCCAGTGTAATGATTAGGGAGGAGATATACCCAATGTAATGATTAGGGAGGAGATATACCCAATGTAATGATTAGGGAGGAGATATACCCAGTGTAATGATTAGGGAGGAGATATACCCTGTGTAATGATTAGGGAAGAGGTATACCCAGTGTAATGATTAGGGAGGAGATATACCCTGTGTAATGATTAGGGAGGAGATATACCCTGTGTAATGATTAGGGAGGAGCTTTACATAGTGTAATGATTAGAGAGGAGATATACTGAAATCTTTGAGTTTGGATTTCAATATTGTTGAATGGATTAGACAATGGCTGAGTGACAGGCAACAGAGGGTTGTAGTCAATGGGGTATATTCGATGCAAGGTCTTGTTACTAGTGGGGTACCTCAGGGATCTGTACTTGGACCCATTCTCTTTAATATTTTTATTAGCGATATTGCATAAGTTCTTGTTGGCAAAGTATGTCTTTTTGCTGATGATACAAAGATTTGCAGCAGGGTTGATATTCATGGAGGGATAAGCCAAATGGCAAATGATTTAGCTAAACTAGAAAAATGGTCAGAGCAGTGGCAACTGACATTTAATGTGGACAAGTGCAAGATTATGCACCTTGGGCGTAAAAACCCAAAAGCAGAATATAGACTATTTGGTACAGTCCTAACCTCAACATCTGAGGAAAGGGATTTAGGAGTAATAATTTCAGAAGACTTGAAGGTAGGTAGGCAATGCAATAGAGCAGCAGGAAATGCTAGCAGAATGCTTGGTTGCATAGGGAGAGGTATTAGCAGTAGGAAGAGGGAAGTGCTCATGCCATTGTACAGAGCGCTGGTGAGACCTCACTTGGAGTACTGTACGCAGTACTGGAGACCGTATCTCCAGAAGTATATTGATACTTTGGAGAGAGTTCAGAGAAGGGCTACTAAACTGGTTCATGGGTTGAAGGATAAAACTTACCAGGAAAGGTTAAAGCATCTTAACATGTATAGGTTGGAGGAAAGACGTAACAGGGGGGATATGATACAAACATTTATATACATAAAGGGAATCAACACAGTAAAGGAAGAGAGTATATTTAAAAGAAGAAAAACTACCACAACTAGAGGACATAGTCTAAAATTAGAGGGGCAACGATTTAAAAGTAATATCAGGAAGTTTAACTTTACTGAGAGGGTAGTGGATGTATGGAATAGCCTTCCAGCAGAAGTGGTAGAGGTAAACACAGTCAAGGATTTTAAGCATGCGTGGGATAGACACAAGGCTATCCTAGCTATAAGACCGGGAACGGGGGACTAATAAAAGTACTCCAAAAAAAAATTGGGCAGACTAGCTGGACCGAATGGTTCTTATCTGCCGACACATTCTATGTTTCTATGAGATATACCCAGTGTAATGATTAGGGAGGAGATATACCCTGTGTAATGATTAGAGAGGAGATATACAATGTGTAATGATTAGGGAGGAGATATACCCCGTGTAATGATTAGAGAGGAAATATACCCCGTGTAATGATTAGGGAGGAGATATACCCCGTGTAATGATTAGGGAGGAGATATACCCCGTGTAATGATTAGGGAGGAGATATACCCTGTGTAATGATTAGGGAAGAGGTATACCCAGTGTAATGATTAGGGAGGAGATATACCCTGTGTAATGATTAGGTAGGAGATATACCCTGTGTAATGATTAGGGAGGAACTATACCCTGTGTAATGATTAGGGAGGAGCTATACCCTGTGCAATGATTAGGGAGGAGCTATACCCTGTGTAATGATTAGAGAGGAGCTATACCCTGTGTAATGATTAGAGAGGAGCTATACCCAGTGTAATGATTAGGGAGGAGCTATACCCAGTGTAATGATTAGAGAGGAGCTATACCCAGTGTAATGATTAGCGAGGAGCTATACCAAGAGTAGTAATAATAGAGAAGCTATATATCTACAATATTTAGGTAGGGGCTATACGATGTTTAATGAGTAGGGAGAAGCTATACCACTGAGTAATGAGTAGGAGGACCTATACCCTGTGACCCTGTGTAATGACCAGTAATGTTCTTTAATTTGGTTAGCACAGGAGACTTGAGAGAGAATTGAACTTGTATAACTCACCCTCTGAGGAAGAATTTTATCTGCCATCTTCCTCCTTTTTGCACTAAGGAACAAGAAACAGGAGACTCAGATTCAAGATAGATGTAAAAATATTCACAGAATAAAGGGGCCAAATTATGTCAGTGCTCACCTGCGCGCCCTCCCCTGTGAAGGCGGGGCTTGCTGTTGAACTTGCGTCGGAGCCGAACGTTTTCTTGTTGGTTCCAGCACAGCTGCAGGTATACCGGGCCGGACAGATGGGCTGCTGCCAAACGGAGGTCCAGGAGGGCCCATAGGTGCACCCTGATGAGGCATGCGAGCCCCAGAGGGCATTCCAGGGCGCTAAAGATGAAGAGAGAGAGATCATGTATTACAATATATACACGACCTGGACAGAAACACTGTAACATCCCCAGCACTGCAGAGATACAGGCGGCTGTGCATTATATTACAGAGCACTGTGTACACATCCTGAACAGTAACACTTTAACTTCACCAGCACTGCGGAGATACAGGCGGCTGTGCATTATATTACAGAGCACTGTGTATACATCCTGAACAGTAACACTGTAACTTCCCCAGCACTGAGGAGATACAGGCGGCTGTGCATTATATTACAGAGCACTGTGTATACATCCTGAACAGTAACACTGTAACTTCCCCAGCACTGAGGAGATACAGGCGGCTGTGCATTATATTACAGAGCACTGTGTATACATCCTGAACAGTAACACTTTAACTTCACCAGCACTGCGGAGATACAGGCGGCTGTGCATTATATTACAGAGCACTGTGTATACATCCTGAACAGTAACACTGTAACTTCACCAGCACTGAGGAGATACAGGCGGCTGTGCATTACATTACAGAGCACTGTGTATACATCCTGAACAGTAACACGGTAACTTCCCAGCACTGCGGAGATACAGGCGGCTGTGCATTATATTACAAAGCACTGTGTATACATCCTGAACAGTAACACGGTAACTTCCCAGCACTGCGGAGATACAGGCGGCTGTGCATTACATTACAGAGCACTGTGTATACATCCTGAACTGTAACATGGTAACATCCCCAGCACTGAGGAGATACAGGCGGCTGTGCATTATATTACAGAGCACTGTGTATACATCCTGAACAGTAACACTGTAACATCCCCAGCACTGCAGAGATACAGGCGGCTGTGCATTACATTACAGAGCACTGTGTATACATCCTGAACTGTAACATGGTAACATCCCCAGCACTGAGGAGATACAGGCGGCTGTGCATTATATTACAGAGCACTGTGTATACATCCTGAACTGTAACATGGTAACATCCCCAGCACTGCAGAGATACAGGCGGCTGTGCATTATATTACAGAGCACTGTGTACACATCCTGAACAGTAACATGGTAACATCCCCAGCACTGCAGAGATACAGGCGGCTGTGCATTATATTACAGAGCACTGTGTATACATCCTGAACAGTAACACTGTAACTTCCCCAGCACTGAGGAGATACAGGCGGCTGTGCATTATATTACAGAGCAATGTGTATACATCCTGAACAGTAACACTGTAACTTCCCCAGCACTGCGGAGATACAGGCGGCTGTGCATTATATTACAGAGCACTGTGTATACATCCTGAACAGTAACACTGTAACTTCCCCAGCACTGCAGAGATACAGGCGGCTGTGCATTATATTACAGAGCACTGTGTATACATCCTGAACAGTAACACTGTAACTTCCCCAGCACTGAGGAGATACAGGCGGCTGTGCATTATATTACAGAGCACTGTGTATACATCCTGAACTGTAACACGGTAACTTCCCCAGCACTGCAGAGATACAGGCGGCTGTGCATTATATTACAGAGCACTGTGTATACATCCTGAACTGTAACATGGTAACATCCCCAGCACTGCAGAGATACAGGCGGCTGTGCATTATATTACAGAGCACTGTGTATACATCCTGAACAGTAACACTGTAACTTCCCCAGCACTGCAGAGATACAGGCGGCTGTGCATTATATTACAGAGCACTGTGTATACATCCTGAACAGTAACACTGTAACTTCCCCAGCACTGAGGAGATACAGGCGGCTGTGCATTACATTACAGAGCACTGTGTATACATCCTGAACAGTAACACTGTAACTTCACCAGCACTGCGGAGATACAGGCGGCTGTGCATTATATTACAGAGCACTGTGTACACATCCTGAACTGTAACATGGTAACATCCCCAGCACTGCAGAGATACAGGCGGCTGTGCATTATATTACAGAGCACTGTGTACACATCCTGAACAGTAACATGGTAACATCCCCAGCACTGCAGAGATACAGGCGGCTGTGCATTATATTACAGAGCACTGTGTACACATCCTGAACTGTAACATGGTAACATCCCCAGCACTGCAGAGATACAGGCGGCTGTGCATTATATTACAGAGCACTGTGTACACATCCTGAACAGTAACATGGTAACATCCCCAGCACTGCAGAGATACAGGCGGCTGTGCATTATATTACAGAGCACTGTGTATACATCCTGAACTGTAACATGGTGACTTCCCAGCACTGAGGAGATACAGGCGGCTGTGCATTACATTACAGAGCACTGTGTATAGATCCTGAACAGTAACACTGTAACTTCACCAGCACTGCGGAGATACAGGCGGCTGTGCATTACATTACAGAGCACTGTGTATACATCCTGAACAGTAACACGGTAACTTCCCCAGCACTGCAGAGATACAGGCGGCTGTGCATTATATTACAGAGCACTGTGTACACATCCTGAACAGTAACACTGTAACTTCCCCAGCACTGCAGAGATACAGGCGGCTGTGCATTATATTACAGAGCACTGTGTATACATCCTGAACAGTAACACTGTAACTTCCCCAGCACTGCGGAGATACAGGCGGCTGTGCATTATATTACAGAGCACTGTGTATACATCCTGAACAGTAACACTGTAACTTCACCAGCACTGCGGAGATACAGGCGGCTGTGCATTATATTACAGAGCAATGTGTATACATCCTGAACAGTAACACTGTAACTTCCCCAGCACTGCGGAGATACAGGCGGCTGTGCATTATATTACAGAGCACTGTGTATACATCCTGAACAGTAACACTGTAACTTCCCCAGCACTGCAGAGATACAGGCGGCTGTGCATTATATTACAGAGCACTGTGTATACATCCTGAACAGTAACACTGTAACATACCCAGCACTGCAGAGATACAGGCGGCTGTGCATTATATTACAGAGCACTGTGTATACATCCTGAACTGTAACATGGTGACTTCCCAGCACTGAGGAGATACAGGCGGCTGTGCATTATATTACAGAGCACTGTGTATACATCCTGAACAGTAACACTTTAACTTCACCAGCACTGCAGAGATACAGGCGGCTGTGCATTATATTACAGAGCACTGTGTATACATCCTGAACAGTAACACTTTAACTTCACCAGCACTGCAGAGATACAGGCGGCTGTGCATTATATTACAGAGCACTGTGTATACATCCTGAACAGTAATACTGTAACTTCCCCAGCACTGAGGAGATACAGGCGGCTGTGCATTATATTACAGAGCACTGTGTATACATCCTGAACAGTAACACTGTAACTTCCCCAGCACTGCAGAGATACAGGCGGCTGTGCATTATATTACAGAGCACTGTGTATACATCCTGAACTGTAACATGGTAACATCCCCAGCACTGCAGAGATACAGGCGGCTGTGCATTATATTACAGAGCACTGTGTATACATCCTGAACTGTAACACTGTAACATCCCCAGCACTGCAGAGATACAGGCGGCTGTGCATTATATTACAGAGCACTGTGTATACATCCTGAACAGTAACACGGTAACTTCCCAGCACTGAGGAGATACAGGCGGCTGTGCATTATATTACAGAGCACTGTGTATACATCCTGAACAGTAACACTGTAACTTCCCCAGCACTGAGGAGATATAGGCGGCTGTGCATTATATTACAGAGCACTGTGTATACATCCTGAACTGTAACATGGTAACATCCCCAGCACTGCAGAGATACAGGCGGCTGTGCATTATATTACAGAGCACTGTGTATACATCCTGAACAGTAACACTGTAACATCCCCAGCACTGCAGAGATACAGGCGGCTGTGCATTATATTACAGAGCAATGTGTATACATCCTGAACAGTAACACTGTAACTTCCCAGCACTGCAGAGATACAGGCGGCTGTGCATTATATTACAGAGCACTGTGTATACATCCTGAACAGTAACACTGTAACATCCCCAGCACTGCAGAGATACAGGCGGCTGTGCATTATATTACAGAGCACTGTGTATACATCCTGAACTGTAACATGGTAACTTCACCAGCACTGCAGAGATACAGGCGGCTGTGCATTATATTACAGAGCACTGTGTATACATCCTGAACAGTAACACTGTAACTTCCCCAGCACTGCAGAGATACAGGCGGCTGTGCATTATATTACAGAGCACTGTGTATACATCCTGAACTGTAACATGGTAACTTCACCAGCACTGCAGAGATACAGGCGGCTGTGCATTATATTACAGAGCACTGTGTATACATCCTGAACAGTAAGACTGTAACTTCACCAGCACTGAGGAGATACAGGCGGCTGTGCATTATATTACAGAGCACTGTGTATACATCCTGAACTGTAACATGGTGACTTCCCAGCACTGAGGAGATACAGGCGGCTGTGCATTACATTACAGAGCACTGTGTATACATCCTGAACAGTAACACTGTAACATCCCCAGCACTGCAGAGATACAGGCGGCTGTGCATTATATTACAGAGCACTGTGTATACATCCTGAACAGTAACACGGTAACTTCCCGAGCGCTGCGGGGATACAGGCGGCTGTGCAATATATTACAGAGCACTGTGTATACATCCTGAACAGTAACACTGTAACTTCCCCAGCACTGCAGAGATACAGGCGGCTGTGCATTATATTACAGAGCACTGTGTATACATCCTGAACAGTAACAGTGTAACTTCCCCAGCACTGAGGAGATACAGGCGGCTGTGCATTATATTACAGAGCACTGTGTATACATCCTGAACTGTAACATGGTAACATCCCCAGCACTGCAGAGATACAGGCGGCTGTGCATTATATTACAGAGCACTGTGTATACATCCTGAACTGTAACATGGTAACATCCCCAGCACTGCAGAGATACAGGCGGCTGTGCATTATATTACAGAGCACTGTGTATACATCCTGAACTGTAACATGGTAACATCCCCAGCACTGCAGAGATACAGGCGTCTGTGCATTATATTACAGAGCACTGTGTATACATCCTGAACTGTAACATGGTGACTTCCCCAGCACTGAGGAGATACAGGCGGCTGTGCATTATATTACAGAGCACTGTGTATACATCCTGAACTGTAACATGGTGACTTCCCAGCACTGAGGAGATACAGGCGGCTGTGCATTACATTACAGAGCACTGTGTATACATCCTGAACTATAACATGGTAACTTCCCAGCACTGCGGAGATACAGGCGGCTGTGCATTATATTACAGAGCAATGTGTATACATCCTGAACTGTAACATGGTAACATCCCCAGCACTGCAGAGATACAGGCGGCTGTGCATTATATTACAGAGCACTGTGTATACATCCTGAACTGTAACACTGTAACTTCCCCAGCACTGAGGAGATACAGGCGGCTGTGCATTATATTACAGAGCACTGTGTATACATCCTGAACTGTAACATGGTGACTTCCCAGCACTGAGGAGATACAGGCGGCTGTGCATTACATTACAGAGCACTGTGTATACATCCTGAACAGTAACACTGTAACTTCCCCAGCACTGAGGAGATACAGGCGGCTGTGCATTATATTACAGAGCACTGTGTATACATCCTGAACTGTAACATGGTAACATCCCCAGCACTGAGGAGATACAGGCGGCTGTGCATTACATTACAGAGCACTGTGTACACATCCTGAACTGTAACATGGTAACATCCCCAGCACTGCAGAGATACAGGCGGCTGTGCATTATATTACAGAGCACTGTGTACACATCCTGAACTGTAACATGGTAACATCCCCAGCACTGCAGAGATACAGGCGGCTGTGCATTATATTACAGAGCACTGTGTATACATCCTGAACTGTAACATGGTAACTTCCCCAGCACTGAGGAGATACAGGCGGCTGTGCATTATATTACAGAGCACTGTGAATACACCCTGAACAGTAACACTTTAACTTCACCAGCACTGCGGAGATACAGGCGGCTGTGCATTATATTACAGAGCACTGTGTACACATCCTGAACTATAACATGGTCACTTCCCCAGCACTAAAGAGATACAGGCGGCTGTGCATTATATTACAGAGCACTGTGTACACATCCTGAACTGTAACATGGTAACATCCCCAGCACTGCAGAGATACAGGCGGCTGTGCATTATATTACAGAGCACTGTGTATACATCCTGAACTGTAACATGGTAACATCCCCAGCACTGCAGAGATACAGGCGGCTGTGCATTATATTACAGAGCACTGTGTATACATCCTGAACTGTAACATGGTAACTTCCCAGCACTGCGGAGATACAGGCGGCTGTGCATTATATTACAGAGCACTGTGTACACATCCTGAACTGTAACATGGTAACATCCCCAGCACTGCAGAGATACAGGCGGCTGTGCATTATATTACAGAGCACTGTGTATACATCCTGAACTGTAACATGGTGACTTCCCAGCACTGAGGAGATACAGGCGGCTGTGCATTACATTACAGAGCACTGTGTATACATCCTGAACAGTAACACGGTAACTTCCCCAGCACTGCAGAGATACAGGCGGCTGTGCATTATATTACAGAGCACTGTGTATACATCCTGAACAGTAACACTGTAACTTCCCCAGCACTGAGGAGATACAGGCGGCTGTGCATTATATTACAGAGCACTGTGTATACATCCTGAACAGTAACACTGTAACTTCCCCAGCACTGAGGAGATACAGGCGGCTGTGCATTATATTACAGAGAACTGTGTATACATCCTGAACAGTAACACTGTAACTTCACCAGCACTGCGGAGATACAGGCGGCTGTGCATTATATTACAGAGCAATGTGTATACATCCTGAACAGTAACACTGTAACTTCCCCAGCACTGCGGAGATACAGGCGGCTGTGCATTATATTACAGAGCACTGTGTATACATCCTGAACAGTAACACTGTAACTTCCCCAGCACTGAGGAGATACAGGCGGCTGTGCATTATATTACAGAGCACTGTGTATACATCCTGAACAGTAACACGGTAACTTCCCAGCACTGCAGAGATACAGGCGGCTGTGCATTATATTACAGAGCAATGTGTATACATCCTGAACAGTAACACTGTAACTTCCCCAGCACTGCGGAGATACAGGCGGCTGTGCATTATATTACAGAGCACTGTGTATACATCCTGAACAGTAACACTGTAACTTCCCCAGCACTGAGGAGATACAGGCGGCTGTGCATTATATTACAGAGCACTGTGTATACATCCTGAACAGTAACACTGTAACTTCACCAGCACTGCGGAGATACAGGCGGCTGTGCATTACATTACAGAGCACTGTGTATAGATCCTGAACAGTAACACTGTAACTTCACCAGCACTGCGGAGATACAGGCGGCTGTGCATTATATTACAGAGCACTGTGTATACATCCTGAACAGTAACACTGTAACTTCCCCAGCACTGCGGAGATACAGGCGGCTGTGCATTATATTACAGAGCACTGTGTATACATCCTGAACAGTAACACTGTAACATCCCCAGCACTGCAGAGATACAGGCGGCTGTGCATTATATTACAGAGCACTGTGTATACATCCTGAACAGTAACACTGTAACTTCCCCAGCACTGCAGAGATACAGGCGGCTGTGCATTATATTACAGAGCACTGTGTATACATCCTGAACAGTAACACTGTAACTTCCCCAGCACTGCGGAGATACAGGCGGCTGTGCATTATATTACAGAGCACTGTGTATACATCCTGAACTGTAACATGGTAACATCCCCAGCACTGAGGAGATACAGGCGGCTGTGCATTACATTACAGAGCACTGTGTACACATCCTGAACTGTAACATGGTAACTTCCCCAGCACTGAGGAGATACAGGCGGCTGTGCATTATATTACAGAGCACTGTGTATACATCCTGAACAGTAACACTGTAACATCCCCAGCACTGCAGAGATACAGGCGGCTGTGCATTATATTACAGAGCACTGTGTATACATCCTGAACAGTAACACTGTAACTTCCCCAGCACTGAGGAGATACAGGCGGCTGTGCATTATATTACAGAGCACTGTGTATACATCCTGAACAGTAACACTGTAACATCCCCAGCACTGCAGAGATACAGGCGGCTGTGCATTATATTACAGAGCACTGTGTATACATCCTGAACTGTAACATGGTAACATCCCCAGCACTGCAGAGATACAGGCGGCTGTGCATTATATTACAGAGCACTGTGTATACATCCTGAACTGTAACATGGTAACTTCACCAGCACTGCAGAGATACAGGCGGCTGTGCATTATATTACAGAGCACTGTGTATACATCCTGAACAGTAACACTGTAACATCCCCAGCACTGCAGAGATACAGGCGGCTGTGCATTATATTACAGAGCACTGTGTATACATCCTGAACAGTAACACTGTAACTTCCCCAGCACTGCGGAGATACAGGCGGCTGTGCATTATATTACAGAGCACTGTGTATACATCCTGAACTGTAACATGGTAACATCCCCAGCACTGAGGAGATACAGGCGGCTGTGCATTATATTACAGAGCACTGTGTATACATCCTGAACTGTAACATGGTAACATCCCCAGCACTGCAGAGATACAGGCGGCTGTGCATTACATTACAGAGCACTGTGTACACATCCTGAACTGTAACATGGTAACATCCCCAGCACTGCAGAGATACAGGCGGCTGTGCATTATATTACAGAGCACTGTGTACACATCCTGAACTGTAACATGGTAACATCCCCAGCACTGCAGAGATACAGGCGGCTGTGCATTATATTACAGAGCACTGTGTATACATCCTGAACTGTAACATGGTAACTTCCCCAGCACTGAGGAGATACAGGCGGCTGTGCATTATATTACAGAGCACTGTGTATACACCCTGAACAGTAACACTTTAACTTCACCAGCACTGCGGAGATACAGGCGGCTGTGCATTATATTACAGAGCACTGTGTACACATCCTGAACTATAACATGGTCACTTCCCCAGCACTAAAGAGATACAGGCGGCTGTGCATTATATTACAGAGCACTGTGTACACATCCTGAACTGTAACATGGTAACATCCCCAGCACTGCAGAGATACAGGCGGCTGTGCATTATATTACAGAGCACTGTGTATACATCCTGAACTGTAACATGGTAACATCCCCAGCACTGCAGAGATACAGGCGGCTGTGCATTATATTACAGAGCACTGTGTATACATCCTGAACTGTAACATGGTAACTTCCCAGCACTGCGGAGATACAGGCGGCTGTGCATTATATTACAGAGCACTGTGTACACATCCTGAACTGTAACATGGTAACATCCCCAGCACTGCAGAGATACAGGCGGCTGTGCATTATATTACAGAGCACTGTGTATACATCCTGAACTGTAACATGGTGACTTCCCAGCACTGAGGAGATACAGGCGGCTGTGCATTACATTACAGAGCACTGTGTATACATCCTGAACAGTAACACGGTAACTTCCCCAGCACTGCAGAGATACAGGCGGCTGTGCATTATATTACAGAGCACTGTGTATACATCCTGAACAGTAACAGTGTAACTTCCCCAGCACTGAGGAGATACAGGCGGCTGTGCATTATATTACAGAGCACTGTGTATACATCCTGAACAGTAACACTGTAACTTCCCCAGCACTGAGGAGATACAGGCGGCTGTGCATTATATTACAGAGAACTGTGTATACATCCTGAACAGTAACACTGTAACTTCACCAGCACTGCGGAGATACAGGCGGCTGTGCATTATATTACAGAGCAATGTGTATACATCCTGAACAGTAACACTGTAACTTCCCCAGCACTGCGGAGATACAGGCGGCTGTGCATTATATTACAGAGCACTGTGTATACATCCTGAACAGTAACACTGTAACTTCCCCAGCACTGAGGAGATACAGGCGGCTGTGCATTATATTACAGAGCACTGTGTATACATCCTGAACAGTAACACGGTAACTTCCCAGCACTGCAGAGATACAGGCGGCTGTGCATTATATTACAGAGCAATGTGTATACATCCTGAACAGTAACACTGTAACTTCCCCAGCACTGCGGAGATACAGGCGGCTGTGCATTATATTACAGAGCACTGTGTATACATCCTGAACAGTAACACTGTAACTTCCCCAGCACTGAGGAGATACAGGCGGCTGTGCATTATATTACAGAGCACTGTGTATACATCCTGAACAGTAACACTGTAACTTCACCAGCACTGCGGAGATACAGGCGGCTGTGCATTACATTACAGAGCACTGTGTATAGATCATGAACAGTAACACTGTAACTTCACCAGCACTGCGGAGATACAGGCGGCTGTGCATTATATTACAGAGCACTGTGTATACATCCTGAACAGTAACACTGTAACTTCCCCAGCACTGCAGAGATACAGGCGGCTGTGCATTATATTACAGAGCACTGTGTATACATCCTGAACAGTAACACTGTAACTTCCCCAGCACTGCAGAGATACAGGCGGCTGTGCATTATATTACAGAGCACTGTGTATACATCCTGAACAGTAACACTGTAACTTCCCCAGCACTGCGGAGATACAGGCGGCTGTGCATTATATTACAGAGCACTGTGTACACATCCTGAACTATAACATGGTCACTTCTCCAGCACTAAAGAGATACAGGCGGCTGTGCATTATATTACAGAGCACTGTGTACACATCCTGAACTGTAACATGGTAACATCCCCAGCACTGCAGAGATACAGGCGGCTGTGCATTATATTACAGAGCACTGTGTATACATCCTGAACAGTAACACTGTAACTTCCCCAGCACTGAGGAGATACAGGCGGCTGTGCATTATATTACAGAGCACTGTGTATACATCCTGAACTGTAACATGGTAACATCCCCAGCACTGCAGAGATACAGGCGGCTGTGCATTATATTACAGAGCACTGTGTATACATCCTGAACTGTAACATGGTAACTTCCCAGCACTGCGGAGATACAGGCGGCTGAGCATTATATTACAGAGCACTGTGTATACATCCTGAACTGTAACATGGTGACTTCCCAGCACTGAGGAGATACAGGCGG
This sequence comes from Pelodytes ibericus, assembly GCA_036172795.1. Classification (NCBI taxonomy): domain Eukaryota; kingdom Metazoa; phylum Chordata; class Amphibia; order Anura; family Pelodytidae; genus Pelodytes; species Pelodytes ibericus. The sequence continues at coordinate 229,912,353 of CM069859.1, forward strand.
CTGTGCATTACATTACAGAGCACTGTGTATACATCCTGAACAGTAACACGGTAACTTCCCCAGCACTGCAGAGATACAGGCGGCTGTGCATTATATTACAGAGCACTGTGTATACATCCTGAACAGTAACACTGTAACTTCCCCAGCACTGAGGAGATACAGGCGGCTGTGCATTATATTACAGAGCACTGTGTATACATCCTGAACAGTAACACGGTAACTTCCCCAGCACTGCAGAGATACAGGCGGCTGTGCATTATATTACAGAGCACTGTGTATACATCCTGAACAGTAACACTGTAACTTCCCCAGCACTGAGGAGATACAGGCGGCTGTGCATTATATTACAGAGCACTGTGTATACATCCTGAACAGTAACACTGTAACTTCCCCAGCACTGAGGAGATACAGGCGGCTGTGCATTATATTACAGAGCACTGTGTATACATCCTGAACAGTAACACTGTAACTTCACCAGCACTGCGGAGATACAGGCGGCTGTGCATTATATTACAGAGCAATGTGTATACATCCTGAACAGTAACACTGTAACTTCCCCAGCACTGCGGAGATACAGGCGGCTGTGCATTATATTACAGAGCACTGTGTATACATCCTGAACAGTAACACGGTAACTTCCCAGCACTGCAGAGATATAGGCGGCTGTGCATTATATTACAGAGCACTGTGTATACATCCTGAACAGTAACACTGTAACTTCCCCAGCACTGAGGAGATACAGGCGGCTGTGCATTATATTACAGAGCACTGTGTATACATCCTGAACAGTAACACGGTAACTTCCCAGCACTGCAGAGATACAGGCGGCTGTGCATTATATTACAGAGCACTGTGTATACATCCTGAACAGTAACACTGTAACTTCCCCAGCACTGAGGAGATACAGGCGGCTGTGCATTATATTACAGAGCACTGTGTATACATCCTGAACAGTAACACGGTAACTTCCCAGCACTGCAGAGATACAGGCGGCTGTGCATTATATTACAGAGCACTGTGTATACATCCTGAACAGTAACACTGTAACTTCCCCAGCACTGAGGAGATACAGGCGGCTGTGCATTATATTACAGAGCACTGTGTATACATCCTGAACAGTAACACTGTAACTTCCCCAGCACTGCGGAGATACAGGCGGCTGTGCATTATATTACAGAGCACTGTGTATACATCCTGAACAGTAACACGGTAACTTCCCAGCACTGCAGAGATACAGGCGGCTGTGCATTATATTACAGAGCACTGTGTATACATCCTGAACAGTAACACTGTAACTTCCCCAGCACTGAGGAGATACAGGCGGCTGTGCATTATATTACAGAGCACTGTGTATACATCCTGAACAGTAACACTGTAACTTCCCCAGCACTGCGGAGATACAGGCGGCTGTGCATTATATTACAGAGCACTGTGTATACATCCTGAACAGTAACACTGTAACTTCCCCAGCACTGCGGAGATACAGGCGGCTGTGCATTATATTACAGAGCACTGTGTATACATCCTGAACAGTAACACTGTAACTTCACCAGCACTGCGGAGATACAGGCGGCTGTGCATTATATTACAGAGCAATGTGTATACATCCTGAACAGTAACACTGTAACTTCCCCAGCACTGAGGAGATACAGGCGGCTGTGCATTATATTACAGAGCACTGTGTATACATCCTGAACAGTAACACTGTAACTTCACCAGCACTGCAGAGATACAGGCGGCTGTGCATTATATTACAGAGCACTGTGTATACATCCTGAACAGTAACACTGTAACTTCCCCAGCACTGAGGAGATACAGGCGGCTGTGCATTATATTACAGAGCACTGTGTATACATCCTGAACAGTAACACTGTAACTTCCCCAGCACTGAGGAGATACAGGCGGCTGTGCATTATATTACAGAGCACTGTGTATACATCCTGAACAGTAACACGGTAACTTCCCAGCACTGCAGAGATACAGGCGGCTGTGCATTATATTACAGAGCACTGTGTATACATCCTGAACAGTAACACTGTAACTTCCCCAGCACTGAGGAGATACAGGCGGCTGTGCATTATATTACAGAGCACTGTGTATACATCCTGAACAGTAACACTGTAACTTCACCAGCACTGCGGAGATACAGGCGGCTGTGCATTACATTACAGAGCACTGTGTATACATCCTGAATAGTAACACGGTAACTTCCCCAGCACTGCAGAGATACAGGCGGCTGTGCATTATATTACAGAGCACTGTGTATACATCCTGAACAGTAACACTGTAACTTCCCCAGCACTGCAGAGATACAGGCGGCTGTGCATTATATTACAGAGTACTGTGTATACATCCTGAACAGTAACACTGTAACTTCCCCAGCACTGCGGAGATACAGGCGGCTGTGCATTATATTACAGAGCACTGTGTACACATCCTGAACTATAACATGGTAACTTCCCCAGCACTAAAGAGATACAGGCGGCTGTGCATTATATTACAGAGCACTGTGTACACATCCTGAACTGTAACATGGTAACATCCCCAGCACTGCAGAGATACAGGCGGCTGTGCATTATATTACAGAGCACTGTGTATACATCCTGAACTGTAACATGGTAACATCCCCAGCACTGCAGAGATACAGGCGGCTGTGCATTATATTACAGAGCACTGTGTATACATCCTGAACTGTAACATGGTAACTTCCCAGCACTGCGGAGATACAGGCGGCAGTGCATTATATTACAGAGCACTGTGTATACATCCTGAACTGTAACATGGTGACTTCCCAGCACTGAGGAGATACAGGCGGCTGTGCATTACATTACAGAGCACTGTGTATACATCCTGAACAGTAACACGGTAACTTCCCCAGCACTGCAGAGATACAGGCGGCTGTGCATTATATTACAGAGCACTGTGTATACATCCTGAACAGTAATACTGTAACTTCCCCAGCACTGAGGAGATACAGGCGGCTGTGCATTATATTACAGAGCACTGTGTATACATCCTGAACAGTAACACTGTAACTTCCCCAGCACTGAGGAGATACAGGCGGCTGTGCATTATATTACAGAGCACTGTGTATACATCCTGAACAGTAACACTGTAACTTCACCAGCACTGCGGAGATACAGGCGGCTGTGCATTATATTACAGAGCAATGTGTATACATCCTGAACAGTAACACTGTAACTTCCCCAGCACTGCGGAGATACAGGCGGCTGTGCATTATATTACAGAGCACTGTGTATACATCCTGAACAGTAACACGGTAACTTCCCAGCACTGCAGAGATACAGGCGGCTGTGCATTATATTACAGAGCACTGTGTATACATCCTGAACAGTAACACTGTAACTTCCCCAGCACTGAGGAGATACAGGCGGCTGTGCATTATATTACAGAGCACTGTGTATACATCCTGAACAGTAACACTGTAACTTCACCAGCACTGCGGAGATACAGGCGGCTGTGCATTACATTACAGAGCACTGTGTATACATCCTGAATAGTAACACGGTAACTTCCCCAGCACTGCAGAGATACAGGCGGCTGTGCATTATATTACAGAGCACTGTGTATACATCCTGAACAGTAACACTGTAACTTCCCCAGCACTGAGGAGATACAGGCGGCTGTGCATTATATTACAGAGCACTGTGTATACATCCTGAACTGTAACACGGTAACTTCCCCAGCACTGCAGAGATACAGGCGGCTGTGCATTATATTACAGAGCACTGTGTATACATCCTGAACTGTAACATGGTAACATCCCCAGCACTGCAGAGATACAGGCGGCTGTGCATTATATTACAGAGCACTGTGTATACATCCTGAACAGTAACACTGTAACTTCCCCAGCACTGCAGAGATACAGGCGGCTGTGCATTATATTACAGAGCACTGTGTATACATCCTGAACAGTAACACTGTAACTTCCCCAGCACTGAGGAGATACAGGCGGCTGTGCATTACATTACAGAGCACTGTGTATAGATCCTGAACAGTAACACTGTAACTTCACCAGCACTGCGGAGATACAGGCGGCTGTGCATTATATTACAGAGCACTGTGTACACATCCTGAACTGTAACATGGTAACATCCCCAGCACTGCAGAGATACAGGCGGCTGTGCATTATATTACAGAGCACTGTGTACACATCCTGAACAGTAACATGGTAACATCCCCAGCACTGCAGAGATACAGGCGGCTGTGCATTATATTACAGAGCACTGTGTACACATCCTGAACTGTAACATGGTAACATCCCCAGCACTGCAGAGATACAGGCGGCTGTGCATTATATTACAGAGCACTGTGTACACATCCTGAACAGTAACATGGTAACATCCCCAGCACTGCAGAGATACAGGCGGCTGTGCATTATATTACAGAGCACTGTGTATACATCCTGAACTGTAACATGGTGACTTCCCAGCACTGAGGAGATACAGGCGGCTGTGCATTACATTACAGAGCACTGTGTATAGATCCTGAACAGTAACACTGTAACTTCACCAGCACTGCGGAGATACAGGCGGCTGTGCATTACATTACAGAGCACTGTGTATACATCCTGAACAGTAACACGGTAACTTCCCCAGCACTGCAGAGATACAGGCGGCTGTGCATTATATTACAGAGCACTGTGTACACATCCTGAACAGTAACACTGTAACTTCCCCAGCACTGCAGAGATACAGGCGGCTGTGCATTATATTACAGAGCACTGTGTATACATCCTGAACAGTAACACTGTAACTTCCCCAGCACTGCGGAGATACAGGCGGCTGTGCATTATATTACAGAGCACTGTGTATACATCCTGAACAGTAACACTGTAACTTCACCAGCACTGCGGAGATACAGGCGGCTGTGCATTATATTACAGAGCAATGTGTATACATCCTGAACAGTAACACTGTAACTTCCCCAGCACTGCGGAGATACAGGCGGCTGTGCATTATATTACAGAGCACTGTGTATACATCCTGAACAGTAACACTGTAACTTCCCCAGCACTGCAGAGATACAGGCGGCTGTGCATTATATTACAGAGCACTGTGTATACATCCTGAACAGTAACACTGTAACATCCCCAGCACTGCAGAGATACAGGCGGCTGTGCATTATATTACAGAGCACTGTGTATACATCCTGAACTGTAACATGGTGACTTCCCAGCACTGAGGAGATACAGGCGGCTGTGCATTATATTACAGAGCACTGTGTATACATCCTGAACAGTAACACTTTAACTTCACCAGCACTGCAGAGATACAGGCGGCTGTGCATTATATTACAGAGCACTGTGTATACATCCTGAACAGTAATACTGTAACTTCCCCAGCACTGAGGAGATACAGGCGGCTGTGCATTATATTACAGAGCACTGTGTATACATCCTGAACAGTAACACTGTAACTTCCCCAGCACTGCAGAGATACAGGCGGCTGTGCATTATATTACAGAGCACTGTGTATACATCCTGAACTGTAACATGGTAACATCCCCAGCACTGCAGAGATACAGGCGGCTGTGCATTATATTACAGAGCACTGTGTATACATCCTGAACTGTAACACTGTAACATCCCCAGCACTGCAGAGATACAGGCGGCTGTGCATTATATTACAGAGCACTGTGTATACATCCTGAACAGTAACACGGTAACTTCCCAGCACTGAGGAGATACAGGCGGCTGTGCATTATATTACAGAGCACTGTGTATACATCCTGAACAGTAACACTGTAACTTCCCCAGCACTGAGGAGATATAGGCGGCTGTGCATTATATTACAGAGCACTGTGTATACATCCTGAACTGTAACATGGTAACATCCCCAGCACTGCAGAGATACAGGCGGCTGTGCATTATATTACAGAGCACTGTGTATACATCCTGAACAGTAACACTGTAACATCCCCAGCACTGCAGAGATACAGGCGGCTGTGCATTATATTACAGAGCAATGTGTATACATCCTGAACAGTAACACTGTAACTTCCCAGCACTGCAGAGATACAGGCGGCTGTGCATTATATTACAGAGCACTGTGTACACATCCTGAACAGTAACACTGTAACTTCCCCAGCACTGAGGAGATACAGGCGGCTGTGCATTATATTACAGAGCACTGTGTATACATCCTGAACAGTAACACTGTAACATCCCCAGCACTGCAGAGATACAGGCGGCTGTGCATTATATTACAGAGCACTGTGTATACATCCTGAACTGTAACATGGTAACTTCACCAGCACTGCAGAGATACAGGCGGCTGTGCATTATATTACAGAGCACTGTGTATACATCCTGAACAGTAACACTGTAACTTCCCCAGCACTGCAGAGATACAGGCGGCTGTGCATTATATTACAGAGCACTGTGTATACATCCTGAACTGTAACATGGTAACTTCACCAGCACTGCAGAGATACAGGCGGCTGTGCATTATATTACAGAGCACTGTGTATACATCCTGAACAGTAAGACTGTAACTTCACCAGCACTGAGGAGATACAGGCGGCTGTGCATTATATTACAGAGCACTGTGTATACATCCTGAACTGTAACATGGTGACTTCCCAGCACTGAGGAGATACAGGCGGCTGTGCATTACATTACAGAGCACTGTGTATACATCCTGAACAGTAACACTGTAACATCCCCAGCACTGCAGAGATACAGGCGGCTGTGCATTATATTACAGAGCACTGTGTATACATCCTGAACAGTAACACGGTAACTTCCCGAGCGCTGCGGGGATACAGGCGGCTGTGCAATATATTACAGAGCACTGTGTATACATCCTGAACAGTAACACTGTAACTTCCCCAGCACTGCAGAGATACAGGCGGCTGTGCATTATATTACAGAGCACTGTGTATACATCCTGAACAGTAACAGTGTAACTTCCCCAGCACTGAGGAGATACAGGCGGCTGTGCATTATATTACAGAGCACTGTGTATACATCCTGAACTGTAACATGGTAACATCCCCAGCACTGCAGAGATACAGGCGGCTGTGCATTATATTACAGAGCACTGTGTATACATCCTGAACTGTAACATGGTAACATCCCCAGCACTGCAGAGATACAGGCGGCTGTGCATTATATTACAGAGCACTGTGTATACATCCTGAACTGTAACATGGTAACATCCCCAGCACTGCAGAGATACAGGCGTCTGTGCATTATATTACAGAGCACTGTGTATACATCCTGAACTGTAACATGGTGACTTCCCCAGCACTGAGGAGATACAGGCGGCTGTGCATTATATTACAGAGCACTGTGTATACATCCTGAACTGTAACATGGTGACTTCCCAGCACTGAGGAGATACAGGCGGCTGTGCATTACATTACAGAGCACTGTGTATACATCCTGAACTATAACATGGTAACTTCCCAGCACTGCGGAGATACAGGCGGCTGTGCATTATATTACAGAGCAATGTGTATACATCCTGAACTGTAACATGGTAACATCCCCAGCACTGCAGAGATACAGGCGGCTGTGCATTATATTACAGAGCACTGTGTATACATCCTGAACTGTAACACTGTAACTTCCCCAGCACTGAGGAGATACAGGCGGCTGTGCATTATATTACAGAGCACTGTGTATACATCCTGAACTGTAACATGGTGACTTCCCAGCACTGAGGAGATACAGGCGGCTGTGCATTACATTACAGAGCACTGTGTATACATCCTGAACAGTAACACTGTAACTTCCCCAGCACTGAGGAGATACAGGCGGCTGTGCATTATATTACAGAGCACTGTGTATACATCCTGAACTGTAACATGGTAACATCCCCAGCACTGAGGAGATACAGGCGGCTGTGCATTACATTACAGAGCACTGTGTACACATCCTGAACTGTAACATGGTAACATCCCCAGCACTGCAGAGATACAGGCGGCTGTGCATTATATTACAGAGCACTGTGTACACATCCTGAACTGTAACATGGTAACATCCCCAGCACTGCAGAGATACAGGCGGCTGTGCATTATATTACAGAGCACTGTGTATACATCCTGAACTGTAACATGGTAACTTCCCCAGCACTGAGGAGATACAGGCGGCTGTGCATTATATTACAGAGCACTGTGAATACACCCTGAACAGTAACACTTTAACTTCACCAGCACTGCGGAGATACAGGCGGCTGTGCATTATATTACAGAGCACTGTGTACACATCCTGAACTATAACATGGTCACTTCCCCAGCACTAAAGAGATACAGGCGGCTGTGCATTATATTACAGAGCACTGTGTACACATCCTGAACTGTAACATGGTAACATCCCCAGCACTGCAGAGATACAGGCGGCTGTGCATTATATTACAGAGCACTGTGTATACATCCTGAACTGTAACATGGTAACATCCCCAGCACTGCAGAGATACAGGCGGCTGTGCATTATATTACAGAGCACTGTGTATACATCCTGAACTGTAACATGGTAACTTCCCAGCACTGCGGAGATACAGGCGGCTGTGCATTATATTACAGAGCACTGTGTACACATCCTGAACTGTAACATGGTAACATCCCCAGCACTGCAGAGATACAGGCGGCTGTGCATTATATTACAGAGCACTGTGTATACATCCTGAACTGTAACATGGTGACTTCCCAGCACTGAGGAGATACAGGCGGCTGTGCATTACATTACAGAGCACTGTGTATACATCCTGAACAGTAACACGGTAACTTCCCCAGCACTGCAGAGATACAGGCGGCTGTGCATTATATTACAGAGCACTGTGTATACATCCTGAACAGTAACACTGTAACTTCCCCAGCACTGAGGAGATACAGGCGGCTGTGCATTATATTACAGAGCACTGTGTATACATCCTGAACAGTAACACTGTAACTTCCCCAGCACTGAGGAGATACAGGCGGCTGTGCATTATATTACAGAGAACTGTGTATACATCCTGAACAGTAACACTGTAACTTCACCAGCACTGCGGAGATACAGGCGGCTGTGCATTATATTACAGAGCAATGTGTATACATCCTGAACAGTAACACTGTAACTTCCCCAGCACTGCGGAGATACAGGCGGCTGTGCATTATATTACAGAGCACTGTGTATACATCCTGAACAGTAACACTGTAACTTCCCCAGCACTGAGGAGATACAGGCGGCTGTGCATTATATTACAGAGCACTGTGTATACATCCTGAACAGTAACACGGTAACTTCCCAGCACTGCAGAGATACAGGCGGCTGTGCATTATATTACAGAGCAATGTGTATACATCCTGAACAGTAACACTGTAACTTCCCCAGCACTGCGGAGATACAGGCGGCTGTGCATTATATTACAGAGCACTGTGTATACATCCTGAACAGTAACACTGTAACTTCCCCAGCACTGAGGAGATACAGGCGGCTGTGCATTATATTACAGAGCACTGTGTATACATCCTGAACAGTAACACTGTAACTTCACCAGCACTGCGGAGATACAGGCGGCTGTGCATTACATTACAGAGCACTGTGTATAGATCCTGAACAGTAACACTGTAACTTCACCAGCACTGCGGAGATACAGGCGGCTGTGCATTATATTACAGAGCACTGTGTATACATCCTGAACAGTAACACTGTAACTTCCCCAGCACTGCGGAGATACAGGCGGCTGTGCATTATATTACAGAGCACTGTGTATACATCCTGAACAGTAACACTGTAACATCCCCAGCACTGCAGAGATACAGGCGGCTGTGCATTATATTACAGAGCACTGTGTATACATCCTGAACAGTAACACTGTAACTTCCCCAGCACTGCAGAGATACAGGCGGCTGTGCATTATATTACAGAGCACTGTGTATACATCCTGAACAGTAACACTGTAACTTCCCCAGCACTGCGGAGATACAGGCGGCTGTGCATTATATTACAGAGCACTGTGTATACATCCTGAACTGTAACATGGTAACATCCCCAGCACTGAGGAGATACAGGCGGCTGTGCATTACATTACAGAGCACTGTGTACACATCCTGAACTGTAACATGGTAACTTCCCCAGCACTGAGGAGATACAGGCGGCTGTGCATTATATTACAGAGCACTGTGTATACATCCTGAACAGTAACACTGTAACATCCCCAGCACTGCAGAGATACAGGCGGCTGTGCATTATATTACAGAGCACTGTGTATACATCCTGAACAGTAACACTGTAACTTCCCCAGCACTGAGGAGATACAGGCGGCTGTGCATTATATTACAGAGCACTGTGTATACATCCTGAACAGTAACACTGTAACATCCCCAGCACTGCAGAGATACAGGCGGCTGTGCATTATATTACAGAGCACTGTGTATACATCCTGAACTGTAACATGGTAACATCCCCAGCACTGCAGAGATACAGGCGGCTGTGCATTATATTACAGAGCACTGTGTATACATCCTGAACTGTAACATGGTAACTTCACCAGCACTGCAGAGATACAGGCGGCTGTGCATTATATTACAGAGCACTGTGTATACATCCTGAACAGTAACACTGTAACATCCCCAGCACTGCAGAGATACAGGCGGCTGTGCATTATATTACAGAGCACTGTGTATACATCCTGAACAGTAACACTGTAACTTCCCCAGCACTGCGGAGATACAGGCGGCTGTGCATTATATTACAGAGCACTGTGTATACATCCTGAACTGTAACATGGTAACATCCCCAGCACTGAGGAGATACAGGCGGCTGTGCATTATATTACAGAGCACTGTGTATACATCCTGAACTGTAACATGGTAACATCCCCAGCACTGCAGAGATACAGGCGGCTGTGCATTACATTACAGAGCACTGTGTACACATCCTGAACTGTAACATGGTAACATCCCCAGCACTGCAGAGATACAGGCGGCTGTGCATTATATTACAGAGCACTGTGTACACATCCTGAACTGTAACATGGTAACATCCCCAGCACTGCAGAGATACAGGCGGCTGTGCATTATATTACAGAGCACTGTGTATACATCCTGAACTGTAACATGGTAACTTCCCCAGCACTGAGGAGATACAGGCGGCTGTGCATTATATTACAGAGCACTGTGTATACACCCTGAACAGTAACACTTTAACTTCACCAGCACTGCGGAGATACAGGCGGCTGTGCATTATATTACAGAGCACTGTGTACACATCCTGAACTATAACATGGTCACTTCCCCAGCACTAAAGAGATACAGGCGGCTGTGCATTATATTACAGAGCACTGTGTACACATCCTGAACTGTAACATGGTAACATCCCCAGCACTGCAGAGATACAGGCGGCTGTGCATTATATTACAGAGCACTGTGTATACATCCTGAACTGTAACATGGTAACATCCCCAGCACTGCAGAGATACAGGCGGCTGTGCATTATATTACAGAGCACTGTGTATACATCCTGAACTGTAACATGGTAACTTCCCAGCACTGCGGAGATACAGGCGGCTGTGCATTATATTACAGAGCACTGTGTACACATCCTGAACTGTAACATGGTAACATCCCCAGCACTGCAGAGATACAGGCGGCTGTGCATTATATTACAGAGCACTGTGTATACATCCTGAACTGTAACATGGTGACTTCCCAGCACTGAGGAGATACAGGCGGCTGTGCATTACATTACAGAGCACTGTGTATACATCCTGAACAGTAACACGGTAACTTCCCCAGCACTGCAGAGATACAGGCGGCTGTGCATTATATTACAGAGCACTGTGTATACATCCTGAACAGTAACAGTGTAACTTCCCCAGCACTGAGGAGATACAGGCGGCTGTGCATTATATTACAGAGCACTGTGTATACATCCTGAACAGTAACACTGTAACTTCCCCAGCACTGAGGAGATACAGGCGGCTGTGCATTATATTACAGAGAACTGTGTATACATCCTGAACAGTAACACTGTAACTTCACCAGCACTGCGGAGATACAGGCGGCTGTGCATTATATTACAGAGCAATGTGTATACATCCTGAACAGTAACACTGTAACTTCCCCAGCACTGCGGAGATACAGGCGGCTGTGCATTATATTACAGAGCACTGTGTATACATCCTGAACAGTAACACTGTAACTTCCCCAGCACTGAGGAGATACAGGCGGCTGTGCATTATATTACAGAGCACTGTGTATACATCCTGAACAGTAACACGGTAACTTCCCAGCACTGCAGAGATACAGGCGGCTGTGCATTATATTACAGAGCAATGTGTATACATCCTGAACAGTAACACTGTAACTTCCCCAGCACTGCGGAGATACAGGCGGCTGTGCATTATATTACAGAGCACTGTGTATACATCCTGAACAGTAACACTGTAACTTCCCCAGCACTGAGGAGATACAGGCGGCTGTGCATTATATTACAGAGCACTGTGTATACATCCTGAACAGTAACACTGTAACTTCACCAGCACTGCGGAGATACAGGCGGCTGTGCATTACATTACAGAGCACTGTGTATAGATCATGAACAGTAACACTGTAACTTCACCAGCACTGCGGAGATACAGGCGGCTGTGCATTATATTACAGAGCACTGTGTATACATCCTGAACAGTAACACTGTAACTTCCCCAGCACTGCAGAGATACAGGCGGCTGTGCATTATATTACAGAGCACTGTGTATACATCCTGAACAGTAACACTGTAACTTCCCCAGCACTGCAGAGATACAGGCGGCTGTGCATTATATTACAGAGCACTGTGTATACATCCTGAACAGTAACACTGTAACTTCCCCAGCACTGCGGAGATACAGGCGGCTGTGCATTATATTACAGAGCACTGTGTACACATCCTGAACTATAACATGGTCACTTCTCCAGCACTAAAGAGATACAGGCGGCTGTGCATTATATTACAGAGCACTGTGTACACATCCTGAACTGTAACATGGTAACATCCCCAGCACTGCAGAGATACAGGCGGCTGTGCATTATATTACAGAGCACTGTGTATACATCCTGAACAGTAACACTGTAACTTCCCCAGCACTGAGGAGATACAGGCGGCTGTGCATTATATTACAGAGCACTGTGTATACATCCTGAACTGTAACATGGTAACATCCCCAGCACTGCAGAGATACAGGCGGCTGTGCATTATATTACAGAGCACTGTGTATACATCCTGAACTGTAACATGGTAACTTCCCAGCACTGCGGAGATACAGGCGGCTGAGCATTATATTACAGAGCACTGTGTATACATCCTGAACTGTAACATGGTGACTTCCCAGCACTGAGGAGATACAGGCGGCTGTGCATTACATTACAGAGCACTGTGTATACATCCTGAACAGTAACACGGTAACTTCCCCAGCACTGCAGAGATACAGGCGGCTGTGCATTATATTACAGAGCACTGTGTATACATCCTGAACAGTAACACTGTAACTTCCCCAGCACTGAGGAGATACAGGCGGCTGTGCATTATATTACAGAGCACTGTGTATACATCCTGAACAGTAACACGGTAACTTCCCCAGCACTGCAGAGATACAGGCGGCTGTGCATTATATTACAGAGCACTGTGTATACATCCTGAACAGTAACACTGTAACTTCCCCAGCACTGAGGAGATACAGGCGGCTGTGCATTATATTACAGAGCACTGTGTATACATCCTGAACAGTAACACTGTAACTTCCCCAGCACTGAGGAGATACAGGCGGCTGTGCATTATATTACAGAGCACTGTGTATACATCCTGAACAGTAACACTGTAACTTCACCAGCACTGCGGAGATACAGGCGGCTGTGCATTATATTACAGAGCAATGTGTATACATCCTGAACAGTAACACTGTAACTTCCCCAGCACTGCGGAGATACAGGCGGCTGTGCATTATATTACAGAGCACTGTGTATACATCCTGAACAGTAACACGGTAACTTCCCAGCACTGCAGAGATATAGGCGGCTGTGCATTATATTACAGAGCACTGTGTATACATCCTGAACAGTAACACTGTAACTTCCCCAGCACTGAGGAGATACAGGCGGCTGTGCATTATATTACAGAGCACTGTGTATACATCCTGAACAGTAACACGGTAACTTCCCAGCACTGCAGAGATACAGGCGGCTGTGCATTATATTACAGAGCACTGTGTATACATCCTGAACAGTAACACTGTAACTTCCCCAGCACTGAGGAGATACAGGCGGCTGTGCATTATATTACAGAGCACTGTGTATACATCCTGAACAGTAACACGGTAACTTCCCAGCACTGCAGAGATACAGGCGGCTGTGCATTATATTACAGAGCACTGTGTATACATCCTGAACAGTAACACTGTAACTTCCCCAGCACTGAGGAGATACAGGCGGCTGTGCATTATATTACAGAGCACTGTGTATACATCCTGAACAGTAACACTGTAACTTCCCCAGCACTGCGGAGATACAGGCGGCTGTGCATTATATTACAGAGCACTGTGTATACATCCTGAACAGTAACACGGTAACTTCCCAGCACTGCAGAGATACAGGCGGCTGTGCATTATATTACAGAGCACTGTGTATACATCCTGAACAGTAACACTGTAACTTCCCCAGCACTGAGGAGATACAGGCGGCTGTGCATTATATTACAGAGCACTGTGTATACATCCTGAACAGTAACACTGTAACTTCCCCAGCACTGCGGAGATACAGGCGGCTGTGCATTATATTACAGAGCACTGTGTATACATCCTGAACAGTAACACTGTAACTTCCCCAGCACTGCGGAGATACAGGCGGCTGTGCATTATATTACAGAGCACTGTGTATACATCCTGAACAGTAACACTGTAACTTCACCAGCACTGCGGAGATACAGGCGGCTGTGCATTATATTACAGAGCAATGTGTATACATCCTGAACAGTAACACTGTAACTTCCCCAGCACTGAGGAGATACAGGCGGCTGTGCATTATATTACAGAGCACTGTGTATACATCCTGAACAGTAACACTGTAACTTCACCAGCACTGCAGAGATACAGGCGGCTGTGCATTATATTACAGAGCACTGTGTATACATCCTGAACAGTAACACTGTAACTTCCCCAGCACTGAGGAGATACAGGCGGCTGTGCATTATATTACAGAGCACTGTGTATACATCCTGAACAGTAACACTGTAACTTCCCCAGCACTGAGGAGATACAGGCGGCTGTGCATTATATTACAGAGCACTGTGTATACATCCTGAACAGTAACACGGTAACTTCCCAGCACTGCAGAGATACAGGCGGCTGTGCATTATATTACAGAGCACTGTGTATACATCCTGAACAGTAACACTGTAACTTCCCCAGCACTGAGGAGATACAGGCGGCTGTGCATTATATTACAGAGCACTGTGTATACATCCTGAACAGTAACACTGTAACTTCACCAGCACTGCGGAGATACAGGCGGCTGTGCATTACATTACAGAGCACTGTGTATACATCCTGAATAGTAACACGGTAACTTCCCCAGCACTGCAGAGATACAGGCGGCTGTGCATTATATTACAGAGCACTGTGTATACATCCTGAACAGTAACACTGTAACTTCCCCAGCACTGCAGAGATACAGGCGGCTGTGCATTATATTACAGAGTACTGTGTATACATCCTGAACAGTAACACTGTAACTTCCCCAGCACTGCGGAGATACAGGCGGCTGTGCATTATATTACAGAGCACTGTGTACACATCCTGAACTATAACATGGTAACTTCCCCAGCACTAAAGAGATACAGGCGGCTGTGCATTATATTACAGAGCACTGTGTACACATCCTGAACTGTAACATGGTAACATCCCCAGCACTGCAGAGATACAGGCGGCTGTGCATTATATTACAGAGCACTGTGTATACATCCTGAACTGTAACATGGTAACATCCCCAGCACTGCAGAGATACAGGCGGCTGTGCATTATATTACAGAGCACTGTGTATACATCCTGAACTGTAACATGGTAACTTCCCAGCACTGCGGAGATACAGGCGGCTGTGCATTATATTACAGAGCACTGTGTATACATCCTGAACTGTAACATGGTGACTTCCCAGCACTGAGGAGATACAGGCGGCTGTGCATTACATTACAGAGCACTGTGTATACATCCTGAACAGTAACACGGTAACTTCCCCAGCACTGCAGAGATACAGGCGGCTGTGCATTATATTACAGAGCACTGTGTATACATCCTGAACAGTAATACTGTAACTTCCCCAGCACTGAGGAGATACAGGCGGCTGTGCATTATATTACAGAGCACTGTGTATACATCCTGAACAGTAACACTGTAACTTCCCCAGCACTGAGGAGATACAGGCGGCTGTGCATTATATTACAGAGCACTGTGTATACATCCTGAACAGTAACACTGTAACTTCACCAGCACTGCGGAGATACAGGCGGCTGTGCATTATATTACAGAGCAATGTGTATACATCCTGAACAGTAACACTGTAACTTCCCCAGCACTGCGGAGATACAGGCGGCTGTGCATTATATTACAGAGCACTGTGTATACATCCTGAACAGTAACACGGTAACTTCCCAGCACTGCAGAGATACAGGCGGCTGTGCATTATATTACAGAGCACTGTGTATACATCCTGAACAGTAACACTGTAACTTCCCCAGCACTGAGGAGATACAGGCGGCTGTGCATTATATTACAGAGCACTGTGTATACATCCTGAACAGTAACACTGTAACTTCACCAGCACTGCGGAGATACAGGCGGCTGTGCATTACATTACAGAGCACTGTGTATACATCCTGAATAGTAACACGGTAACTTCCCCAGCACTGCAGAGATACAGGCGGCTGTGCATTATATTACAGAGCACTGTGTATACATCCTGAACAGTAACACTGTAACTTCCCCAGCACTGCAGAGATACAGGCGGCTGTGCATTATATTACAGAGTACTGTGTATACATCCTGAACAGTAACACTGTAACTTCCCCAGCACTGCGGAGATACAGGCGGCTGTGCATTATATTACAGAGCACTGTGTACACATCCTGAACTATAACATGGTAACTTCCCCAGCACTAAAGAGATACAGGCGGCTGTGCATTATATTACAGAGCACTGTGTACACATCCTGAACTGTAACATGGTAACATCCCCAGCACTGCAGAGATACAGGCGGCTGTGCATTATATTACAGAGCACTGTGTATACATCCTGAACTGTAACATGGTAACATCCCCAGCACTGCAGAGATACAGGCGGCTGTGCATTATATTACAGAGCACTGTGTATACATCCTGAACTGTAACATGGTAACTTCCCAGCACTGCGGAGATACAGGCGGCTGTGCATTATATTACAGAGCACTGTGTATACATCCTGAACTGTAACATGGTGACTTCCCAGCACTGAGGAGATACAGGCGGCTGTGCATTACATTACAGAGCACTGTGTATACATCCTGAACAGTAACACGGTAACTTCCCCAGCACTGCAGAGATACAGGCGGCTGTGCATTATATTACAGAGCACTGTGTATACATCCTGAACAGTAATACTGTAACTTCCCCAGCACTGAGGAGATACAGGCGGCTGTGCATTATATTACAGAGCACTGTGTATACATCCTGAACAGTAACACTGTAACTTCCCCAGCACTGAGGAGATACAGGCGGCTGTGCATTATATTACAGAGCACTGTGTATACATCCTGAACAGTAACACTGTAACTTCACCAGCACTGCGGAGATACAGGCGGCTGTGCATTATATTACAGAGCAATGTGTATACATCCTGAACAGTAACACTGTAACTTCCCCAGCACTGCGGAGATACAGGCGGCTGTGCATTATATTACAGAGCACTGTGTATACATCCTGAACAGTAACACGGTAACTTCCCAGCACTGCAGAGATACAGGCGGCTGTGCATTATATTACAGAGCACTGTGTATACATCCTGAACAGTAACACTGTAACTTCCCCAGCACTGAGGAGATCCAGGCGGCTGTGCATTATATTACAGAGCACTGTGTATACATCCTGAACAGTAATACTGTAACTTCCCAGCACTGCAGAGATACAGGCGGCTGTGCATTATATTACAGAGCACTGTGTATACATCCTGAACTGTAACATGGTAACATCCCCAGCACTGAGGAGATACAGGCGGCTGTGCATTATATTACAGAGCACTGTGTATACATCCTGAACAGTAACACTGTAACTTCCCTAGCACTGAGGAGATACAGGCGGCTGTGCATTATATTACAGAGCACTGTGTATACATCCTGAACAGTAATACTGTAACTTCCCCAGCACTGAGGAGATACAGGCGGCTGTGCATTATATTACAGAGCACTGTGTATACATCCTGAACAGTAACACTGTAACTTCCCCAGCACTGAGGAGATACAGGCGGCTGTGCATTATATTACAGAGCACTGTGTATACATCCTGAACAGTAACACTGTAACTTCCCCAGCACTGAGGAGATACAGGCGGCTGTGCATTATATTACAGAGCACTGTGTATACATCCTGAACAGTAACACTGTAACTTCACCAGCACTGCGGAGATACAGGCGGCTGTGCATTATATTACAGAGCAATGTGTATACATCCTGAACAGTAACACTGTAACTTCCCCAGCACTGCGGAGATACAGGCGGCTGTGCATTATATTACAGAGCACTGTGTATACATCCTGAACAGTAACACGGTAACTTCCCAGCACTGCAGAGATATAGGCGGCTGTGCATTATATTACAGAGCACTGTGTATACATCCTGAACAGTAACACTGTAACTTCCCCAGCACTGAGGAGATACAGGCGGCTGTGCATTATATTACAGAGCACTGTGTATACATCCTGAACAGTAACACGGTAACTTCCCAGCACTGCAGAGATACAGGCGGCTGTGCAATATATTACAGAGCACTGTGTATACATACTTAACAGTAACACGGTAACTTCCCGAGCGCTGCGGGGATACAGGCGGCTGTGCATTATGTTACAGGGCAGCACAGTAGAAAAGATACACACTATATTTATCAGCACAGTATAATGGATATAGACTATATTAACCAGCACGATATAATGGATATAAGTTACATTAATCAGCAGAGTAGAATGGATATACGCTACATTAATCAGCACAGTATAATGGGTATACGCTACATTAATCATCACAGTATAATGGGTATACGCTACATTAATCAGCACAGTATAATGGGTATACGCTACATTAATCAGCACAGTATAATGGGTATACGCTACATTAATCAGCACAGTACAATGGATATAGGCTACATTAATCAGCACAGTATAATGGATATACGCTACATTAATCAGCACAGGATAATGGATATACACTATATTAATCAGCACAGCATAATGGATATACGCTATATTAATCAGCACAGTATAATGGATATATACTATATTAATCAGCACGGTATAATGGATATACACTATATTAACCAGCACAGTATAATGGATATAAGCTTCATTAATCATCATAGTATAATGGGTATACGCTACATTAATCAGCACAGGATAATGGATATACGCTATATTAATCAGCACAGCATAATGGATATACACTATATTAACCAGCACGGTATAATGGATATATACTATATTAACCAGCACAGTACAATGGATATAAGCTTCATTAATCAGCACAGTATGATGGATATACACTATATTAATCAGCAAAGTATAATGGATATACAGTATATTAATCAGCACAGATTAATGGGTATACACTATATTAACCCAGGGCTTGACAAATTTTTCTGAGTTTTAGGAGCCAGCTAAAAAATCTAGGAGCCAGACAACGGCACATAAACACAAACACACGAAGTCACACACAGACACATATCTACACACACAAAACACATCCAGTCAGACACATATCTACACACACAAAACACATCCAGTCAGACACATATCTACACACACAAAACACATCCAGTCAGACACATATCTACACACACAAAACACATCCAGTCAGACACATATCTACACACACAAAACACATCCAGGCACACACATATATAAACACAAAACACATCCAGGCACACACATATATAAACACAAAACACATCCAGGCACACACATATATAAACACAAAACACATCCAGGCACACACATATATAAACACAAAACACATCCAGGCACACACATATATAAACACAAAACACATCCAGGCACACACATATATAAACACAAAACACATCCAGGCACACACATATACAAGACAGCAGGTTTTGGGTTATTTTTAAAGAGAAAAAAAAAAAAAAAGTTCACCTATCCATGTGCTGTTACACCTCAATGCTGGGAAGGGGGGGGGGGGGGGGGGTTCCGTTGCAGCCCGGTGGCACAGAGCAGCTTCCCTGCTATCCTCCCATGTGATCAGCACTATATCGGTGCGCGAGGGGGCGGAGCAGGAAGTCTGTGCAGCCGGTGCACTCACTCTGCTCCCTCGCGCACCGCTGCTGGAATAAAGAAAAGAAAAAACTATCCCATTGCCGAGGACATCATGCAGGGCTGGCAATACCCGGGCGCCAGGTCGGATTTCCTGGTCGCCATGGCGACCTGGCGCCCGGGGTTTGTCGAGCCCTGTATTAACCAGTACGTAATAATGGATATACACTATATTAATCAGCACAGTATGATCGATATACACTATAATAACCAGTACGTTATAATGGATATACACTATATTAATCAGCACAGTATGATCGATATACACTATAATAACCAGTACGTTATAATGGATATACACTATATTAATCAGCACAGTATGATCGATATACACTATATTAATCAGCACAGTATGATCGATACACACTATATTAACCAGTACGTTATAATGGATATACACTATATTAATCAGCACAGTATGATCGATATACACTATAATAACCAGTACGTTATAATGGATATACACTATATTAATCAGCACAGTATGATCGATATACACTATAATAACCAGTACGTTATAATGGATATACACTATATTAATCAGCACAGTATGATCGATACACACTATATTAACCAGTACGTTATAATGGATATACACTATATTAATCAGCACAGTATGATCGATATACACTATAATAACCAGTACGTTATAATGGATATACACTATATTAATCAGCACAGTATGATCGATATACACTATAATAACCAGTACGTTATAATGGATATACACTATATTAATCAGCACAGTATGATCGATATACACTATAATAACCAGTACGTTATAATGGATATACACTATATTAATCAGCACGGTATAATGGATATACACTATATTAATCAGCACAGTATGATGGATATACACTATATTAATCAGCACAGTGTAATGGATATACACTATATTAATCAGCACAGTATGATGGATATACACTATATTAACCAGTACGTTATAATGGATATACACTATATTAATCAGCACGGTATAATGGATATACACTATATTAATCAGCACAGTATAATGGATATACACTATATTAATCAGCACAGTATGATCGATATACACTATAATAACCAGTACGTTATAATGGATATACACTATATTAATCAGCACGGTATAATGGATATACACTATATTAATCAGCACAGTATAATGGATATACACTATATTAATCAGCACAGTATGATGGATGTGGCGAAACCGGCCTCGCCGCGATCCGTTACAATGGATATACACTATATTAATCAGCACAGTATGATGGATATACACTATATTAATCAGCACAGTGTAATGGATATACACTATATTAATCAGCACAGTATGATGGATATACACTATATTAAACAGTACGTTATAATGGATATACACTATATTAATCAGCACGGTATAATGGATATACACTATATTAATCAGCACAGTATAATGGATATACACTATATTAATCAGCACAGTATGATCGATATACACTATAATAACCAGTACGTTATAATGGATATACACTATATTAATCAGCACAGTATGATGGATATACACTATATTAACCAGTACGTTATAATGGATATACACTATATTAATCAGCACGGTATAATGGATATACACTATATTAATCAGCACAGTATAATGGATATACACTATATTAATCAGCACAGTATGATTGATATACACTATAATAACCAGTACGTTATAATGGATATACACTACATTAATCAGCACAGTATGGTGGATATACACTATATTAATCAGCACGGTATAATGGATATACACTATATTAATCAGCACAGTATAATGGATATACACTATATTAATCAGCACAGTATGATCGATATACACTATAATAACCAGTACGTTATAATGGATATACACTATATTAATCAGCACAGTATGATCGATATACACTATAATAACCAGTACGTTATAATGGATATACACTATATTAATCAGCACAGTATGATCGATATACACTATAATAACCAGTACGTTATAATGGATATACACTATATTAATCAGCACGGTATAATGGATATACACTATATTAATCAGCACAGTATGATGGATATACACTATATTAATCAGCACAGTATGATCGATATACACTATAATAACCAGTACGTTATAATGGATATACACTATATTAATCAGCACGGTATAATGGATATACACTATATTAATCAGCACAGTATGATGGATATACACTATATTAATCAGCACAGTGTAATGGATATACACTATATTAATCAGCACAGTATGATGGATATACACTATATTAACCAGTACGTTATAATGGATATACACTATATTAATCAGCACGGTATAATGGATATACACTATATTAATCAGCACAGTATAATGGATATACACTATATTAATCAGCATAGTATGATCGATATACACTATAATAACCAGTACGTTATAATGGATATACACTATATTAATCAGCACGGTATAATGGATATACACTATATTAATCAGCACAGTATAATGGATATACACTATATTAATCAGCACAGTATGATGGATGTGGCGAAACCGGCCTCGCCGCGATCCGTTACAATGGATATACACTATATTAATCAGCACAGTATGATGGATATACACTATATTAATCAGCACAGTGTAATGGATATACACTATATTAATCAGCACAGTATGATGGATATACACTATATTAACCAGTACGTTATAATGGATATACACTATATTAATCAGCACGGTATAATGGATATACACTATATTAATCAGCACAGTATAATGGATATACACTATATTAATCAGCACAGTATGATCGATATACACTATAATAACCAGTACGTTATAATGGATATACACTATATTAATCAGCACAGTAAACATAGAAACATAGAAACATAGAATGTGTCGGCAGATAAAAACCATACTGTCCATCTAGTCTGCCCAATTTTTTTTTTGAGTACTTTTATTAGTCCCCCGTTCCCGGTCTTATAGCTAGGATAGCCTTGTGTCTATCCCACGCATGCTTAAAATCCTTGACTGTGTTTACCTCTACCACTTCTGCTGGCAGGCTATTCCATACATACACTACCCTCTCAGTAAAGTAATACTTCCTGATATTACTTTTAAAACGTTGCCCCTCTAATTTTAGACTATGTCCTCTAGTTGTGGTAGTTTTTCTTCTTTTAAATATACTCTCTTCCTTTACTGTGTTGATTCCCTTTATGTATTTAAATGTTTCTATCATATCCCCCCTGTTACGTCTTTCCTCCAAGCTATACATGTTAAGATGCTTTAACCTTTCCTGGTAAGTTTTATCCTTCAACCCATGAACCAGTTTAGTAGCCCTTCTCTGAACTCTCTCCAAAGTATCAATATCCTTCTGGAGATACGGTCTCCAGTACTGCGTACAATACTCCAAGTGAGGTCTCACCAGTGCTCTGTACAATGGCATGAGCACTTCCCTCTTCCTACTGCTAATACCTCTCCCTATGCAACCAAGCATTCTGCTAGCATTTCCTGCTGCTCTATTGCATTGCCTACCTACCTTCAAGTCCTCTGAAATTATTACTCCTAAATCCCTTTCCACAGATGTTGAGGTTAGGACTGTACCAAATAGTCTATATTCTGCTTTTGGGTTTTTACGCCCAAGGTGCATAATCTTGCACTTGTCCACATTAAATGCCAGTTGCCACTGCTCTGACCATTTTTCTAGTTTAGCTAAATCATTTGCCATTTGGCTTATCCCTCCATGAATATCAACCCTGCTGCAAATCTTTGTATCATCAGCAAAAAGACATAACTTACCAGCAAGACCTTCTGCAATATCGCTAATAAAAATATTAAAGAGAATGGGTCCAAGTACAGATCCCTGAGGTACCCCACTAGTAACAAGACCTTCTGCAATATCGCTAATAAAAATATTAAAGAGAATGGGTCCAAGAACAGATCCCTGAGGTACCCCACTAGTAACAAGACCTTCTGCAATATCGCTAATAAAAATATTAAAGAGAATGGGTCCAAGAACAGATCCCTGAGGTACCCCACTAGTAACAAGACCTTCTGCAATATCGCTAATAAAAATATTAAAGAGAATGGGTCCAAGAACAGATCCCTGAGGTACCCCACTAGTAACAAGACCTTGCATTGAATATACCCCATTGACTACAACCCTCTGTTGCCTGTCACTCAGCCATTGTCTAATCCATTCAACAATATTGAAATCCAAACTCAAAGATTTCAGTTTATTGATAAGCCTTCTATGTGCGACAGTGTCAAAAGCCTTACTGAAATCTAGGTAAGCAATGTCTACTGCACCACCCTGATCTATTATTTTAGTTACCCAATCAAAAAAATCAATAAGATTAGTTTGGCATGATCTCCCTGAAGTAAACCCATGCTGTCTCTGATCTTGAAATCCAAGCGACTTTAGATGTTCAACAATCCTATTCTTTAACAAGGTTTCCATTATTTTCCCCACTACTGAAGTAAGACTTACTGGTCTATAGTTGCCCGCCTCCTCCCTACTACCTTTCTTGTGAATGGGCACAACATTAGCTAATTTCCAATCTTCTGGAACTACTCCTGTTAACAATGATTGGTTAAATAAATCTGTTAACGGTTTTGCTAGTACACCACTAAGTTCTTTTAATAACTTTGGATGTATCCCATCAGGTCCCATCGACTTATTTGTCTTTACTTTAGACAGCTGAAGTAAAACCTCTTCCTCTGTAAACTTACATGCATCAAAAGACTCATTAGTCTTTTTCCCTAAATGAGGTCCCTTACCCTCATTTTCATTTGTAAAAACTGAACAAAAATATTCATTAAGGCAGTCTGCTAAGCCTTTATCCTCTTCTACATAGCATCCTTCTTTTGTTTTTAATCTAACTAATCCTTGTTTTACTTTCCTTTTCTCATTTATGTATCTAAAAAATGTTTTATCCCCCTTTTTCACTGACTGGGCTATAGTCTCTTCTGTGTGTGCTTTGGAAGCTCTTATAGCTTGCTTTGCCTCTTTCTGCCTACTCTTATAGATCTTTCTATCTTCCTCACTCTGAGTATTTTTATAATTACTAAATGCTAGCTTTTTATTTTTTACTATTTTAGCCACCTCTGCAGAGTACCACAGTGGTTTCTTCAATTTTTTGCTCTTACTGACAAGCCTTATGCAATTTTCTGTTGCCTTCAGTAGTGCAACTTTTAGATAATCCCATTTCTCCTGGACTCCATTTAAATTTCTCCAGTCTGATAATGACTCCTTTACACCTAATCTAATTTCAGAAAAATCTGTTTTTCTAAAATCTAAAACTTTTGTTTTTGTGTGGTGTGACTGCGTCACTGTTCTTATATTAAACCACACTGTCTGGTGATCACTAGATCCTAAACTTTCACCTACAGTAATATCTGATAACAAATCTCCGTTTGTGAACACTAAGTCTAGTATGGCCTGCTTTCGAGTTGGCTCCTCCACTACTTGTTTTAGAGATAATCCCAGTAGGGAGTTTAGGATATGCGTACTCCTGGCGCAAGTAGCTGTTTTGTATTTCCAGTTCACATCAGGAAGATTAAAGTCACCCATGATGATCACTTCTCCCTTCATTGTCATTTTAGCTATTTCCTCAACTAGTAGATTATCTAACTCCTCTATTTGTCCAGGGGGCCTATAAATTACACCTACCCGAGTTACCATATGATTACCAAATTCTAATGTAACCCAAACTGACTCTATGTTCGCCTCACTAACTTGTATTACGTTACATTTTAAGCTATCCCTCACATAGAGGGCCACCCCTCCGCCTTTTTTACCTTCTCTGTCTTTTCTATATAAAGAGTACCCTGGTATTGATATATATAAAGAGTACCCTGGTATTGATATATATATATATATATAGAGAGAGAGAGAGAGAGAGAGAGAGAGAGAGAGAGTACCCTGGTATTGATATGTCCCAGTCATGTTTTTCATTATACCATGTCTCAGTAACAGCCACTAAATCTACATTCTCAGTTGCCAATATTGCCACAAGTTCATGGATCTTATTCCCTAAACTGCGAGCATTTGTAGACATGACCCTAAGCTTATCATTTTTCAGCACACTGACTACAGGTAACTTCTGTACCTTTTTTGGGGGGCAATTGGATTGATGTTTTATCGCCATTTTGCCCCCCTCTTTTAGTTTAAAAACCTCCTAGCAAAACCTCTGAACTGCTCACTGAGAACATTTGTTCCCTTTTGAGAAAGATGCAAACCATCTTTTTTGTACAGTTCCTTTCTATCCCATAGTGAACTTCCATGAGAAACAAAGCCAAATCCTTGCTCCCGACACCATTCCCCAAGCCACAAGTTGAAGTCCCTAATACGCATCCGTCTATCATTCTGAATGTTATGCACAGGCATAACTTCAGAAAAGGACAGTGTGGACACAACCTGCCGTATATCATTGGCAAGAACACGAAAAGCTTCCTTCACCTCTGAAACCTCATTGCAAGCCAAATCATTTGTCCCTAGATGAACCAGTACATCCAATTCTCCTTCCTGATTTGCTTGCTTAACAATATTAGAAATACGCCTCCTGTCTCTGCGAGCAGTAGCTCCAGGAAGACATCTCACTAAGCCAATACTGTCCAACTCCGCACCTCTTATGATAGAATCGCCCAACAACAACTGCTTTCTATCAGGCCTCACCTTCTCCTTGCACACCTTAGCCACATAGGAGAGTGGTTCCTCAAACTCTGCGTCTGAGCCTGCCTCCACAACACCACTGCACTCTGAAAGTGCTGAAAATGAATTCTGGACAGCCACAGACTGCGGGACATGCCTTTTATCCACAACTCTAAGCCTACCAGATCCAACAGTAACCCACCTGCCATTCCTAGGAAGCCTCTGCAGCAATGGCCTCTGTGGCAGTGACTTTGCAACAGTCTCAGCCCGAGTTTGTTTTACAGATAAATTACAAATCTCGGACTTTAAAAATGCAATCTCCTGCTGCAATCTTGAGAACTGTCTACAGATTAGACAGCCTCCAAACCTCCAAAAAATGGAATGTGAAACAAATGCAGAACAATTATCACAGTAAACCAAATCTTCCATTTTAAGAATTTAAATCAAAAAGATCTTTTAGTTTTTCTCACCTCTTGTATACCTCAGACTACCTCCAGAGTATCTCCAGAATATTTCTTAAATATACTCTTTGAAAAGCAGCTCTTAGAAGAGCAGCCAAGCTATTAAATAGTATGATGGATATACACTATATTAACCAGTACGTTATAATGGATATACACTATATTAATCAGCACAGTATAATGGATATACACTATATTAATCAGCACAGTATGATCGATATACACTATAATAACCAGTACGTTATAATGGATATACACTATATTAATCAGCACGGTATAATGGATATACACTATATTAATCAGCACAGTATGATCGATATACACTATAATAACCAGTACGTTATAATGGATATACACTATATTAATCAGCACAGTATAATGGATATACACTATATTAATCAGCACAGTATGATCGATATACACTATAATAACCAGTACGTTATAATGGATATACACTATATTAATCAGCACGGTATAATGGATATACACTATATTAATCAGCACAGTATAATGGATATACACTATATTAATCAGCACAGTATGATGGATATACACTATATTAATCAGCACAGTATGATGGATATACACTATATTAATCAGCACAGTATAATGGATATACACTATATTAATCAGCACAGTATGATGGATATACACTATATTAACCAGTACGTTATAATGGATATACACTATATTAATCAGCACGGTATAATGGATATACACTATATTAATCAGCACAGTATAATGGATATACACTATATTAATCAGCACAGTATGATCGATATACACTATATTAACCAGCACAGTATAATGGATATACACTATATTAATCAGCCCAGTCTAATGGATATACACTATATTAACCAGAACGTTATAATTGATATACAGTATATTAATCAGCACGGTATAATGGATATACACTATATTAATCAGCACAGTATAATGGATATACCCTATATTAACCAGCACAGTATAATGGATATACACTATATCAGGGCTCGACAAACCCCAGGCGCCAGGTCGCCATGGCGACCAGGAAATTAGACCTGGCGCCTGGGTGCTGTCAGCCTCATGGTCCCCTTGCCGCTGCCATCCGATTTTTCCGCAGCGCGAGGGGGTAAAGTCTGTGCCGATGGCCGATGGCACAGACTGCAAGCTCCGCTCCCTCGCGCAACGCGTGTCTGAGTGCCGGGTGTCGTCACGTGACATCCTGGCACTCAGCACGCCGACCAACGGAGATCAGCTGCAGCATGAATGTCCCCCTCCCCTGCAGTGATGTAAAGCAGCAGGGAGGGGGGACACATCAAGAAGAAACCCTCAAGAAAAGACTGTGTGAGGTGGGTGTGTGTTTGTATGTATTGTAAAGTAGGTGTGTGTGAGGTGTTTAGATATTTGTGCAAATGTAAAGTAGGTGTGTGTGAGGTGTTTGTATATATGTGTATATGTAAAGTAGGTGTGTGTGGTGTTTGTATATATATATGTGTATATGTAAAGTAGGTGTGTGTGAGGTGTTTGTATATATGTGTAAATGTAAAGTAGGTGTGTGTGAGGTGTTTGTATATATAAAGTAGGTGTGTGTGAGGTGTTTGTATATATGTGTATATGTAAAGTAGGTGTGTGTGGTGTTTGTATATATATGTGTATATGTAAAGTAGGTGTGTGTGAGGTGTTTGTATATATGTGTAAATGTAAAGTAGGTGTGTGTGAGGTGTTTGTATATATATGTGTATATGTAAAGTAGGTGTGTGTGAGGTGTTTGTGTATATGTGTATATGTAAAGTAGGTGTGTGTGAGGTGTTTGTATATATGGGAATATGTAAAGTAGGTGTGTGTGAGGTGTTTGGATATATGTGTATATGTAAAGTAGGTGTGTGTGAGGTGTTTGGATATATGGGTATATGTAAAGTAGGTGTGTGTGAGGTGTTTGGATATATGTGTATATGTAAAGTAGGTGTGTGTGTGAGGTGTTTGGATATATGTGTATATGTAAAGTAGGTGTGTGTGAGGTGTTTGGATATATGTGTATATGTAAAGTAGGTGTGTGTGAGGTGTTTGGATATATGTGTATATGTAAAGTAGGTGTGTGTGAGGTGTTTGTATATATGGGTATATGTAAAGTAGGTGTGTGTGAGGTGTTTGTATATATATATATGTGTATATGTAAAGTAGGTGTGTGTGAGGTGTTTGGATATATGTGTATATGTAAAGTAGGTGTGTGTGAGGTGTTTGTATATTTGTGTATATGTAAAGTAGGTATGTGTGAGGTGTTTGGATATATGTGTATATGTACAGTAGGTGTATGTGAGGTGTTTGTATATATGGGTATATGTAAAGTAGGTGTGTGTGAGGTGTTTGGATATATGTGTATATGTAAAGTAGGTGTGTTTGTATATATGTGAAGTAGGCGTGTGTGTTTATGAATTGTGTTTATGTTTGCGTGATTGTCTGGCTCCTAAAAAATTTTTCTGGCTCCTAAAATCAAATTAAATTTGTCAAGCCCTGCACTATATTAATCAGCACAGTATAATGACTATACACTATATTAATCAGCACAGTATAATGAATATACACTATATTAAACAGTACGGTATAATGGATATACAGTATATCAATCAGCACAGTATAATGGATATACACTAAATTAATCAGCACAGCATAATGGATATACGCTATATTAATCAGCACGGTATAATGGATATATACTATATTAATCAGTACGGTATAATGGATATACACTATATTAACCAGCACAGTATAATGGATATAAGCTTCATTAATCAGCACAGTATGATGGATATACACTATATTAACCAGCACAGTATAATGGATATACAGTATATTAATCAGCACAGTATAATGGATATACACTATATTAACCAGCGCAGTATAATGGATATACACTATATTAATCAACACAGTATAATGGATATACGCTATATTAATCAGCACAGTATAATGGATATACACTATATTAATCAGCACAGTATAATGGATATACACTATATTAACCAGCACAGTATAATGGATATACACTATATTAACCAGCACAGTATAATCGATATACACTATATTAATCAGCACAGTATAATGGATATACACTATATTAATCAGCACAGTATAATGGATATACACTATATCAAACAGTACGGTATAATGGATATACAGTATATCAATCAGCACAAAATAATGGATATACACTATATTAAACAGTAAGGTATAATGGATATACAGTACATCAATCAGCACAGTATAATGGATATACACTAAATTAATCAGCACAGCATAATGGATATCCGCTATATTAATCAGTACGGTATAATGGATATACACTATATTAACCAGCACAGTATAATGGATATAAGCTTCATTAATCAGCACAGTATGATGGATATACACTATATTAATCAGCACAGTATGATGGATATACACTATATTAACCAGTACGTTATAATGGATATACACTATATTAATCAGCACAGTATAATGGATGTACACTATATTAACAAGCACAGTTTTATGGGTATACACTATATTAACCAGCACAGTATAATGGATATACAGTATATTAATCAGCACAGTATAATGGATATACACTATATTAACCAGCGCAGTATAATGGATATACACTATATTAATCAACACAGTATAATGGATATACGCTTTATTAATCAGCACAGGATAATGGATATACTCTACATTAATCAGCACAGTAAAATGGATATACGCCAGGGCTTGACAAATTTAATTTGATTCTAGGAGCCAGCAAAAAAATTTAGGAGCCAGACAATCAGGCAAACATACACGCAATTCATAAACACAGACACCAACCCACTACACATATACACCACACACACACACCACTTCACATATACACACACACACCATATACATATACACACACACACACCCCAACCCACTTCACATATACACCCCAACCCACTTCACATATACACCCCCCCCCCACTTCACATATACACCCCCCCACTTCACATATACACCTCACATATACACCCCCCCCACTTCACATATACACCCCCCCACTTCACATATACACCTCACATATACACCCCCCCCCCACTTCACATATACACCCCCCCACTTCACATATACACCTCACATATACACCCCCCCCCCCCCCCACTTCACATACACACCTCACACACATACACATATACACCTCACACATACAAAAGTTGATTTTTTTTCCCACCTGTCTTAAGTTGTGAGTGCTGGGTGTCGTCACTTGTCAACCCAGCACTCCGAAATAGCAAGGAAGAACGGCTGCAGCACGAATGTTCCTTCCCTGCTGCCTTACCTCATTGCAGGGCTGGGGAACATTCGTGCTGAAGCCGATCTTCCTTGCTCTTTCGGATGAGTGCTGGGTTGACAAGTGACGACACCCAGCACTCAGACACGCGTTGTGCGAGGGGGCGGAGCTTACTGTCTGTGCGATCCGCACAGACTTCTCGCCCTCGCGCTGCAAAAATCCACGAACACACGAACGGCAGCAGCAAGGGGGTCATGTAGGGAACGGCACCCGGGCGCCAGGCTTAATTTCCAGGTCGCCAGTCGAGCCCTGATATACGCTACATTAATCAGCACGTTATAATGGATATACACTATATTAACTAGTACGGTATAATGGATATACACTATATTAATCAGCACAGTATAATGGATATACACTATATTAACCAGCACAGTATAATGGATATACACTATATTAACCAGCACAGTATAATGGATATACTCTACATTAATCAGCACAGTATGGTGGATATACACTACATTAATCAGCACGTTATAATGGATATACACTATATTAACCAGCACAGTATAATGGATATACACTATATTAATCAACACAATATAATGGATATACACTATATTAACCAGCACAGTATAATGGATATACGCTACATTAATCAGCACGTTATAATGGATATACACTATATTAACCAGCACAGTATAATGGGTATATACTATATTAACCAGCACAGTATAATGGATATACACTATATCAATCAGCACAGTATAATGGATATACTCTACATTAATCAGCACATTAATATGGATATACACTACATTAATCAGCATGTTATCATGGATATACACTATATTAACTAGTACGGTATAATGGATATACACTATATTAACCAGCGCAGTATAATGGATATACACTATATCAATCAGCACAGTATAATGGATATACACTATATCAATCAGCACAGTATAATGGATATACTCTACATTAATCAGCACAGTAATATGGATATACACTACATTAATCAGCACAGTAAAATGGATATACGCTACATTAATCAGCATGTTATAATGGATACACACTATATTAACTAGTACGGTATAATGGATATATACTATATTAATCAGCACAGTATGATGGATATACACAATATTAATCAGCACAGTAGGATGGATATACACTATAATAACCAGCGCAGTATAATGGATATAGACTATATTAATCAGCACAGTATAATAGATATACAGTATATTAATCAACACAGTATATTGGATATACACTATATTAATCAGCACAGTATAATGGATTTACACTATATTAACCAGCACAGTATAATGGATATACACTATATTATTCAACACAGTATATTGGATATACGCTATATTAATCAGCACAGTATAATGGATATACTCTACATTAATCAGCACAGGAAAAATGGATATACGCTACATTAAGCAGCACATTATAATGGATATACACTATATTAATCAGCACAGTATAATGGATATACACTATATTAACCAGCACAGTATAATGGGTATATACTATATTAACCAGCACAGTATAATGGATATGCACTATATCAATCAGCACAGTATAATGGATATCCGCTATATTAACCAGCACAGTATAATGGGTATATACTATATTAACCAGCACAGTTTAATGGATATACACTATATTAACTAGCGCAGTATAATAGATATACACTATATCAATCAGCACAGTATAATGGATATACTCTACATTAATCAGCACAGTAATATGGATATACACTACATTAATCAGCATGTTATCATGGATATACACTATATTAACTAGTACGGTATAATGGATATACACTACATTAATCAGCATGTTATCATGGATATACACTATATTAACTAGTACGGTATAATGGATATACACTATATTAACCAGCGCAGTATAATGGATATACACTATATCAATCAACACAGTATAATGGATATACGCTATATTAATCAGCACAGTATAATGGATATACTCTACATTAATCAGCATGTTATCATGGATATACACTATATTAACTAGTACGGTATAATGGATATACACTATATTAACCAGCGCAGTATAATGGATATACACTATATCAATCAACACAGTATAATGGATATACTCTACATTAATCAGCACAGTAAAATGGATATACGCTACATTAATCAGCATGTTATAATGGATACACACTATATTAACTAGAACGTATAATGGATATATACTATATTAATCAGCACAGTATGATGGATATACACAATATTAATCAGCACAGTAGGATGGATATACACTATAATAACCAGCGCAGTATAATGGATATAGACTATATTAATCAGCACAGTATAATAGATATACAGTATATTAATCAACACAGTATATTGGATATACACTATATTAATCAGCACAGTATAATGGATTTACACTATATTAACCAGCGCAGTATAATGGATATACACTATATTATTCAACACAGTATATTGGATATACGCTATATTAATCAGCACAGTATAATGGATACACTCTACATTAATCAGCACAGTATAATGGATATACTCTACATTAATCAGCACAGGAAAAATGGATATACGCTACATTAATCAGCACGTTATACTGGATATACACTATATTAATCAGCACAGTATAATGGCTATACAGTATATTAATCAGCACAGTATAATGGATATACAGTGTACACCAGGGCTTGACAAATTTATCTGAGTTTTAGGAGCCAGCTAAAAAATCTAGGAGCCAGACAACGGCACATAAACACAAAGACACGCAGTCACACACAGACACATAGTCTGTCCCATATATATACAGGATCCTTTATTTCACTAGGGTGAAAGTCCTCTCCTTGCACCCTCCACTTCTGAGTGCGAAACCTGTTACACTTTGTTTTTCTACAAATACATACAAACACACACACACACACAGAGTCAGTCACATATATACACACACACATCCAGTCAGTCACATACATACACACAAACACATCCAGTCACACACACATGTACACACAAACACATCCAGACAAACACATACACAAGAAAGTAGGTTTTTGGGGGTTTTTTAATAAAAAAAAAAATAAGAAGTTCACCTATCAATGTCCCCCCTCCCTGCCATTACACCTCAATGCATGGAGGGGGGGCAGTTTTCGTTGCAGCCCGGTAGCACAGAGCAGCTTCCCTGCTATGCTCCCAGGTGATCAGCTATAACGCGGTGTGCGAGGGGGCGGAGCAGGAAGTCTGTGCAGCCGGTGCACTCACTCTGCTCCCTCGCGCACCGCTGCTGCAAAAAAGAAAAGGGGAAAAAAGATCCCATTGCCGGGGGCACCACGCGGGGCTCACGTTACCCGGGCGCCAGGTCTGATTTCCTGGTCGCCATGGCGACCTGGCGCCCGTGGTTTGTCGAGCCCTGGTGTACACTATATTAACCAGTACGTTATAATGGATATACACTATATTATTCAGCCCAGTCTAATGGATATACACTATATTAATCAGCCCAGTCTAATGGATATACACTATATTAATCAGCACAGCATAATGGATATACACTATATTATTCAGCCCAGTCTAATGGATATACACTATATTAATCAGCACAGTATAATGGATATACACTATATTAATCAGCACAGTATAATGGATATACAATATATTAATCAGTACGGTATCATGGATATACACTATATTAACCAGCACAGTATAATGGATATACACTATATTAACCAGCACAGTATAATGGATATACACTATATTAATCAGCCCAGTCTAATGGATATACGCTATATTAATCAGCACAGTATAATGGATATACACTATATTAATCAGCACATTATAATGGATATACACTATATTAACCAGTACGTTATAATGGATATACACTATATTAACCAGCACAGTATAATGGATGTACACTATATTAATCAGCCCAGTCTAATGGATATACACTATATTAATCAGCACAGTATAATGGATATACACTATATTAATCAGCACAGTATAATGGATATACACTATATTAATCAGCACAGTATAATGGATATACACTATATTAATCAGCACAGTATAATGGATATACACTATATTAAACAGTAAGGTATAATGGATATACACTATATTAATCAGCCCAGTATAAAGGATATACAGTATATCAATCAGCACAGTATAAAGGATATACAGTATATCAACCAGCACAGTATAAAGGATATACAGTATATCAATCAGCACAGTATAAAGGATATACAGTATATCAATCAGCACAGTATAAAGGATATACAGTATATCAACCAGCACAGTATAATGGATATACACTATATTAATCAGCCCAGTCTAATGGATATACACTATATTAATCAGCCCAGTCTAATGGATATACACTACATTAATCAGCACGTTATAATTGATATACACTATATTAATCAGCCCAGTCTAATGGATATACAGTATATCAATCAGCACAGTATAATGGATATACAGTATATCAATCAGCACAGTATAATGGATATACACTATATTAATCAGCACGTTATAATGGATATACACTACATTAATCAGCATGTTATAATGGATATACACTATATTAATCAGCCCAGTCTAATGGATATACACTACATTAATCAGCACGTTATAATGGATATACACTATATTAATCAGCCCAGTCTAATGGATATACAATATATCAATCAGCACAGTATAATGGATATACACTATATTAAACAGTAAGGTATAATGGATATACACTATATTAATCAGGACAGTAAAATGGATATAATCCTCATTAATCAGCACAGTATAATGGATATACGCTATATTAATCAGGACAGTATAATGGATATACTCTACATTAATCAGCACAGTATAATGGATATACACTACATTAATCAGCACGTTATAATGGATATACACTATATTAACCAGTAAGGTATAATGGATATACACTATATTAATCAGCACAGTATAATGGATGTACAGTATATTAATCAGCACAGTATAATGGATATACTCTACATTAATCAGCACAGTATAATGGATATACACTACATTAACCAGTAAGGTATAATGGATATACACTATCTTAATCAGCACAGTATAATGGATGTACAGTATATTAATCAGCACAGTACAAAGGATATAGAGTATATCAATCAGCACAGTATAGTGGATATACACTATATTAAACAGTAAGGTATAATGGATATACACTATATTAATCAGGACAGTAAAATGGATATACTCCTCATTAATCAGCACAGTATAATGGATATACGCTATATTAATCAGCACAGTATAATGGATATACGCTGTATTAATCAGCACGGTATAATAGATATACTCTACATTAATCAGTACAGTATGGTGGATATACACTACATTAATCAGCACGTTAAAATTGATATACACTATATTAACCAGTACGGTATAATGGATATACACTACATTAATCAGCACAGTATAATGTATATACAATATATTAATCAGCACAGTATAATGGATATACACTATATTAACCAGTACGTTATAATGGATATACACTATATTAATCAGCACGGTATAATGGATATACACTATATTAATCAGCACAGTAAAATGTATATACAATATATTAATCAGCACGGTATAATGGATGTACACTATATTAATCAGCACAGTATAATGGATATAAGCTATATTAATCAGCACAGTGTAATGGATATACACTATATTAATCAGCACAGTATAGTGGATATCGAATATATCAACCAGAACAGTTTAATGGATTTGCACTATATTAACCAGCACAGTATAATGGATATACACTATACTAATCAGAAAAGTATTATGGATATACACTATATTAATCAGCACAGTATAATGGATTTACGCTATATTAATCAGCACAGTATAATAGATATCCAGTATATCAATCAGCACAGTATAATGGATATACACTATATTAACGAGCACAGTATAATGGATATACACTACATTAATCAGCACGATATAATGGATATACACTATGTTAATCAGCACAGTTTAATGGATATACACTATATTAATCAGCAAAGTATAATGGATATACACTACATTAATCAGCACAGTATAATGGATATACACAATACCGTATTAATCAGCACAGTATAATGGATACATGCTATAGTAACCAACACAATATATATTTATTATCAATACGGAATATTTATAGTTAAAGCAGAAAAACAGAAATGCACTGGATGTATGGGTCAAATTCTAAACGTGTAAATAGCAGCGTTTAGCTACTAGATAAGGTTGTAATCTGTTATACTCTCTACTTTCCCTCTACTTACCACTCCGTGGACCAGGAACTCAAAGAGTTTACTCTTAGTTGCCCTGCGTGCTCCTCCTGCCGCTTCATCAGCTGCCATTACCCCTGTGGCTTCTTCGCCCAACCTGTGCCCAGTACAGGATGATTCCTAAGGACTGTCAGTATCAGCAAAACCCATAGAGGTACTTTCTCAATACTACCTACTACTGGACCTATTCGCTGTACCCCTCTACTGAGCATTATTTGTACCTATGCCACTGGGTATTATTTGTAACCCTCTACTGAGTATTATCTGTATACTATCCACTGAGTATTAACTGTTACACCCTACACTGAAAATTATCTCTACTCTCTCCACGAGTATTATCTGTACCCCCTCCACTGAATATTATCTGTACTCCCTCCACTGAATATTATCTGTACTCCCTCCACTGAGCATTATCATTATCCCCTCCACAGAGTATTATCTGTACTCCCTCCACTGAGCATTATCTGGACTCCATCCACTGAATATTATCTGTACCCCTCCACTGAGTATTATCTGTACTCCCTCCACTGAATATTATCTGTACTTCCTCCACTGAATATTATCTGTACTTCCTCCACTGAGTATTATCTGTACTCCCTCCACTGAATATTATCTGTACTTCCTCCACTGAGTATTATCTGTACCCCTCCACTGAGTATTATCTGTACCCCTTCTACTGAGTATTATCTGTATCCCTCCTACTGAGTATTATCTGTATCCCTCCACTGAATATTATCTGTACTTCCTTCACTGAGTATTATCTGTACCCCTCCACTGAGTATTATCTGTACCCCTCCACTGAGTATTATCTGTATCCCCTCCACTAAGTATTATCTGTACCCCCTCCACTGAATATTATCTGTACTCCCTCCACTGAGTATTATCTGTACCCCTCCACTGAGTATTATCTGTACCCCTCCACTGAATATTATCTGTACCCCTCCACTGAGTATTATCTGTACCCCTCCACTGAGTATTATCTGTACCCCTCCACTGAATATTATCTGTACCCCCTCCACTGAGTATTATCTGTACCCCTCCACTGAGTATTATCTGTACTCCCTCCACTGAGTATTATCTGTACTCCCTCCACTGAGTATTATCTGTACCCCTCCACTGAGTATTATCTGTACCCCTCCACTGAATATTATCTGTACCCCCTCCACTGAGTATTATCTGTACCCCTCCACTGAGTATTATCTGTACTCCCTCCACTGAGTATTATCTGTACTCCCTCCACTGAGTATTATCTGTACCCCTCCACTGAATATTATCTGTACCCCCTCCACTGAGTATTATCTGTACCCCTCCACTGAATATTATCTGTATCCCTCCACTGAATATTATCTGTACCCCTCCACTGAATATTATCTGTACCCCTCCACTGAATATTATCTGTACTCCCTCCACTGAGTATTATCTGTACTCCCTCCACTGAGTATTATCTGTACTCCCTCCACTGATTATTATCTGTACCCCTCCACTGAATATTATCTGTACCCCTCCACTGAGTATTATCTGTACCCCTCCACTGATTATTATCTGTACCCCTCCACTGAATATTATCTGTACCCCTCCACTGAATATTATCTGTACTCCCTCCGCTGAGTATTATCTGTACCCCTCCACTGAATATTATCTGTACTCCCTCCACTGAGTATTATCTGTACTCCCTCCACTGATTATTATCTGTACCCCTCCACTGAATATTATCTGTACCCCTCCACTGAGTATTATCTGTACCCCTCCACTGATTATTATCTGTACCCCTCCACTGAATATTATCTGTACTCCCTCCACTGAGTATTATCTGTACCCCTCCACTGAATATTATCTGTACCCCTCCACTGAATATTATCTGTACCCCCTCCACTGAGTATTATCTGTACTCCCTACACTGAATATTATCTGTACCCCTCCACTGAGTATTATCTGTTTACCCTCCACTGAGTATTATCTGTACCCCCTCCACTGAGTATTATCTGTACTCCCTATGCTGAGTATTATCTGTTTCACCTCCGCTGAATATCATCTGTACCCATCCACTGAGTATTATCTGTATCCCCTCCACTGAGTATGTCTATACTCCCTACACTGAGTCATATCTGTACCCCTCCACTGAATATTATCTGTACTCCCTCCACTGAATATTATCTGTACTCCCTCCACTGAATATTATCTGTACCCCTATACTGAGCATTATCTGTATCCCCTCCACTGAGTATTATCTGTACTCCCTTCACTGATTATCTGTACCCCTCCACTGAGTATTATCTGTTTCCCCTCCACTGAGTATTATCTGTATCCCCTCCACTGAGTATGTCTGTACTCCCTCCACTGAGTATTATCTGTACCCCCTCCACTGAGTATGTCTGTACTCCCTCCACTGA
Organism: Pelodytes ibericus; assembly: GCA_036172795.1. NCBI lineage: Eukaryota > Metazoa > Chordata > Amphibia > Anura > Pelodytidae > Pelodytes > Pelodytes ibericus. The sequence goes on from CM069859.1 coordinate 229,952,955, forward strand.
GTATTATCTGTACCCCCTCCACTGAATATTATCTGTACCCCTCCACTGAGTATTATCTGTACCTCTCCACTGAGTATTATCTGTACTCCCTTCACTGAATATTATCTGTACCCTCCACTGAGTATTATCTGTTTCCCCTCCACTGAGTATTATCTGTACCCACTCCACTGAATATTATCTGTACCCCTCCACTGAGTATTATCTGTACTCCCTCTGCTGAATATCATCTGTACCCATCCACTGAGTATTATCTGTATCCCCTCCACTGAGTATGTCTATACTCCCTCCACTGAGTCATATCTGTACCCCTCCACTGAGTATTATCTGTACCCCCTAAACTGAATATTATCTATACTCCCTCCACTGAATATTATCTGTACCCCTCCACTGAGCATTATCTGTACACCCTCCACTGAGTATTATCGGAACTCCCTCTATTGAATATTATCTGTACAACTCTGCTGAGTATTATCTGTATCCCCTCCGCTGAATATTATCTGTACCCATTCACTGAGTATTATCTGTATCCCCTCCGCTGAATATTATCTGTACCCATTCACTGAGTATTATCTGTATCCCCTCCACTGAGTATATCTGTTCTCCCTCCACTGAATATTATCTGTACCCCTCAGCTGAATATTATCTGTACCCCTCCACTGATTATTATCTGTACTCCCTCCACTGAATATTATCTGTACCCCTCCACTGAGTATTATCTGTACCCCCTCCACTGAATATTATCTGTACCCCTCCACTGAATATTATCTGTACTCCCTCCACTGAATATTATCTGTACCCCTCCACTGAGCATTATCTGTACTCCCTCCACCGAGTATTATCTGTAACCCCTCCACTGATTATTATCTGTACCCCTCCACTGAATATTATCTGTACCCCTCCACTGAGTATTATCTGTACCCCTCCACTGATTATTATCTGTACTCCCTCCACTGAATATTATCTGTACCCCTCCACTGAGTATTATCTGTACCCCTTCTACTGAGTATTATCTGTACCCCTCCACTGAGTATTATCTGTACCCCTCCACTGAGCATTATCTGTACTCCCTCCACCGAGTATTATCTGTAACCCCTCCACTGATTATTATCTGTACCCCTCCACTGAATATTATCTGTACCCCTCCACTGAGTATTATCTGTACTCCCTCCACTGAATATTATCTGTACTCCCTCCACTGAGTATTATCTGTACTCCCTCCACTGAATATTATCTGTACTCCCTTCACTGAGCATTATCTGTACCCCTCCACTGAGTATTATCTGTACCCCTCCACTGAGTATTATCTGTACCCCTCCACTGATTATCTGTACCCCTCCACTGAATATTATCTGTACACCTCCACTGAATATTATCTGTACCCCTCCACTGAATATTATCTGTACTCCCTCCACTGAGCATTATCTGTACCCCCTCCACTGAATATTATCTGTACCCCTTCCACTGAGTATTATCTGTACCCCTCCACTGAATATTATCTGTACTCCCTCCACTGAATATTATCTGTACCCCTCCACTGAGCATTATCTGTACCCCTCCACTGAGTATTATCTGTACTCCCTCCACTGAATATTATCTGTACCCCTCCACTGAATATTATCTGTACCCCTCCACTGAATATTATCTGTTCTCCCTCCACTGAATATTATCTGTACCCCTCCACTGAGTATTATCTGTACCCCTCCACTGAGTATTATCTGTATCCCCTCCACTGAGCATTATCTGTACCCCTCCACTGAGCATTATCTGTACCCCCTCCACTGAGTATTATCTGTACCCCCTCCACTGATTATTATCTGTACCCCTCCACTGATTATTATCTGTTCTCCCTCCACTGAATATTATCTGTACTCCCTCCACTGAGCATTATCTGTACCCCCTCCACTGAGTATTATCTGTACCCCTCCACTGATTATTATCTGTACCCCTCCACTGATTATTATCTGTACCCCTCCACTGAATATTATCTGTACCCCTCCACTGAATATTATCTGTACCCCTCCACTGAATATTATCTGTACCCCTCCACTGATTATTATCTGTACCCCTCCACTGAATATTATCTGTACCCCTCCACTGAGTATTATCTGTACTCCCTCCACTGAATATTATCTGTACCCCTCCACTGAATATTATCTGTATCCCCTCCACTGAATATTATCTGTACCCCTCCACTGAGTATTATCTGTATCCCTCCACTGAGCATTATCTGTACCCCCTCCACTGAATATTATCTGTATCCCCTCCACTGAGTATTATCTGTACCCCTTCTACTGAGTATTATCTGTATCCCTCCTACTGAGTATTATCTGTATCCCTCCACTGAATATTATCTGTACTCCCTCCACTGAATATTATCTGTACCCCTCCACTGAGTATTATCTGTACCCCTCCACTGAGTATTATCTGTACCCCTCCACTGAGCATTATCTGTACTCCCTCCACCGAGTATTATCTGTAACCACTCCACTGATTATTATCTGTACCCCTCCACTGAATATTATCTGTACCCCTCCACTGAGTATTATCTGTACCCCTCCACTGAATATTATCTGTACTCCCTCCACTGAGTATTATCTGTACCCCTCCACTGATTATTATCTGTACCCCTCCACTGAATATTATCTGTACCCCTCCACTGAATATTATCTGTACCCCTCCACTGAATATTATCTGTACCCCTCCACTGAATATTATCTGTACCCCTCCACTGAATATTATCTGTATCCCCTCCACTGATTATTATCTGTACCCCTCCACTGATTATTATCTGTTCTCCCTCCACTGAATATTATCTGTACTCCCTCCACTGAGCATTATCTGTACCCCCTCCACTGAGTATTATCTGTACCCCTCCACTGATTATTATCTGTACCCCTCCACTGAATATTATCTGTACCCCTCCACTGAATATTATCTGTACCCCTCCACTGAATATTATCTGTACCCCTCCACTGATTATTATCTGTACCCCTCCACTGAATATTATCTGTACCCCTCCACTGAGTATTATCTGTACTCCCTCCACTGAATATTATCTGTACCCCTCCACTGAGTATTATCTGTACCCCTTCCACTGAGTATTATCTGTACCCCTTCCACTGAGTATTATCTGTACCCCTCCACTGAGTATTATCTGTATCCCCACCACTGAATATTATCTGTACCCCTCCACTGAGTATTATCTGTACCCCTCCACTGAATATTATCTGTACCCCTCCACTGAGTATTATCTGTACACCTCCACTGAGTATTATCTGTACCCCTCCACTGAATATTATCTGTATCCCTCCACTGAGTATGTCTGTACCCCTCCACAAATATTATCTGTACCCCTCCACTGAGCATTATCTGTACCCCTCCACAGAGTATTATCTGTATCCCCTCCACTGAGCATTATCTGTACCCCTCCACTGAATATTATCTGTACCCCTCCACTGAATATTATCTGTACCCCTCCACTGAGTATTATCTATATCCCTCCACTGATTATTATCTGTACCCCTCCACTGAGTATTATCTGTACCCCCTCCACTGAGTATTATCTGTACTCCCTCCACTGAGTATTATCTGCATCCCTCCACTGATTATTATCTGTAGCCCTCCACTGAGTATTATCTGTACTACCTCCACTGAGTATTATCTGTACTCCCTCCACTGAATATTATCTGTACCCCTCCACAGAGTATTATCTGTACTCCCTCCACTGAGCATTATCTGTACCCCTCCACAGAGTATTATCTGTATCCCCTCCACTGAGCATTATCTGTACCCCTCCACTGAATATTATCTGTACCCCTCCACTGAATATTATCTGTACCCCTCCACTGAGTATTATCTATATCCCTCCACTGATTATTATCTGTACCCCTCCACTGAGTATTATCTGTACTCCCTCCACTGAGTATTATCTGTATCCCTCCACTGATTATTATCTGTACCCCTCCACTGAGTATTATCTGTACTCCCTCCACTGAGTATTATCTGTATCCCTCCACTGAATATTATCTGTACCCCTCCACTGAGTATTATCTGTACCCCTTCCACTGAGTATTATCTGTACCCCCTCCACTGAGTATTATCTGTACTCCCTCCACTGAGTATTATCTGTACCCCTTCCACTGAGTATTATCTGTACCCCTTCCACTGAGTATTATCTGTACCCCTCCACTGAGAATTATCTGTATCCCCTCCACTGAGTATTATCTGTAATCCTCCACTGAGTATTATCTGTACCCCTTCCACTGAGTATTATCTGTACCCCTCCACTGAGTATTATCTGTACCCCTTCCACTGAATATTATCTGTACTCCCTCCACTGAATATTATCTGTATCCCTTCCACTGAGTATTATCTGTACCCCCCACTGAGTATTATCTGTAATCCTCCACTGAGTATTATCTGTACCCCTTCCACTGAGTATTATCTGTACCCCTCCACTGAGTATTATCTGTACTCCTCCACTGAGTATTATCTGTACCCCTTCCACTGAGTATTATCTGTACCCCTCCACTGAATATTATCTGTACCCCCTCCACTGATTATTATCTGTACTCCCTCCACTGATTATTATCTGTACCCGTCCACTGAGTATTATCTGTACCCCTCCACTGAGTATTATCTGTACCCCTCCACTGAATATTATCTGTACCCTTCCACTGAGTATTATCTGTATCCCTCCACTGAATATTATCTGTATCCCTCCACTGAATATTATCTGTACCCCTCCACTGAATATTATCTGTACCCCTCCACTGAGTATTATCTGTACTCCCTCCACTGAATATTATCTGTACCCCTCCACTGAGTATTATCTGTACCCCTTCCACTGAGTATTATCTGTACCCCTCCACTGAATATTATCTATATCCCTCCACTGATTATTATCTGTACCCCTCCACTGAGTATTATCTGTACCCCCCCACTGAGCATTATCTGTATCCCTCCACTGAATATTATCTGTACCCCTCCACTGAATATTATCTGTACCCCCTCCACTGAGTATTATCTGTACCCCTCCACTGATTATTATCTGTACTCCCTCCACTGATTATTATCTGTACTCCCTCCACTGAGTATTATCTGTACCCCTCCACTGAGTATTATCTGTACCCCTCCACTGAATATTATCTGTACCCCTCTACTGAGTATTATCTGTATCCCTCCACTGAATATTATCTGTACCCCTCCACAGAGTATTATCTGTACCCCTCCTACTGAGTATTATCTGTACCCCTCCACTGAGTATTATCTGTACCCCTCCACTGAGCATTATCTGTATCCCCTCCACTGAATATTATCTGTACCCCTCCACTGAGTATTATCTGTACCCCCTCCACTGAATATTATCTGTACCCCTCCACTGAGTATTATCTGTATCCCCTCCACTGAATATTATCTGTACCCCTCCACTGAGTATTATCTGTACCCCCTCCACTGAATATTATCTGTACCCCTCCAGTGAGTATTATCTGTACCCCTCCACTGAGCATTATCTGTACCCCTTGCACTGAATATTATCTGTACCCCTTCCACTGAGTATTATCTGTACTCCCTCCGCTGAGTATTATCTGTACCCCTCCACTGAGCATTATCTGTACCCCCTCCACTGAATATTATCTGTATCCCTCCACTGAGTATTATCTGTATCCCCTACACTGAATATTATCTGTACCCCTCCACTGAATATTATCTGTACCCGTCCACTGAATATTATCTGTACCCCTCTACTGAGTATTATCTGTATCCCTCCACTGAATATTATCTGTACCCCTCTACTGAGTATTATCTGTACCCCTTCCACTGAGTATTATCTGTACTCCCTCCACTGAATATTATCTGTACCCCTCCACTGAGTATTATCTGTACTCCCTCCACTGAATATTATCTGTATCCCTCCACTGAATATTATCTGTACCCCTCCACTGAGCATTATCTGTACTCCCTCCGCTGAGTATTATCTGTACCCCGTCCACTGAGTATTATCTGTATCCCCACCACTGAATATTATCTGTACCCCTCCACTGAATATTATCTGTACCCCTCCACTGAGTATTATCTGTACCCCTCCACTGAGTATTATCTGTACCCCCTCCACTGAGTATTATCTGTACCCCCTCCACTGAGTATTATCTGTACCCCTCCACTGAATATTATCTGTACCCCTCCACTGAGTATTATCTGTACCCCCTCCACTGAGTATTATCTGTACCCCTCCACTGAGTATTATCTGTACCCCTCCACAGAGTATTATCTGTACTCCCTCCACTGAGCATTATCTGTATCCCCTCCACTGAGTATTATCTGTACCCCTCCACTGAGTATTATCTGTACCCCTCCACTGAGTATTATCTGTACCCCTCCACAGAGTATTATCTGTACTCCCTCCACTGAGCATTATCTGTATCCCCTCCACTGAGTATTATCTGTACCCCTCCACTGAGTATTATCTGTATCCCTCCACTGAATATTATCTGTACCCCTCCACTGAGCATTATCTGTACTCCCTCCGCTGAGTATTATCTGTACCCCTCCACTGAGTATTATCTGTACCCCTCCACTGAGTATTATCTGTACCCTTCCACTGAGTATTATCTGTATCCCTCCACTGAGTATTATCTGTACCCCTCCACTGAGTATTATCTGTACTCCCTCCACTGAGTATTATCTGTACCCCTTCCACTGAGTATTATCTGTACCCCTCCACAGAGTATTATCTGTACTCCCTCCACTGAGTATTATCTGTATCCCCACCACTGAATATTATCTGTACCCCTCCACTGAATATTATCTGTACCCCTCCACTGAGTATTATCTGTACCCCTCCACTGAGTATTATCTGTACCCCCTCCACTGAGTATTATCTGTAACCCCTCCACTGAGTATTATCTGTACCCCTCCACTGAATATTATCTGTACTCCCTCCACTGAGTATTATCTGTACCCCCTCCACTGAGTATTATCTGTACCCCCTCCACTGAGTATTATCTGTACCCCTCCACTGAGTATTATCTGTACCCCTCCACAGAGTATTATCTGTACTCCCTCCACTGAGCATTATCTGTATCCCCTCCACTGAGTATTATCTGTATCCCCTCCACTGAGTATTATCTGTACTCCCTCCACTGAGTATTATCTGTACTCCCTCCACTGAATATTATCTGTACCCCCTCCACTGAGTATTATCTGTACTCCCTCCACTGAATATTATCTGAACCCCTCCACTGAGTATTATCTGTATCCCCTCCACTGAGTATTATCTGTACCCCTCCACTGAGTATTATCTGTATCCCCTCCACTGAGTATTATCTGTACCCCTCCACTGAGTATTATCTGTACCCCTCCACTGAGTATTATCTGTACCCCTCCACTGAGTATTATCTGTACCCCCTCCACTGAATATTATCTGTACCCCTCCACTGAGTATTATCTGTACCCCTCCACTGAATATTATCTGTACCCCTCCACTGAGTATTATCTGTACCCCTCCACTGAGTATTATCTGTACCCCCTCCACTGAATATTATCTGTATCCCCTCCACTGAATATTATCTGTACCCCTCCACTGAGTATTATCTGTACCCCTCCACTGAGTATTATCTGTACCCCTCCACTGAGTATTATCTGTATCCCTCCACTGAGTATTATCTGTACCCCTCCACTGAGCATTATCTGTACCCCTCCACAGAGTATTATCTGTATCCCCTCCACTGAGCATTATCTGTATCCCTCCACTGAATATTATCTGTACCCCTCCACTGAATATTATCTGTACTCCCTCCACTGAGTATTATCTGTACTCCCTCCACTGAGCATTATCTGTACCCCTCCACTGAGTATTATCTGTACTCCCTCCACTGAATATTATCTGTACTCCCTCCACTGAGTATTATCTGTACTCCCTCCACTGAATATTATCTGTACTCCCTCCACTGAGTATTATCTGTACTCCCTCCACTGAATATTATCTGTACTCCCTCCACTGAATATTATCTGTACCCCTCCACTGAATATTATCTGTACTCCCTCCACTGAATATTATCTGTACCCCTCCACTGAGTATTATCTGTACCCCTCCACTGAGTATTATCTGTACTCCCTCCACTGAATATTATCTGTACCCCTCCACTGAGTATTATCTGTACCCCTCCACTGAGTATTATCTGTACCCCTCCACTGAGTATTATCTGTACCCCTCCACTGAGTATTATCTGTACCCCCTCCACTGAGTATTATCTGTACCCCTCCACTGAATATTATCTGTACCCCTCCACTGAGTATTATCTGTACCCCTCCACTGAGTATTATCTGTACCCCTCCGCTGAGTATTATCTGTACCCCTCCGCTGAGTATTATCTGTACTCCCTCCACTGAGTATTATCTGTATCCCCTCCACTGAGTATTATCTGTACCCCCTCCACTGAATATTATCTGTACCCCTTCCACTGAGTATTATCTGTACTCCCTCCACTGAGTATTATCTGTATCCCCTCCACTGAGTATTATCTGTACTCCCTCCACTGAATATTATCTGTATCCCCTCCACTAAGTATTATCTGTACCCCTCCACTGAGTATTATCTGTACCCCCTCCACTGAATATTATCTGTACCCCTCCACTGAGCATTATCTGTATCCCCTCCACTGAGAATTATCTGTACCCCCTCCACTGAATATTATCTGTATCCCTCCACTGAATATTATCTGTACCCCTCCACTGAGTATTATCTGTACCCCTCCACTGAGTATTATCTGTACCCCTCCACTGAATATTATCTGTACCCCCTCCACTGAGTATTATCTGTACCCCCTCCACTGAATATTATCTGTACCCCTCCACTGAGCATTATCTGTACCCCTCCACTGAGTATTATCTGTACCCCTCCGCTGAGTATTATCTGTACCCCTCCACTGAATATTATCTGTATCCCTCCACTGAATATTATCTGTACCCCTCCACTGAGTATTATCTGTACCCCCTCCACTGAGTATTATCTGTACCCCTCCACTGAGTATTATCTGTACCCCCTCCACTGAGTATTATCTGTACCTCTCCACTGAATATTATCTGTACCCCTCCACTGAGTATTATCTGTACCCCTCCACTGAGTATTATCTGTACCCCTCCGCTGAGTATTATCTGTACCCCTCCGCTGAGTATTATCTGTACTCCCTCCACTGAGCATTATCTGTATCCCCTCCACTGAATATTATCTGTACCCCTCCACTGAGTATTATCTGTACCCCTTCCACTGAGTATTATCTGTACCCCTTCCACTGAGTATTATCTGTATCCCTCCACTGAGTATTATCTGTACCCCCTCCACTGAGTATTATCTGTATCCCTCCATTGAATATTATCTGTACCCCTCTACTGAGTATTATCTGTACCCCCTCCACTGAGTATTATCTGTACCCCCTCCACTGAGTATTATCTGTACCCCCTCCACTGATTATTATCTGTTCTCCCTCCACTGAATATTATCTGTACCCCTCCACTGAGCATTATCTGTACTCCCTCCACTGAATATTATCTGTACCCCCTCCACTGAGTATTATCTGTATCCCTCCATTGAATATTATCTGTACCCCTCTACTGAGTATTATCTGTACCCCCTCCACTGAGTATTATCTGTACCCCCTCCACTGATTATTATCTGTTCTCCCTCCACTGAATATTATCTGTACCCCTCCACTGAGTATTATCTGTACCCCCCACTGAGTATTATCTGTAATCCTCCACTGAGTATTATCTGTACCCCCTCCACTGAGTATTATCTGTACCCCCTCCACTGAGTATTATCTGTACCCCCTCCACTGAGTATTATCTGTACCCCCTCCACTGAGTATTATCTGTACCCCTCCACTGAGCATTATCTGTACCCCCTCCACTGAGTATTATCTGTACCCCTCCACTGAGCATTATCTGTACCCCTCCACTGAGTATTATCTGTACCCCCTCCACTGAGTATTATCTGTACCCCTCCACTGAGCATTATCTGTACCCCCTCCACTGAATATTATCTGTACCCCTCCACTGAGTATTATCTGTACTCCCTCCACTGAATATTATCTGTACCCCTCCACTGAGTATTATCTGTACTCCCTCCACTGAATATTATCTGTATCCCTCCACTGAATATTATCTATACCCCTCCACTGAGCATTATCTGTACTCCCTCCGCTGAGTATTATCTGTACCCCTTCCACTGAGTATTATCTGTATCCCCACCACTGAATATTATCTGTACCCCTCCACTGAATATTATCTGTACCCCTCCACTGAGTATTATCTGTACCCCTCCACTGAGTATTATCTGTACCCCCTCCACTGAGTATTATCTGTACCCCCTCCACTGAGTATTATCTGTACCCCTCCACTGAATATTATCTGTACCCCTCCACTGAGTATTATCTGTACCCCCTCCACTGAGTATTATCTGTACCCCTCCACTGAGTATTATCTGTACCCCTCCACAGAGTATTATCTGTACTCCCTCCACTGAGCATTATCTGTATCCCCTCCACTGAGTATTATCTGTACCCCTCCACTGAGTATTATCTGTACCCCTCCACTGAGTATTATCTGTACCCCTCCACAGAGTATTATCTGTACTCCCTCCACTGAGCATTATCTGTATCCCCTCCACTGAGTATTATCTGTACCCCTCCACTGAGTATTATCTGTATCCCTCCACTGAATATTATCTGTACCCCTCCACTGAGCATTATCTGTACTCCCTCCGCTGAGTATTATCTGTACCCCTCCACTGAGTATTATCTGTACCCCTCCACTGAGTATTATCTGTACCCTTCCACTGAGTATTATCTGTATCCCTCCACTGAGTATTATCTGTACCCCTCCACTGAGTATTATCTGTACTCCCTCCACTGAGTATTATCTGTACCCCTTCCACTGAGTATTATCTGTACCCCTCCACAGAGTATTATCTGTACTCCCTCCACTGAGTATTATCTGTATCCCCACCACTGAATATTATCTGTACCCCTCCACTGAATATTATCTGTACCCCTCCACTGAGTATTATCTGTACCCCTCCACTGAGTATTATCTGTACCCCTCCACTGAGTATTATCTGTATCCCTCCACTGAGTATTATCTGTACTCCCTCCACTGAGTATTATCTGTACCCCTCCACTGAATATTATCTGTACCCCTCCACTGAGTATTATCTGTACCCCTCCACTGAGTATTATCTGTACCCCTCCACTGAATATTATCTGTACTCCCTCCACTGAGTATTATCTGTACCCCTCCACTGAGTATTATCTGTACCCCTCCACTGAGTATTATCTGTACTCCACCACTGAATATTATCTGTACCCCTCCACTGAGTATTATCTGTACCCCTCCACTGAATATTATCTGTACCCCTCCACTGAGTATTATCTGTACTCCCTCCACTGAGTATTATCTGTACCCCTTCCACTGAGTATTATCTGTACCCCTCCACTGAGTATTATCTGTACCCCTTCCACTGAGTATTATCTGTACCCCTCCACTGAGCATTATCTGTACCCCTCCACTGAGTATTATCTGTACCCCTCCACTGATTATTATCTGTACCCCTCCACTGAATATTATCTGTACCCCTTCCACTGAGTATTATCTGTACCCCTCCACTGATTATTATCTGTACCCCTCCACTGAATATTATCTGTACTCCCTCCGCTGAGTATTATCTGTACTCCCTCCACTGAGTATTATCTGTACCCCTCCACTGAGCATTATCTGTACCCCTCCACTGAGTATTATCTGTACCCCTCCACTGATTATTATCTGTACCCCTCCACTGAATATTATCTGTACCCCTTCCACTGAGTATTATCTGTACCCCTCCACTGATTATTATCTGTACCCCTCCACTGAATATTATCTGTACTCCCTCCACTGAGTATTATCTGTACCCCTCCACTGATTATTATCTGTACCCCTCCACTGAATATTATCTGTACTCCCTCCGCTGAGTATTATCTGTACCCCTCCACTGAATATTATCTGTATCCCTCCACTGAGTATTATCTGTACCCCTCCACTGAGTATTATCTGTATCCCTCCACTGAGTATTATCTGTACCCCCTCCACTGAATATTATCTGTACCCCTCCACTGAATATTATCTGTACTCCCTCCACTGATTATTATCTGTACCCCTCCACTGAATATTATCTGTACCCCTCCACTGAGCATTATCTGTATCCCTCCACTGAGTATTATCTGTACCCCTCCACTGAGTATTATCTGTATCCCTCCACTGAGTATTATCTGTACCCCTTCCACTGAATATTATCTGTACCCCTCCACTGAATATTATCTGTACCCCTCCACTGAGTATTATCTGTACCCCTCCACTGAGTATTATCTGTACCCCTCCACTGAATATTATCTGTACCCCTCCACTGAATATTATCTGTACCCCTCCACTGAGTATTATCTGTACCCCTCCACTGAATATTATCTGTACCCCTCCACTGAGTATTATCTGTACTCCCTCCACTGAATATTATCTGTACCCCTCCACTGAATATTATCTGTACTCCCTCCACTGAATATTATCTGTATCCCCTCCACTGAATATTATCTGTACCCCTCCACTGAATATTATCTGTACCCCTCCACTGAATATTATCTGTACCCCTCCACTGAGTATTATCTGTACTCCCTCCACTGAATATTATCTGTACTCCCTCCACTGAATATTATCTGTATCCCCTCCACTGAATATTATCTGTACCCCTCCACTGAGTATTATCTGTACTCCCTCCACTGAATATTATCTGTACTCCCTCCACTGAGTATTATCTGTACCCCTCCACTGAGTATTATCTGTACCCCCCCACTGAGTATTATCTGTACCCCTCCACTGAGCATTATCTGTACCCCCTCCACTGAGTATTATCTGTACCCCTCCACTGAGTATTATCTGTACCCTTCCACTGAGTATTATCTGTACCCCTTCCACTGAGTATTATCTGTACTCCCTCCGCTGAATATTATCTGTACCCCTCCACAGAGTATTATCTGTACCCCTCCACTGAATATTATCTGTACCCCCTCCACTGAGTATTATCTGTACCCCTCCACTGAGTATTATCTGTACCCCTTCCACTGAGTATTATCTGTACCCCTCCACTGAATATTATCTGTACCCCTCCACAGAGTATTATCTGTACCCCTCCACTGAGTATTATCTGTACCCCTCCACTGAGTATTATCTGTATCCCCTCCACTGAGTATTATCTGTACCCCTCCACTGAATATTATCTGTACCCCTCCACTGAGCATTATCTGTACTCCCTCCGCTGAGTATTATCTGTACTCCCTCCACTGAGTATTATCTGTACTCCCTCCACTGAGTATTATCTGTACCCCCTCCACTGAGTATTATCTGTACCCCCTCCACTGAGTATTATCTGTACCCCTCCACTGAGTATTATCTGTACCCTTCCACTGAGTATTATCTGTACCCCTCCACTGAGTATTATCTGTACTCCCTCCACTGAGTATTATCTGTACCCCTCCACTGAGTATTATCTGTACCCCTCCACTGAGTATTATCTGTACCCCTCCACTGAGTATTATCTGTACTCCCTCCACTGAGTATTATCTGTACTCCCTCCACTGAGTATTATCTGTACCCCTCCACTGAGTATTATCTGTACCCCTCCACTGAGTATTATCTGTACTCCCTCCACTGAGTATTATCTGTATCCCTCCACTGAGTATTATCTGTACTCCCTCCACTGAATATTATCTGTACCCCTCCACTGAGTATTATCTGTACTCCCTCCGCTGAGTATTATCTGTACTCCCTCCGCTGAGTATTATCTGTACCCCCTCCGCTGAATATTATCTGTACCCCTCCACTGAGTATTATCTGTACCCCTCCACTGAGTATTATCTGTACCCCTCCACTGAGTATTATCTGTACCCCTCCACTGAGTATTATCTGTACCCCTCCACTGAGTATTATCTGTATCCCTCCACTGATTATTATCTGTACTCCCTCCGCTGAGTATTATCTGTACTCCCTCCACTGAATATTATCTGTACCCCTCCACTGAGTATTATCTGTACTCCCTCCGCTGAGTATTATCTGTACTCCCTCCGCTGAGTATTATCTGTACCCCCTCCACTGAGTATTATCTGTACCCCTCCGCTGAGTATTATCTGTACTCCCTCCGCTGAGTATTATCTGTACCCCTCCACTGAGTATTATCTGTACTCCCTCCACAGAGTATTATCTGTACCCCTCCACTGAGTATTATCTGTACCCCTCCGCTGAGTATTATCTGTATCCCTCCACTGAATATTATCTGTACCCCTCCGCTGAGTATTATCTGTACCCCCTCCACTGAGTATTATCTGTACCCCTCCACTGAGTATTATCTGTACCCCTCCACTGAGTATTATCTGTACCCCTCCGCTGAGTATTATCTGTACCCCTCCACTGAGTATTATCTGTACTCCCTCCACAGAGTATTATCTGTACCCCTCCACTGAGTATTATCTGTACCCCTCCGCTGAGTATTATCTGTATCCCTCCACTGAATATTATCTGTACCCCTCCGCTGAGTATTATCTGTACCCCCTCCACTGAGTATTATCTGTACCCCTCCACTGAGTATTATCTGTACCCCTCCACTGAGTATTATCTGTACCCCTCCACTGAGTATTATCTGTACCCCTCCACTGAGTATTATCTGTACCCCTCCACTGAGTATTATCTGTACCCCTCCACTGAGTATTATCTGTACCCCTCCACTGAGTATTATCTGTACCCCTCCACTGAGTATTATCTGTATCCCTCCACTGATTATTATCTGTATCCCTCCACTGAATATTATCTGTATCCCTCCACTGAGTATTATCTGTACCCCCTCCACTGATTATTATCTGTATCCCTCCACTGAGTATTATCTGTACCCCTCCGCTGAGTATTATCTGTACTCCCTCCGCTGAGTATTATCTGTACTCCTCCACTGAGTATTATCTGTACCCCTCCACTGAGTATTATCTGTACCCCTCCACTGAGTATTATCTGTACCCCTCCACTGAATATTATCTGTACCCCTCTACTGAGTATTATCTGTACCCCTCCACTGAATATTATCTGTATCCCTCCACTGATTATTATCTGTATCCCTCCTACTGAGTATTATCTGTACCCCTCCACTGAATATTATCTGTATCCCTCCACTGAGTATTATCTGTACCCCCTCCACTGAATATTATCTGTACCCCTCCACTGAGTATTATCTGTACCCCCTCCACTGAATATTATCTGTACCCCTCCACTGAGTATTATCTGTACCCCTCCACTGAGCATTATCTGTACCCCTTGCACTGAATATTATCTGTACCCCTTCCACTGAGTATTATCTGTACCCCTCCACTGAGTATTATCTGTACCCCCTCCACTGAGTATTATCTGTACTCCCTCCACTGATTATTATCTGTACCCCTCCACTGAGTATTATCTGTATCCCCTCCACTGAGTATTATCTGTACTCCCTTCACTGAATATTATCTGTACCCCTCCACTGAGTATTATCTGTACCCCTCCACTGAGTATTATCTGTACCCCTCCACTGAGTATTATCTGTACCCCTCCACTGAGTATTATCTGTACCCCTCCACTGAGTATTATCTGTACCCCTCCACTGAGTATTATCTGTACCCCTCCACTGAGTATTATCTGTACCCCTCCACTGAGTATTATCTGTACCCCTCCGCTGAGTATTATCTGTACCCCTCCACTGAGTATTATCTGTACCCCTCCACTGAATATTATCTGTATCCCTCCACTGAGTATTATCTGTACCCCTCCACTGAATATTATCTGTATCCCTCCACTGAGTATTATCTGTACCCCCTCCACTGAATATTATCTGTACCCCTCCACTGAATATTATCTGTACTCCCTCCGCTGAGTATTATCTGTACCCCTCCGCTGAGTATTATCTGTACCCCCTCCACTGAATATTATCTGTATCCCTCCACTGATTATTATCTGTACCCCTCCACTGATTATTATCTGTACTCCCTCCACTGAATATTATCTGTACCCCTCCACTGAGTATTATCTGTACTCCCTCCGCTGAGTATTATCTGTACTCCCTCCACTGAGTATTATCTGTACTCCCTCCACTGAGTATTATCTGTACTCCCTCCACTGAGTATTATCTGTACTCCCTCCACTGAGTATTATCTGTACCCCTCCACTGAGTATTATCTGTACTCCCTCCACTGAGTATTATCTGTACTCCCTCCACTGAGTATTATCTGTACTCCCTCCACTGATTATTATCTGTACCCCTCCGCTGAGTATTATCTGTACCCCTCCACTGAGTATTATCTGTACTCCCTCCACTGAGTATTATCTGTACTCCCTCCACTGAATATTATCTGTACCCCTCCACTGATTATTATCTGTATCCCTCCACTGAATATTATCTGTACTCCCTCCGCTGAGTATTATCTGTACTCCCTCCACTGAGTATTATCTGTACTCCCTCCACTGAGTATTATCTGTACCCCTCCACTGAGTATTATCTGTACCCCTCCACTGAGTATTATCTGTACTCCCTCCACTGAGTATTATCTGTACTCCCTCCACTGAGTATTATCTGTACTCCCTCCGCTGAGTATTATCTGTACTCCCTCCACTGAGTATTATCTGTACTCCCTCCACCGAGTATTATCTGTACCCCTCCACTGAGTATTATCTGTACCCCCCACTGAGTATTATCTGTACTCCCTCCGCTGAGTATTATCTGTACTCCCTCCACTGAGTATTATCTGTACTCCCTCCACTGAGTATTATCTGTACCCCTCCACTGAGTATTATCTGTACTCCCTCCGCTGAGTATTATCTGTACTCCCTCCACTGAATATTATCTGTACCCCTCCACTGAGTATTATCTGTACCCCTCCACTGAGTATTATCTGTACCCCTCCACTGAGTATTATCTGTACTCCCTCCACTGAGTATTATCTGTACCCCTCCACTGAATATTATCTGTACCCCTCCACTGAGTATTATCTGTACCTCTCCGCTGAGTATTATCTGTACTCCCTCCACTGAATATTATCTGTACCCCTCCACTGAATATTATCTGTACCCCTCCACTGAGTATTATCTGTACCCCTCCACTGAGTATTATCTGTACCCCTCCACTGAGTATTATCTGTACCCCCTCCACTGAGTATTATCTGTACCCCTCCACTGAGTATTATCTGTACTCCCTCCACTGAGTATTATCTGTACCCCTCCACTGAGTATTATCTGTACCCCCTCCACTGAATATTATCTGTACCCCTCCACTGAGTATTATCTGTACTCCCTCCACTGAGTATTATCTGTACCCCTCCACTCAGTATTATCTGTACTCCCTCCACTGAGTATTATCTGTACTCCCTCCACTGAATATTATCTGTACTCCCTCCACTGAGTATTATCTGTACCCCTCCACTCAGTATTATCTGTACTCCCTCCACTAAGTATTATCTGTACTCCCTCCACTGAATATTATCTGTACCCCTCCACTGAGTATTATCTGTACTCCCTCCGCTGAGTATTATCTGTACTCCCTCCGCTGAGTATTATCTGTACCCCTCCACTGAATATTATCTGTATCCCCTCCACTGAGTATTATCTGTACCCCTTCCACTGAGTATTATCTGTACTCCCTCCGCTGAGTATTATCTGTACTCCCTCCGCTGAGTATTATCTGTACCCCTCCACTGAGTATTATCTGTACCCCTCCACTGAGTATTATCTGTACCCCTCCACTGAGTATTATCTGTACTCCCTCCACTGAATATTATCTGTACCCCTCCACTGAGTATTATCTGTACCCCTCCACTGAGTATTATCTGTACCCCTTCCACTGAGTATTATCTGTACTCCCTCCGCTGAGTATTATCTGTACTCCCTCCGCTGAGTATTATCTGTACCCCTCCACTGAATATTATCTGTACCCCTCCACTGAATATTATCTGTACCCCTCCACTGATTATTATCTGTACCCCTCCACTGAATATTATCTGTACCCCTCCACTGAGTATTATCTGTACCCCTCCACTGAGTATTATCTGTACCCCTCCACTGAGTATTATCTGTACTCCCTCCACTGAATATTATCTGTACCCCTCCACTGAGTATTATCTGTACCCCTCCACTGAGTATTATCTGTACCCCTTCCACTGAGTATTATCTGTACTCCCTCCGCTGAGTATTATCTGTACTCCCTCCGCTGAGTATTATCTGTACCCCTCCACTGAATATTATCTGTACCCCTCCACTGAGTATTATCTGTACCCCTCCACTGAGTATTATCTGTACCCCTCCACTGAGTATTATCTGTACCCCCTCCACTGAGTATTATCTGTACCCCTCCACTGAGTATTATCTGTACTCCCTCCACTGAGTATTATCTGTACCCCTCCACTGAGTATTATCTGTACCCCCTCCACTGAATATTATCTGTACCCCTTCCACTGAGTATTATCTGTACTCCCTCCGCTGAGTATTATCTGTACTCCCTCCGCTGAGTATTATCTGTACTCCCTCCGCTGAGTATTATCTGTACTCCCTCCGCTGAGTATTATCTGTACCCCTCCACTGAGTATTATCTGTACCCCTTCCACTGAGTATTATCTGTACTCCCTCCGCTGAGTATTATCTGTACTCCCTCCGCTGAGTATTATCTGTACCCCTTCCACTCAGTATTATCTGTAACCCCTCCACTGAGTATTATCTGTACTCCCTCCACTGAGTATTATCTGTACCCCTCCACTGAGTATTATCTGTACCCCTTCCACTCAGTATTATCTGTACCCCCTCCACTGAATATTATCTGTACTCCCTCCACTGAGTATTATCTGTACTCCCTCCACTGAGTATTATCTGTACTCCCTCCACTGAGTATTATCTGTACCCCTCCGCTGAGTATTATCTGTACCCCTCCGCTGAGTATTATCTGTACTCCCTCCACTGAGTATTATCTGTACTCCCTCCACTGAGTATTATCTGTACCCCTCCGCTGAGTATTATCTGTACTCCCTCCACTGAGTATTATCTGTATCCCTCCACTGAGTATTATCTGTATCCCTCCACTGAGTATTATCTGTATCCCTCCGCTGAGTATTATCTGTACCCCTCCACTGAGTATTATCTGTACCCCTCCACTGAGTATTATCTGTACACCTCCACTGAATATTATCTGTACCCCTCCACTGAGTATTATCTGTACCCCTCCACTGAGTATTATCTGTACTCCCTCCGCTGAGTATTATCTGTACCCCTCCACTGAATATTATCTGTACCCCCTCCACTGAGTATTATCTGTACCCCCTCCACTGAGTATTATCTATATCCCTCCACTGAGTATTATCTGTACTCCCTCCACTGAGTATTATCTGTACCCCTCCGCTGAGTATTATCTATATCCCTCCGCTGAGTATTATCTGTACCTCTTTCCTCTGTCCGTACTCAGTAATGAGCTCCCTAGACCTCCATGCTTGGCAGTGCGTCCCCTTAGCGTGTTCTCCTTGTTTCTATATCTTGGGATCCTGTCACACCCCCTCCTCCCTTCAGCCAACTTTCCACCCTCCCCTCCTTATCTCCCTCTCTGCTCTCAGCTGTCTCTCTGCCTTTCACCCACTTTCCCAGCTCTCCCCTGTCTGTCACTGTGGCTAACATACACCTATCTCTCACACACATTAGTTGTGTGTCTCTCCCTGCCTCTAAAACCTAATTTCTGTCTTGGGGATTCATTCACTAAACAGTGAAGTGAATTTGACCCTAACTATACATGGTGCAGGGCCTGGCGCTTTTCTCCTGCTAGAAGAACAGACTCTGCACAATGTATAGAAGAATATATAGAATGCATTATACAGGGCCAACTCTGTTCTTCTAGCAGGAGAAACTCACCAGGCCCTGCACAATGTATAGAAGAATATATAGAAGAGCTCAGCTGGCCATGGATAATGCAGAGTTACATCTTTACACACTGTCACTTTATAACAATGCATTATACAGGACCAACTCTGTTCTTCTAGCAGGAGAAACTCACCAGGCCCTGCACAATGTATTGAAGAATATATAGAAGAGCTCAGCTGGCCATGGATA
This sequence comes from Pelodytes ibericus, assembly GCA_036172795.1. NCBI lineage: Eukaryota > Metazoa > Chordata > Amphibia > Anura > Pelodytidae > Pelodytes > Pelodytes ibericus. The sequence continues at coordinate 229,973,127 of CM069859.1, forward strand.
ATGCAGAGTTACATCTTTACACACTGTCACTTTATAACAATGCATTATACAGGGCCAACTCTGTTCTTCTAGCAGGAGAAACTCACCAGGCCCTGCACAATGTATTGAAGAATATATAGAAGAGCTCAGCTGGCCATGGATAATGCAGAGTTACATCTTTACACACTGTCACTTTATAACAATGCATTATACAGGACCAACTCTGTTCTTCTAGCAGGAGAAACTCACCAGACCCTGCACAATGTATAGATAATATATAGAAGAGCTCAGCTAGCCATGGATAATGCAGAGTTACATCTTTACACACTGTCACTTTATAACAATGCATTATACAGGACCAACTCTGTTCTTCTAGCAGGAGAAACTCACCAGGCCCTGCACAATGTATAGAAGAATATATAGAAGAGCTCAGCTGGCCATGGATAATGCAGAGTTACATCTTTACACACTGTCACTTTATAACAATGCATTATACAGGGCCAACTCTGTTCTTCTAGCAGGAGAAACTCACCAGACCCTGCACAATGTATAGATAATATATAGAAGAGCTCAGCTGGCCATGGATAATGCAGAGTTACATCTTTACACACTGTCACTTTATAACAATGCATTATACAGGGCCAACTCTGTTCTTCTAGCAGGAGAAACTCACCAGGCCCTGCACAATGTATAGAAGAATATATAGAAGAGCTCAGCTGGCCATGGATAATGCAGAGTTACATCTTTACACACTGTCACTTTATAACAATGCATTATACAGGACCAACTCTGTTCTTCTAGCAGGAGAAACTCACCAGACCCTGCACAATGTATAGAAGAATATATAGAAGAGCTCAGCTGGCCATGGATAATGCAGAGTTACATCTTTACACACTGTCACTTTATAACAATGCATTATACAGGGCCAACTCTGTTCTTCTAGAAGGAGAAACTCACCAGACCCTGCACAATGTATAGAAGAATATATAGAAGAGCTCAGCTGGCCATGAATAATACAGAGTTACACCTTTACACACTGTCACTTTATAACAATGCATTATACAGGACCAACTCTGTTCTTCTAGCAGGAGAAACTCACCAGACCCTGCACAATGTATAGAAGAATATATAGAAGAGCTCAGCTGGCCATGGATAATGCAGAGTTACATCTTTACACACTGTCACTTTATAACAATGCATTATACAGGGCCAACTCTGTTCTTCTAGAAGGAGAAACTCACCAGACCCTGCACAATGTATAGAAGAATATATAGAAGAGCTCAGCTGGCCATGGATAATGCAGAGTTACATCTTTACACACTGTCACTTTATAACAATGCATTATACAGGACCAACTCTGTTCTTCTAGCAGGAGAAACTCACCAGACTCTGCACAATGTATAGAAGAATATATAGAGAGCTCAGCTGGCCATGGATAATGCAGAGTTACATCTTTACACACTGTCACTTTATAACAATGCATTATACAGGGCCAACTCTGTTCTTCTAGCAGGAGAAACTCACCAGGCCCTGCACAATGTATAGAAGAATATATAGAAGAGCTCAGCTGGCCATGGATAATGCAGAGTTACATCTTTACACACTGTCACTTTATAACAATGCATTATACAGGACCAACTCTGTTCTTCTAGCAGGAGAAACTCACCAGGCCCTGCACAATGTATAGAAGAATATATAGAAGAGCTCAGCTGGCCATGGATAATACAGAGTTACATCTTTACACACTGTCACTTTATAACAATGCATTATACAGGACCAACTCTGTTCTTCTAGCAGGAGAAACTCCCCAGACCCTGCACAATGTATAGAAGAATAGATAGAAGAGCTCAGCTGGCCATGGATAATGCAGAGTTACATCTTTACACACTGTCACTTTATAACAATGCATTATACAAGACCAACTCTTTTCTTCTAGCAGGAGAAACTCACCAGGCCCTACACAATGTATAGAAGAATATATAGAAGAGCTCAGCTGGCCATGGATAATGCTGAATGTTATTTCATCTCACCATTTTCACTATACATTATGCAGTCTTTCTCCTGCTAAGCAAACTCATCAGGATTTTCACTGCACAATGTGTTGCTAAATTGGGGAGATGAAATGTTCATCTCAACTTTTAGTGAATAGCCCCCACTGTGCCTGTCTCTATTGCGTTCACTCTCTGTCTGTGTCTGTTGTGGTCACTCTGTGTCTGTCTCTGTTGCGGTCACTCTGTGTCTGTCTCTATTGCGTTCACTCTCTGTCTGTCTCTGTTACGGTCACTCTGTGCCTGTCTCTCTTGCGGTCACTCTCTGTCTGTCTCTATTGTGGTCCCTCTGTAGCTGTCTCTATTGCGGTCACTCTGTGCCTGTCTCTGTTCTGGTCACTCTGTGTCTGTCTCTATTGTGGTCACTCTGTGCCCGTCTCTATTATGGTCACTCTGTGCCAGTCTCTCTTGCGGTCATTCTGTGCCTGTCTCTGTTGTGGTCACTCTGTGCCAGTCTCTCTTGCGGTCATTCTGTGCCTGTCTCTGTTGTGGTCACTCTGTGCCTGTCTCTGTTGTGGTCACTCTGTGCCTGTCTCTGTTGTGGTCACTCTGTCTGTCTCTGTTGTGGTCACTCTGTGTCTGTCTCTATTGCGGTCACTCTGTGCCTGTCTCTATTGCGGTCACTCTGTGCCTGTCTCTGTTGTGGTCACTCTGTCTGTCTCTGTTGTGGTCACTCTGTGTCTGTCTCTATTGCAGTCACTCTGTCTGTCTCTGTTGTGGTCACTCTGTGTCTGTCTCTATTGCGGTCACTCTGTGCCTGTCTCTATTGTGGTCACTCTGTGTCTGTCTCTATTGCGTTCACTCTGTGCCTGTCTCTATTGTGGTCACTCTGTGTCTGTCTCTATTGCGGTCACTCTGTGACTGTCTCTGTTGTGGTCACTCTGTGTCTGTCTCTATTGCGGTCACTCTGTGCCTGTCTCTATTGTGGTCACTCTGTGTCTGTCTCTATTGCGTTCACTCTGTGCCTGTCTCTCTTGCGGTCACTCTGTGCCTGTCTCTCTTGCGGTCACTCTGTGCCTGTCTCTATTGCGGTCACTCTCTGTCTGTCTCTATTGTGGTCCCTCTGTAGCTGTCTCTATTGCGGTCACTCTGTGCCTGTCTCTGTTCTGGTCACTCTGTGCCCGTCTCTATTATGGTCACTCTGTGCCCGTCTCTATTATGGTCACTCTGTGCCAGTCTCTCTTGCGGTCATTCTGTGCCTGTCTCTGTTGTGGTCACTCTGTGTCTGTCTCTTTTGCGGTCACTCTGTGTCTGTCTCTATTGTGGTCACTCTGTGCCCGTCTCTATTATGGTCACTCTGTGCCAGTCTCTATTATGGTCACTCTGTGCCAGTCTCTCTTGCGGTCACTCTGTGTCTGTCTCTTTTGCGGTCACTCTGTGTCTGTCTCTTTTGCGGTCACTCTGTGCCTGTCTCTTTTGCGGTCACTCTGTGTCTGTCTCTATTGCGGTCACTCTGTGCCCGTCTCTATTACGGTCACTCTGTGCCATTCTCTCTTGCGGTCATTCTGTGCCTGTCTCTGTTGTGGTCACTCTGTGTCTGTCTCTATTGCGGTCACTCTGTGCCTGTCTTTATTACGTCACTCTGTGCCAGTCTCTGTGTGTCTGTCTCTGTTCTGGTCACTCTGTGTCTGTCTCTATTGCGGTCACTCTGTGCCTGTCTCTATTACGGTCACTCTGTGCCAGTCTCTGTGTGTCTGTCTCTGTTCTGGTCACTCTGTGTCTGTCTCTATTGCGGTCACTCTGTGACTGTCTCTATTACGGTCACTCTGTGCCAGTCTCTGTTGCGGTCACTGTGTGTCTGTCTCTGTTCTGGTCACTCTGTGTCTGTCTCTATTGCGGTCACTCTGTGCCTGTCTCTATTACGGTCACTCTGTGCCAGTCTCTCTTGCGGTCACTCTGTGCCTGTCCTTTTGCGGTCACTCTGTGCCTGTCTCTATTGCGGTAACTCTGTGTCTGTCTCTATTGCAGTAACTCTGTGCCTGTCTCTGTTCTGGTCACTCTGTGTCTGTCTCTATTGCGGTCACTCTGTGCCATTCTCTCTTGCGGTCATTCTGTGCCTGTCTCTGTTGTGGTCACTCTGTGTCTGTCTCTATTGCGGTCACTCTGTGCCTGTCTTTATTACGTCACTCTGTGCCAGTCTCTGTGTGTCTGTCTCTGTTCTGGTCACTCTGTGACAGTCTCTCTTGCGGTCACTCTGTGCCAGTCTCTCTTGCGGTCACTCTGTGCCTGTCTTTATTACGTCACTCTGTGCCAGTCTCTGTGTGTCTGTCTCTGTTCTGGTCACTCTGTGTCTGTCTCTATTGCGGTCACTCTGTGCCTGTCTCTATTACGGTCACTCTGTGCCTGTCTCTCTTGCGGTCATTCTGTGCCTGTCTCTCTTGCGGTTACTCTGTGTGATCCATCCTATGTATCTCTCTGTGACCCCGTCTGAGATCTCCTGTTTCTCTCTGTGACCCCGTCTGTCTCTTTGTTATCCTGTTTGTGACCCCTGACTGTCTCATAGATCTCCAGTCTGTTTTCTCTATGACTGCCTGATTATCTCTGTGCTCCCCTGTCTCCCCCTTTGCACTGTGGGCAGAGTAGAGTTCCGGCAGGGTAATGCTGAGGGCCGACTCCATTTGAGCCAGCGGCTGCTGCTGCTGCATTCCATCCACTGATAAGTCAGCAATAGAACGTTTGCCTCTCTCTCCCAGCTGTCTCTGTCTATCTTTCCCCTGCCTGGGAATGTCTGACCAACCAGCTGCCCCAGTCTCACAGCTGTCTCTGTCCTTCACCTGATCTGTCTGTCTGTCCTTTAACTGATCAGTGTCTGTCTGTCTTTTAACTGATCTGTGTCTGTCTGTCCTTTAACTGATCAGTGTCTGTCTGTCTTTTAACTGATCTGTGTCCGTCTGTCCTTTAACTGATCTGTGTCTGTCTGTCCTTTACCTGATCTGTGTCCATCTGTCCTTTACCTGATCTGTGTCTGTCTGTCCTTTAACTGATCTGTGTCTGTCTGTCCTTTAACTGATCTGTGTCTGTCTGTCCTTTAACTGATCTGTCTGTCCGTCCTTTAACTGATCTGTGTCTGCCTGTCCTTTACCTGATCTGTGTCTGGCTGTCCTTTAACTCTGTCCTTTAACTGATCTGTGTCTGTCTGTCCTTTAACTGATCTGTCTGGCTGTCCTTTAACTGATCTGTGTCTGGCTGTCCTTTAACTGATCTGTCTGTCTGTCCTTTACCTGATCTGTGTCTGTATGTCCTTTAACTGATCTGTCTGTCTGTCCTTTAACTGATCTGTGTCTGTCTGTCCTTTAACTGATCTGTGTCTGTATGTCCTTTAACTGATCTGTGTCTGTCTGTCCTTTAACTGATCTGTCTGTCTGTCCTTTAACTGATCTGTGTCTGTCTGTCCTTTAACTGATCTGTGTCTGTCTGTCCTTTAACTGATCTGTGTCTGTCTGTCCTTTAACTGATCTGTGTCTGTCTGTATGTCCTTTAACTGATCTGTGTCTGTCTGTCTGTCCTTTAACTGATCTGTGTCTGTCTGTCCTTTAACTGATCTGTGTCTGTCTGTCTGTCCTTTAACTGATCTGTGTCTGTCTGTCCTTTAACTGATCTGTGTCTGTCTGTCCTTTAACTGATCTGTGTCTGTATGTCCTTTAACTGATCTGTGTCTGTATGTCCTTTAACTGATCTGTGTCTGTCTGTCCTTTAACTGATCTGTGTCTGTCTGTCCTTTAACTGATCTATGTCTGTATGTCCTTTAACTGATCTATGTCTGTATGTCCTTTAACTGATCTGTGTCTGTCCTTTAACTGATCTGTGTCTTTCTGTCCTTTAACTGATCTGTGTCTTTCTGTCCTTTAACGGATCTGTCTGTCTGTCCTTTAACTGATCTGTCTGTCCTTTAACTGATCTGTCTGTCCTTTAACTGATCTGTGTCTGTCTGTCCTTTAACTGATCTATGTCTGTATGTCCTTTAACTGATCGGTGTCTGTCTGTCCTTTAACTGATATGTGTCTGTGTATATAGAAAAAGAGTCACAAGTTCAGTGACTCACATGTCCAGCACATTTGGAAAAATGTACCAGATCCAGGATACATGGAAAAAGGTTCACAGTTCCAGTGTACATGGAGAACATGTCACAGATACATTGTATATGGAAAGGTGTCACATATCCAGAGTATTTGAGAAAAGGGTCACAGGTATAGTTGTATATAGTTATAGTTCTGTAGTATATTCTTGTGTCTAGTCCTGTGTTATAGTTATGTGTATTGCTCCATGGTATAGGCCCGTGTTTAAAGCTGTGGTACAGTCCCTTGTATAGTCCTGTGGTATGATCCTTTCATTAGTAACTAACTGTTGTTGTTATCTTGTAAATACATCTCATCCTATGTCCTTATCCTATAGATACATCTCATCCTATGTCATTATCCTGTAGATACATCCTCATCCTATGTCATTATCCTGTAGATACATCCTCATCCTATGTCATTATCCTGTAGATACATCCTCATTCTGTGTCATTATCCTGTAGATACATCCTCATTCTGTGTCATTATCCTGTAGATACATCTCATCCTATGTCCTTATCCTGTAGATACATCCTCATTCTGTGTCATTATCCTGTAGATACATCTCATCCTATGTCCTTATCCTGTAGATACATCTCATCCTATGTCCTTATCCTATAGATACAACTCATCCTATGTCATTATCCTGTAGATACATCCTCATCCTATGTCATTATCCTGTAGATACATCCTCATTCTGTGTCATTATCCTGTAGATACATCCTCATTCTGTAAAACAAACAAGTAAACAAAAGTGCGCTTAACACAAACTGTGAAAAAATACAAGGTGTCAACCTTATTGGTATAAGTGAATAATAAGTGAACTGTGGTGAGATCCAGGAGAAGCTATGTCTCCCCTATGGTTTTGCACTCACAGAACTTCTGAAAAAATGTAGCACAGCTCTGGAAGTCTTGGGAAAGTTGATCCTCTATGTGTAGAGCTCCAAAGACAAACAAGGATCCGATTAGTGATAGTACAAATAGTGTTTAATAAAACAAAAGCATCTGCTTACATGTATAGAATCCAGTGATCAGCGCAGTGGGGCCAGCACAGCGGTAAAATCAGGAACTTAATACAAATAAGATACAGAGCTATATACAATATACAATAAAAAACAATAAAATTCGAAGTAAGCAGCTAAAGTCCAATCACGCTACGCGTTTCGCCTGTCAGGCTTCAACCAGGCGTCTGGACTTCCTGCTTTTAGCTGCCGTATTTAAATGTCTTGGATCCATGCTGCCGTATGTGTCAAATCTCCTTCCGCATACGTCATAGACTCGCGGGATGTTGACTTAGTCATTATTTCGTTCTCCGTTTAGGTCTTCGTATTTGGGCTCAAAGACTTTCGCAATGCATAGCAGAGGTACGTGGAAAGAAAAGAAAACAAGTGTTTCATTAAGACTGCTAAAGGGGGGATGCTGCCCCTACATATAAAATCAATTATATGTAGGGGCAGCATCCCCCCTTTAGCAGTCTTGTTCTTATATCCCCTGTTTCTGTTTGAGATGAAACACTTGTTTTCTTTTCTTTCCACGTACCTCCGCTATGCATTGCGAAAGTCTTTGAGCCCAAATACGAAGACCTAAACGGAGAACGAAATAATGACTAAGTCAACATCCCGCGAGTCTATGACGTATGCGGAAGGAGATTTGACACATACGGCAGCATGGATCCAAGACATTTAAATACGGCAGCTAAAAGCAGGAAGTCCAGACGCCTGGTTGAAGCCTGACAGGCGAAACGCGTAGCGTGATTGGACTTTAGCTGCTTACTTCGAATTTTATTGTTTTTTATTGTATATTGTATATAGCTCTGTATCTTATTTGTATTAAGTTCCTGATTTTACCGCTGTGCTGGCCCCACTGCGCTGATCACTGGATTCTATACATGTAAGCAGATGCTTTTGTTTTATTAAACACTATTTGTACTATCACTAATCGGATCCTTGTTTGTCTTTGGAGCTCTACACATAGAGGATCAACTTTCCCAAGACTTCCAGAGCTGTGCTACATTTTTTCAGAAGTTCTGTGAGTGCAAAACCATAGGGGAGACATAGCTTCTCCTGGATCTCACCACAGTTCACTTATTATTCACTTATACCAATAAGGTTGACACCTTGTATTTTTTCACAGTTTGTGTTAAGCGCACTTTTGTTTACTTGTTTGTTTTGCATCTATTATCTGAGTGTGGTTTAGGGACACACTAACTAAGTGCTGCTCACCATTTTTTGATTTTAGCGCTGTGTATTATTGTTTTTTACATCCTCATTCTGTGTCCTTATCCTGTAGATACATCCTCATTCTGTTATTATCCTGTAGATACATCCTCATTCTGTGTCATTATCCTCTAGATACATCTCATCCTATGTCATTATCCTGTAGATACATCCTCATCCTATGTCCTTATCCTGTAGATACATCTCATCCTATGTCCTTATCCTATAGATACATCTCATCCTATGTCATTATCCTGTAGATACATCCTCATTCTGTGTCATTATCCTGTAGATACATCCTCATTCTGTGTCATTATCCTGTAGATACATCCTCATTCTGTGTCATTATCCTGTAGATACATCCTCATTCTGTGTCATTATCCTGTAGATACATCCTCATTCTGTGTCATTATCCTGTAGATACATCCTCATTCTGTGTCATTATCCTGTAGATACATCCTCATTCTGTGTCATTAACCTGTAGATACATCTCATCCTATGTCCTTATCCTGTAGATACATCTCATCCTATGTCCTTATCCTATAGATACATCTCATCCTATGTCATTATCCTGTAGATACATCCTCATCCTATGTCATTATCCTGTAGATACATCCTCATTCTGTGTCCTTATCCTGTAGATACATCCTCATCCTATGTCCTTATCCTGTAGATACATCTCATCCTATGTCCTTATCCTATAGATACATCTCATCCTATGTCATTATCCTGTAGATACATCCTCATTCTGTGTCATTATCTTGTAGATACATCCTCATTCTGTGTCATTATCCTGTAGATACATCCTCATTCTGTGTCATTATCCTGTAGATACATCCTCATTCTGTGTCATTATCCTGTAGATACATCCTCATTCTGTGTCATTATCCTGTAGATACATCCTCATTCTGTGTCATTAACCTGTAGATACATCTCATCCTATGTCCTTATCCTGTAGATACATCTCATCCTATGTCCTTATCCTATAGATACATCTCATCCTATGTCATTATCCTGTAGATACATCCTCATCCTATGTCATTATCCTGTAGATACATCCTCATTCTGTGTCCTTATCCTGTAGATACATCCTCATTCTGTGTCCTTATCCTGTAGATACATCCTCATTCTGTGTCCTTATCCTGTAGATACATCCTCATTCTGTGTCCTTATCCTGTAGATACATCCTCATTCTGTGTCATTATCCTGTAGATACATCCTCATCCTATGTCCTTATCCTGTAGATACATCCTCATTCTGTGTCATTATCCTGTAGATACATCCTCATTCTGTGTCATTATCCTGTAGATACATCCTCATTCTGTGTCCTTATTCTGTAGATACATCCTCATTCTGTGTCATTATCCTGTAGATACATCCTCATTCTGTGTCCTTATCCTGTAGATACATCCTCATTCTGTGTCCTTATCCTGTAGATACATCCTCATTCTGTGTCCTTATCCTGTAGATACATCCTCATTCTGTGTCATTATCCTGTAGATACATCCTCATTCTGTGTCCTTATCCTATAGATACATCCTCATTCTGTGTCATTATCCTATAGATACATCCTCATTCTGTGTCATTATCCTGTAGATACATCCTCATTCTGTGTCCTTATTCTGTAGATACATCCTCATTCTGTGTCATTATCCTGTAGATACATCCTCATTCTGTGTCCTTATCCTGTAGATACATCCTCATTCTGTGTCCTTATCCTGTAGATACATCCTCATTCTGTGTCCTTATCCTGTAGATACATCCTCATTCTGTGTCCTTATCCTGTACATACATCCTCATTCTGTGTCATTATCCTGTAGATACATCCTCATTCGGTGTCCTTATCCTATAGATACATCCTCATTCTGTGTCATTATCCTATAGATACATCCTCATTCTGTCATTATCCTATAGATACATCCTCATTCTGTCATTATCCTGTAGATACATCCTCATTCTGTGTCATTATCCTGTAGATACATCCTCATTCTGTGTCCTTATCCTGTAGATACATCCTCATTCTGTGTCCTTATCCTGTAGATACATCCTCATTCTGTGTCATTATCCTGTAGATACATCCTCATTCTGTGTCATTATCCTGTAGATACATCCTCATTCTGTGTCATTATCCTATAGATACATCCTCATTCTGTGTCCTTATCCTGTAGATACATCCTCATTCTGTGTCATTATCCTGTAGATACATCCTCATTCTGTGTCTTTATCCTGTAGATACATCCTCATTCTGTGTCCTTATCCTGTAGATACATCCTCATTCTGTGTCATTATCCTGTAGATACATCCTCATTCTGTGTCATTATCCTATAGATACATCCTCATTCTGTGTCCTTATCCTGTAGATACATCCTCATTCTGTGTCCTTATCCTGTAGATACATCCTCATTCTGTTATTATCCTGTAGATACATCCTCATTCTGTGTCATTATCCTGTAGATACATCCTCATTCTGTGTCATTATCCTGTAGATACATCCTCATTCTGTGTCCTTATCCTATAGATACATCCTCATTCTGTGTCCTTATCCTATAGATACATCTTCATTCTGTGTCCTTATCCTGTAGATACATCCTCATTCTGTGTCCTTATCCTGTAGATACATACTCATTCTGTGTCATTATCCTGTAGATACATCCTCATTCTGTGTCATTATCCTATAGATACATCCTCATTCTGTCCTTATCCTGTAGATACATCCTCATTCTGTGTCATTATCCTGTAGATACATCCTCATCCTATGTCCTTATCCTGTAGATACATCCTCATTCTGTGTCCTTATCCTGTAGATACATCCTCATTCTGTGTCATTATCCTGTAGATACATCCTCATTCTGTGTCCTTATTCTGTAGATACATCCTCATTCTGTGTCATTATCCTGTAGATACATCCTCATTCTGTGTCCTTATCCTGTAGATACATCCTCATTCTGTGTCCTTATCCTGTAGATACATCCTCATTCTGTGTCCTTATCCTGTAGATACATCCTCATTCTGTGTCCTTATCCTGTACATACATCCTCATTCGGTGTCCTTATCCTATAGATACATCCTCATTCTGTGTCATTATCCTATAGATACATCCTCATTCTGTCATTATCCTGTAGATACATCCTCATTCTGTGTCATTATCCTGTAGATACATCCTCATTCTGTGTCCTTATCCTGTAGATACATCCTCATTCTGTGTCCTTATCCTGTAGATACATCCTCATTCTGTGTCATTATCCTGTAGATACATCCTCATTCTGTGTCATTATCCTGTAGATACATCCTCATTCTGTGTCATTATCCTATAGATACATCCTCATTCTGTGTCCTTATCCTGTAGATACATCCTCATTCTGTGTCATTATCCTGTAGATACATCCTCATTCTGTGTCTTTATCCTGTAGATACATCCTCATTCTGTGTCCTTATCCTGTAGATACATCCTCATTCTGTGTCATTATCCTGTAGATACATCCTCATTCTGTGTCATTATCCTATAGATACATCCTCATTCTGTGTCCTTATCCTGTAGATACATCCTCATTCTGTTATTATCCTGTAGATACATCCTCATTCTGTTATTATCCTGTAGATACATCCTCATTCTGTGTCATTATCCTGTAGATACATCCTCATTCTGTGTCTTTATCCTATAGATACATCCTCATTCTGTGTCCTTATCCTATAGATACATCCTCATTCTGTGTCCTTATCCTATAGATACATCCTCATTCTGTGTCCTTATCCTATAGATACATCTTCATTCTGTGTCCTTATCCTGTAGATACATCCTCATTCTGTGTCCTTATCCTGTAGATACATCCTCATTCTGTGTCATTATCCTATAGATACATCCTCATTCTGTGTCATTATCCTGTAGATACATCCTCATTCTGTGTCATTATCCTGTAGATACATCCTCATTCTGTGTCTTTATCCTGTAGATACATCCTCATTCTGTGTCCTTATCCTGTAGATACATCCTCATTCTGTGTCATTATCCTGTAGATACATCCTCATTCTGTGTCATTATCCTATAGATACATCCTCATTCTGTGTCCTTATCCTGTAGATACATCCTCATTCTGTGTCCTTATCCTGTAGATACATCCTCATTCTGTTATTATCCTGTAGATACATCCTCATTCTGTGTCATTATCCTGTAGATACATCCTCATTCTGTGTCCTTATCCTATAGATACATCCTCATTCTGTGTCCTTATCCTATAGATACATCCTCATTCTGTGTCCTTATCCTATAGATACATCTTCATTCTGTGTCCTTATCCTGTAGATACATCCTCATTCTGTGTCCTTATCCTGTAGATACATCCTCATTCTGTGTCATTACCCTATAGATACATCCTCATTCTGTGTCATTATCCTGTAGATACATCCTCATTCTGTGTCATTATCCTGTAGATACATCCTCATTCTGTGTCATTATCCTGTAGATACACCCTTATTCTGTGTCATTATCCTGTAGATACATCCTCATTCTGTCATTATCCTGTAGATACATCCTCATTCTGTGTCCTTATCCTATAGATACATCCTCATTCTGTGTCATTATCCTGTAGATACATCCTCATTCTGTGTCCTTATCCTGTAGATACATCCTCATTCTGTGTCATTATCCTGTAGATACATCCTCATTCTGTGTCCTTATCCTGTAGATACATCCTCATTCTGTGTCATTATCCTGTAGATACATCCTCATTCTGTGTCATTATCCTGTAGATACATCCTCATTCTGTGTCATTATCCTGTAGATACATCCTCATTCTGTGTCCTTATCCTGTAGATACATCCTCATTCTGTGTCATTATCCTGTAGATACATCCTCATTCTGTGTCATTATCCTGTAGATACATCCTCATTCTGTGTCATTATCCTGTAGATACATCCTCATTCTGTGTCCTTATCCTGTAGATACATCCTCATTCTGTGTCCTTATCCTGTAGATACATCCTCATTCTGTCATTATCCTGTAGATACATCCTCATTCTGTGTCATTATCCTATAGATACATCCTCATTCTGTGTCATTATCCTGTAGATACATCGTCATTCTGTGTCCTTATCCTGTAGATACATCCTCATTCTGTGTCATTATCCTGTAGATACATCCTCATTCTGTGTCATTATCCTGTAGATAATCCTCATTCTGTGTCATTATCCTATAGATACATCCTCATTCTGTGTCATTATCCTGTAGATACATCCTCATTCTGTGTCCTTATCCTGTAGATACATCCTCATTCTGTGTCATTATCCTGTAGATACATCCTCATTCTGTGTCATTATCCTGTAGATACATCCTCATTCTGTGTCATTATCCTGTAGATACATCCTCATTCTGTGTCCTTATCCTGTAGATACATCCTCATTCTGTGTCCTTATCCTGTAGATACATCCTCATTCTGTGTCATTATCCTGTAGATACATCCTCATTCTGTGTCCTTATCCTGTAGATACATCCTCATTCTGTGTCATTATCCTGTAGATACATCCTCATTCTGTGTCCTAATCCTGTAGATACATCCTCATTCTGTGTCATTATCCTATAGATACATCCTCATTCTGTGTCCTTATCCTATAGATACATCCTCATTCTGTGTCATTATCCTGTAGATACATCCTCATTCTGTGTCCTTATCCTGTATATACATCCTCATTCTGTGTCCTTATCCTGTAGATACATCCTCATTCTGTGTCATTATCCTATAGATACATCCTCATTCTGTGTCATTATCCTGTAGATACATCCTCATTCTGTGTCATTATCCTGTATATACATCCTCATTCTGTGTCCTTATCCTGTAGATACATCCTCATTCTGTGTCCTTATCCTGTAGATACATCCTCATTCTGTGTCATTATCCTGTAGATACATCCTCATTCTGTGTCATTATCCTGTAGATACATCCTCATTCTGTGTCCTTATCCTGTAGATACATCCTCATTCTGTGTCCTAATCCTGTAGATACATCCTCATTCTGTGTCATTATCCTATAGATACATCCTCATTCTGTGTCCTTATCCTATAGATACATCCTCATTCTGTGTCATTATCCTGTAGATACATCCTCATTCTGTGTCCTTATCCTGTATATACATCCTCATTCTGTCATTATCCTGTAGATACATCCTCATTCTGTGTCATTATCCTGTAGATACATCCTCATTCTGTGTCATTATCCTGTAGATACATCCTCATTCTGTGTCCTTATCCTGTAGATACATCCTCATTCTGTGTCATTATCCTATAGATACATCCTCATTCTGTGTCATTATCCTGTAGATACATCCTCATTCTGTGTCATTATCCTGTAGATACATCCTCATTCTGTGTCATTATCCTGTAGATACATCCTCATTCTGTGTCATTATCCTGTAGATACATCCTCATTCTGTGTCATTATCCTGTAGATACATCCTCATTCTGTCATTATCCTGTAGATACATCCTCATTCTGTGTCATTATCCTGTAGATACATCCTCATTCTGTGTCATTATCCTGTAGATACATCCTCATTCTGTGTCATTATCCTGTAGATACATCCTCATTCTGTGTCATTATCCTGTAGATACATCCTCATTCTGTGTCATTATCCTGTAGATACATCCTCATTCTGTGTCATTATCCTGTAGATACATCCTCATTCTGTGTCATTATCCTGTAGATCAGGGCTCGACAAACCCCAGGCGCCAGGTCGCCATGGCGACCAGGAAATCAGACCTGGCGCCAGGGTGCTGTTTGTCACACAGTGCCCTTGCCGGCTGCCATCCGTTTTACTTTCAGCGCGAGGGGAGAAAGTCTGTGCGGATCACACAGCCTGTAAGCTCCGCCCCCTCGCGCAACACGCTGCAGTGCCGATTGTCACGTGACAACACGTGCAGGAACCGAAAGAGGATCAGGCTCCAGCATAAATGTCCCCCTCCCCTGCAATGAGGTAAGCAGCAGGGAGGGAGGACACCGTAAGAAATACATTTTTGTTCTTTGGTCTGTGTGTATGTATGAGTGAATGTAACTGGCTGTGTATGTATGAGTGAATGTAACTGGCTGTGGATGTATGTGTAAATGTAACTGGCTATGTATGTATGAGTGAATGTAACTGGCTGTGTATGTATGAGTGAATGTAACTGGCTATGTATGTATGTATGAGTGAATGTAACTGGCTGTGTATGTATGATTGAATGTAACTGGCTATGTATGTATGTATGAGTGAATGTAACTGGCTGTGTATGTATGAGTGAATGTAACTGGCTGTGTATGTATGTGTGAATGTAACTGGCTGTGTATGTATGTGTAAATGTAACTGGCTATGTATGTATGAGTGAATGTAACTGGCTGTGTATGTATGAGTGAATGTAACTGGCTATGTATGTATGTATGAGTGAATGTAACTGGCTGTGTATGTATGATTGAATGTAACTGGCTGTGTATGTATGAGTGAATGTAACTGGCTGTGTATGTATGTGTGAATGGAACTGGCTGTGTATGTATGAGTGAATGGAACTGGCTATGTATGTATGTGTGAATGTAACTGGCTGTGTATGTATGAGTGAATGTAACTGGCTGTTTATGTATGAGTGAATGTAACTGGCTGTGTATGTATGTGGTGTGTGTGTGAATGTGACTGTTTGTGGTGTGTGTGTGTGAATGTAACTGACTGTATGTGGCGTGTGTGAATGTAACTGACTGTATGGGGTGTGTGTGAATGCAACTGACTGTATGTGGCGTGTGTGAATGTAACTGACTGTATGTGGCGTGTGTGAATGTAACTGGCTGTGTATGTCAGGGCTCGACAAATACCAGGCGCCAGGTCGCCATGGCGACTAGATTCTGGCTCCTGGCGCCTGGAATATTCTTTGAGCAGAGTAAACTGCAATGTCCGGGTCCCACACTCTGCTATCCCTTACCTACCGATCAAATAAGGAGCAGAGTGTGGGAGAAGCAGCAGAGAACAGCCTGCTGATTAGCTCCTCCCCCGTGCTTCCTTTTCCTGCTGCTCACCGGGCTGTAGCTGTAGCAGTGAGGAGATGCGTGTGAGATGTGATGGGAACTCCTGCTGCTGCCTCAAAATGGAGGGAAGTGATAAAGGGTCTGTCTCCAACTTCTCACTGTAAGTCTAGTAAGTAAATAGTGTGTGTATTAGAATGTGTGTTAGCATGTATGTTTGGGTTCAGCACCAGCATCTGTGTGACAGCATGTTAGTGTGCATGTATGTATTTGTGTCTGCATATGTTACTGTGTGTATCAGCATATTAGAGTGTGTATATAATTGTCACAGCATGTGTTAGTGTATCTCAGTGTGTGTGTGACCTGTGTAGGTGTGTGATGGCATTTAAGTGGATATGAATGTGTTTGTGCATGTATGTAGGAGTGAAATCATGTGTTAGTGTATGTATTTTTGTCTGCATGTGTTTGTGTGTATCAGGATATTAGTGTGTATGTATTTGTGTCTGCATGTGTTAGTGTGTGTATCAGCATATTAGTGTTTATGTATGTATGTATGTATTTGTGAATCTCAGTGTGAGTGTGTGTGACCTGTCTATGTGTGTGTTGGCATTTAAGTGGATATTAATGTGTTTGTGCATGTATGTAAGAGTGAAATCATGTGTTAGTGTGTGTGTGTATGTATGTATTTGTGTCTGCACGTGTTTGTGCGTGTATCAGCATATTAGTGTGTATGTATGTATTTGTGTCTACATGTGTTAGTGTATCTCGGTGTGAGTGTGTGTGTGACCTGTGTATGTGTGTGTTGGCATTTAAGTGGATATTAATTTGTTTGTGCATGTATGTAAGAGTGAAATCATGTGTTAGTGTGTGGCAGCATTTAGGTATGTGAATGTATGTGTGTGTGTGTTAGCTTGTGTGTACATTAGTATGTGTGAAAATGGTGTGTATCCATAAGTGTATGTCATTTATATATGTTTATGGACTGTGACCCCAGCATTTTTCTTTCTGACACAGCATTTGGTACAGGCTCCTAAAGTTTTCAGCTGGCTCCTAGATTTAAATCAAATTTGTCAAGCCCTGGTGTATGTGGCGTGTGTGAATGTAACTGGCTGTGTATGTGAGGTGGGTGTATGTGACTGTCTCCGTGCATTTATGATATTGTGATGTGCCGTTGTCTGGCTCCTAAATTTTTTAGCTGGCTCCTAAAACTAAATTAAATTTGTCAAGCCCTGCTGTAGATACATCCTCATTCTGTGTCATTATCCTGTAGATACATCCTCATTCTGTGTCCTTATCCTGTAGATACATCCTCATTCTGTGTCCTTATCCTATAGATACATCCTCATTCTGTGTCATTATCCTGTAGATACATCCTCATTCTGTGTCCTTTTCCTATAGATACATCCTCATTCTGTCCTTATCCTGTAGATACATCCTCATTCTGTGTCATTATCCTGTAGATACATCCTCATTCTGTGTCCTTATCCTATAGATACATCCTCATTCTGTGTCATTATCCTGTAGATACATCCTCATTCTGTGTCCTTATCCTGTAGATACATCCTCATTCTGTGTCATTATCCTGTAGATACCTCTCAGCCTGTCATTATATTGCAGATACCTCTCAGCCTGTCATTATATTGCAGATACCTCTCAGCCTGTCATTATATTGCAGATACCTCTCATCCTGTCATTATCCCATAGATACCGCGCAGCCTGTCATTATATTGCAGATACCTCTCAGCCTGTCATTATATTGCAGATACCTCTCAGCCTGTCATCATCCTATAGATACCTCTCAGCCTGTCATTATCCTATAGATACCTCTCAGCCTGTCATTATATTGCAGATACATCTCAGCCTGTCATTATATTGCAGATACCTCTCAGCCTGTCATTATATTGCAGATACCTCTCAGCCTGTCATTATCCTATAGATACCTCTCAGCCTGTCATTATCCTGTAGATACCACTCAGCCTGTCATTATATTGCAGATACCTCTCAGCCTGTCATCATCCTATAGATACCTCTCAGCCTGTCATTATCCTGTAGATACCTCTCAGCCTGTCATTATATTGCAGATACCTCTCAGCCTGTCATTATCCTATAGATACCTCTCAGCCTGTCATTATCCTATAGATACCTCTCAGCCTGTCATTATCCTGTAGATACCACTCAGCCTGTCATTATATTGCAGATACCTCTCAGCCTGTCATCATCCTGTAGATACCTCTCAGCCTGTCATCATCCTGTAGATACCTCTCAGCCTGTCATTATCCTATAGATACCTCTCAGCCTGTCATTATATTGCAGATACATCTCAGCCTGTCATTATATTGCAGATACCTCTCAGCCTGTCATTATATTGCAGATACCTCTCAGCCTGTCATTATCCTGTAGATACCTCTCAGCCTGTCATTATCCTGTAGATACCTCTCAGCCTGTCATTATATTGCAGATACCTCTCAGCCTGTCATTATCCTGTAGATACCTCTCAGCTTGTCATTATCCTGTAGATACCTCTCAGCCTGTCATTATCCTGTAGATACCTCTCAGCCTGTCATTATATTGCAGATACCTCTCAGCCTGTCATTATCCTGTAGATACCTCTCAGCCTGTCATTATCCTATAGATACCTCTCAGCCTGTCATTATCCTGTAGATACCTATCATCCTGTCATTATATTGCAGATACCTCTCAGCCTGTCATTATCCTGTAGATACCTCTCAGCCTGTCATTATCCTATAGATACCTCTCAGCCTGTCATTATCCTATAGATACCTCTCAGCCTGTTATTATCCTGTAGATACCTCTCAGCCTGTCATTATATTGCAGATACCTCTCAGCCTGTCATTATATTGCAGATACCTCTCAGCCTGTCATTATCCTGTAGATACCTCTCAGCCTGTCATTATCCTGTAGATACCTCTCAGCAGCCTGTCATTATATTGTAAATACCTCTCAGCCTGTCATTATCCCATAGATACCTCTCAGCCTGTCATTATCCCGTAGATACCTCTCAGCCTGTCATTATCCTGTAGATACCTCTCAGCCTGTCTTTATCCTGTAGATACCTCTCAGCCTGTCATCATCCTGTAGATTATCCTAAATAACCTGCCAGGTTATCCACCCTGTCAATATTCTAGTAACATCTCTTATGGATATATAGCCTGTGTCACTATCTTTTCTTTAGAATATTGGGTTAGATAATGAAGATCTGATCTTGGATGACCGCCCACTGATTGAACCATACAAGGAGAAAGGGCTCAATAAGGTGCTTTATTTGTATTCGTTCATTAAAACATTTCTATTTAAATTGCCTACACTTAATTACATTACATTAACATTTATTTGTACAGTGCCAACAATTTTCGTAACGCTTGGTACAGAGCATAGAAGGGAACTACATACTAAGTTAGACAAACTAGAACAGACTGGTACATGAGGTAGAGAACACTGCTCGTAAGCTTACAATCTAGAGGGAATACATCTTCCAATTAAATAGAACTTCATATATTACTGACAGTTGATCTTTAATGCCCTACAGACACCCAAAGATCCACCATGAGCCATTATCGTATAACTCTGTAATATTGCACCAGCGTACTACCATCACATATTTGTCAAGCACCAAGTACCTTCAATCTAATTGAGTAGCTCCATGTTCCAGTACAGTGTCAGGAGAT
This sequence comes from Pelodytes ibericus, assembly GCA_036172795.1. NCBI lineage: Eukaryota > Metazoa > Chordata > Amphibia > Anura > Pelodytidae > Pelodytes > Pelodytes ibericus. The sequence goes on from CM069859.1 coordinate 229,993,082, forward strand.
ATGTTGTATATATAGTCATGTACATCCTCATGCAAAATATATTACCACTGTTCAAAATAGAACAACCTTATCAAAGGGCTGTGGCACGTGTCTCAGACATGTAGCTGTAATGGGGTCTCTGAAGCTGCTGTCTGAAGGTTTCCTTGGGTCCGGGTATAAGGTGGGACCACTGCATAGTATGCTCTCTCTATATATCCAAGTTTTGACTGAACAGTGAAAGGAAGAATGATAAAAAAAAACATACTTGGATGGAGACAAGGCAAACCCCAGAAAAATAAAAAATTAATCAAGCAGCTTCAACAAGAAACCCTGCTAGAGTACTTTCCTACTAGCCCCATGATGTGGTGGATTCCATCAGTAGTGTCCCAATGCATGTGACAGCTGCAGCGCCCTATAACTATCTTCTGTGAGAAAGCCTGTCAAACAGGCTCTAGAACCAAGAACGATATAGCGTTTTTTAGTAAAGAACTGAAACCAAACATCATTTTCACACCCTTTCCGATGGAAGCAAACTGACAGCTAAGGGTACGGCGTGCTCCTGGACAGCATCAGACACGGCGCGCATCCAGACAACGTCGGACACGGCACGCTCCCGGTCAGCATCAGACTCTGCACGCTCCCACAGAGTGTCAGACATTGTGTGTGCTTCCAGAGACCGTGAATACTGCTTTGATCCCAAAGTACAGACGTGTGTGCTGCCAAAGAGTGCAAATACTGTGCACGCTTCAGTAGTGTGAGGATACTGTGCTCACTCCTGGAGAGTGCAGATACCGTGCACGAGTGTGTGGATATTCTGCAAGCTCCCAGAGAGTGTGTGGACATACTGCATGCTCCCAGAGAGTGTGCATATTTTGTATGCTCCCAGAGAGTGTAGATACTGCGCGTGCTCCCAGATAGTGCAGATACTGCGCGTGCCCCAAGAGAGTGCACGGATATTGCGCGTGCCCGCAGAGTGTGCGATGATACTGCGCGTGCTCGTAGAGAGTGTGCGATGATACTGCACATGCTCGCAGTGTGCGCGGGTACTGCTCGTGCTCACATAGTGTGCGCATACTGCGTGTGCTCGCAGAGTGTGTGGATACTGCGCGTGCTCGCAGAGTGTGCGGATACTGTGCGTGCTCCAATAGAACGAGCGTATACTGCACGTGCTCGCAGAGAGTGTGTGGATACTGCGGGTGCTCGCAGAGTGTGCGGATACTGTGCGTGCCCCAAGAGAACGAGCGGATACTGCATGTGTTCACAGAGTGTGCACATGCTCACAGAGTGTCCGCATACTGCGCGTGCTCCCAGAGTGTGCGGATACTGCACGTGTTCGCAGAGTGTGCGGATACTGTGCGTGCCCCAAGAGAACGAGAGGATACTGCGCGTGCTTGCAGAGAGTGTGCGGATACTGCGGGTGCTTGCAGAGAGTTTGCTGATACTGCGCGTGCTCGCAGAGTGTACGGATACTGCACGTGCTCGTAGAGTGTGCAGATACTGCTCGTGCTCGCAGAGTGTGCGGACACTGCGCGTGCTCGCAGAGTGTGCGGACACTGCGCGTGCTCGCAGAGTGTGCGGACACTGCGCGTGCTCGCAGAGTGTGCGGACACTGCGCGTGCTCGCAGAGTGTGCGGACACTGCGCGTGCTCGCAGAGTGTGCGGACACTGCGCGTGCTCGCAGAGTGTGCGGACACTGCGGGTGCTCGCAGAGAGTGTGCAGATACTGTGCGTGCTCGAAGACAGTGTGCCGATACTGTGCGTGCCCCAAGAGAACGAGAGGATACTGCGCGTGCTTGCAGAGAGTGTGCGGATACTGCGGGTGCTTGCAGAGAGTTTGCTGATACTGCGCGTGCTCGCAGAGTGTACGGATACTGCACGTGCTCGTAGAGTGTGCAGATACTGCTCGTGCTCGCAGAGTGTGCGGACACTGCGCGTGCTCGCAGAGTGTGCGGACACTGCGCGTGCTCGCAGAGTGTGCGGACACTGCGCGTGCTCGCAGAGTGTGCGGACACTGCGCGTGCTCGCAGAGTGTGCGGACACTGCGGGTGCTCGCAGAGAGTGTGCAGATACTGTGCGTGCTCGAAGACAGTGTGCCGATCCTGTGCTTGCTCCAAGAGTATTGTTAATACTGTGCGTGTTCCCAGAGAGCGCAAATACTGTGTAAGCTCGCAGACATGGAGGATATTGTGCCTGCTCCCAGACATGGAGGATATTGTGCCTGCTCCCAGACAGGGAGGATACTGTGCCTGCTCCCAGTCAGGGTGGATACTGTGCCTGCTGCCAGACAGGGAGGATACTGTGCCTGCTCCCAGACAGGGAGGATACTGTGCCTGCTCCCAGACAGGGTGGATACTGTGCCTGCTCCCAGACAGGGTGGATACTGTGCCTGCTCCCAGACAGGGAGGATACTGTGCCTGCTCCCAGCCAGGGGTTTGGTGTGTGTAGGAGGGTGTGCATTAGTATGGGGTGTGCGTAGCAGGGTGTGAGTTAGTATGGGGTGTGTGTGGCAGGGTGTGCGTTAGTATGGGATGTGTGTGGCAGGGTGTGCGTTAGTATGGGGTGTGTGTGGCAGGGTGTGAATTAGTATGGGGTATTTGTAGCAGGGTGTGCGTTAGTATGGGAGTGTAATAGTGGTGAGATTGTGGTGCAGGATAAGGGTTTTAGGAAGTAGGTGTGGGTAGTAGTTTGTGCATTAGTATGGGGTGTGTATAGCAGGGTGTGCGTTAGTATGGGGTGTGGGCAGGGTGTGCGTTAGTATGGGGTGTGTATAGCAGGGTGTGCGTTAGTATGGGGTGTGTGTAGCAGGGTGTGCGTTAGTATGGGGTGTGTGTAGCAGGGTGTGCGTTAATATTAGGGTTAGAGTATGGGGTGTGTGTTAGTATGGGGTGTGTGTAGCAGGGTGTGTGTTAATATGGGGTGTGTGGCAGGGTGTGCGTTAGTATGGGGTGTGTGTAGCAGGGTGTGTGTTAGTATGGGATGTGTGGAGCAGGGTGTGCGTTAGTATGGGGCATGTGGCAGGGTGTGCGTTTGTATTAGGGTTAGAGTATGGGGTGTGTGTTAGTATGGGGTGTGTGTAGCAGGGTGTGTGTTAATATGGGGTGTGTGATAGGGTGTGCGTTAGTATTAGGGTTAGAGTATGGGGTGGGTGTAGCAGGGTGTGTGTTAGTATGCGGTGTGTGGCAGGGTGATCGTTAGTATGGGGTGTGTGTGGCAGGGTGTGCGTTAGTATGGGGCGTGTGGCAGGGTGTGCGTTAGTATTGGGGTTAGAGTATGGTGTGGGTGTAGCAGGGTGTGTGGATATCTCTGGAGAGATAGGTGTGTTATAGAGGTCACATAGAGTCTCCAGTGAAGGGTTTTTATTGCTTGTTCGCTTGGCTGTTCATCACTTGGAGGATTTGTGTCGTTCCAAAAACCTTTAACGGATTATTCCCAGAACTCTATGTAACTGGATCTCCTATTGGGAAAAGAGGCAGAAAGCAGCAGAATGACTGCTCCTTTAATGTCAGAGTCTAACACGGGTTTGCAAAATACACAGCTTGAGGAAAACTAGAACTCCTTCTCACTAACAGCTGGTTCCCTTCTGACTCTATCCCATGGTAACTGTTAGGGGCTAAGAAGAAACTATTACAATGAGCTTCTAGCAGTCCAAAAAATGTAAGGACAGCTCTAGAGCAAAGAAAGATTAACCAGAGAGGATGATCTGTGACAGGAGTAAAGCTGAGCTTCTGCTTTCTGTCTACTGCCACCTGCTGGCTGAAAAAAAACATGCAACAGGAGTGCTGCAAAGAGACAATTTACTGGGGTCTATCTTAAAGTCAGGAGAGTGGAGCAGTCACTATAGAAACCATAGGAATTCAACTGCTGTTTGCATCACTTTTTACAAACCTGTGTGTGTATGTGACTGACTGTCTGTGTGAGTGTATGTGTGACTGACTGACTGCGTGTGTGTATGTGTGACTGCGTGTGTGTGTGTATGTGTGACTGACTGACTGCGTGTGTGTATGTGTGACTGCGTGTGTGTGTGACTGCCTGTGTGTGTGTGACTGCCTGTGTGTGTGTGTGACTGACTGTGTGTGTGTGTGACTGACTGTGTGTGTGTGTGACTGACTGTGTGTGTGACTGACTGACTGACTGTGTGTGTGACTGACTGACTGACTGTGTGTGTGTGTGACTGACTGTGTGACTGACTGTGTGTGTGACTGACTGTGTGTGTGACTGACTGTGTGTGAATGACTGACTGTGTATGACTGACTGACTGTGTGTGACTGACTGTGTGTGTGACTGACTGTGTATGAATGACTGACTGTGTGTGTGAATGACTGCGTGTGTGTGACTGACTGACTGCGTGTGTGTATGTGTGACTGCGTGTGTGTGTGTATGTGTGACTGACTGACTGCGTGTGTGTATGTGTGACTGCCTGTGTGTATGTGTGACTGCCTGTGTGTGTGTATGTGTGACTGCGTGTGTGTGTCAATGACTGTGTGTGTGTGACTGACTGTGTGTGTGTGTGTGTGACTGACTGTGTGTGTGTGACTGTCTGTGTGTGTGACTGATTGTGTGTGTGACTGACTGTGTGTGTGACTGACTGACTGACTATGTGTGTGACTGACTGTGTGTGTGACTGTGTGTGTGACTGACTGTGTATGAATGACTGACTGTGTGTGTGAATGACTGCGTGTGTGTGTGACTGACTGCGTGTGTGTATGTGTGACTGCGTGTGTGTGTGTATGTGTGACTGACTGACTGCGTGTATGTATGTGTGACTGCCTGTGTGTGTGTATGTGTGACTGCCTGTGTGTGTGACTGACTGTGTGTGTGTGTGACTGACTGTGTGTGTGTGACTGTCTGTGTGTGTGACTGACTGACTGTGTGTGACTGACTGTGTGTGACTGTGTGTGTGACTGACTGTGTGTGAATGACTGACTGTGTGTGTGTGACTGACTGTGTGTGAATGACTGACTGTGTGAATGAATGACTGTGTATGAATGACTGACTGTGTGTGTGAATGAATGACTGTGTATGAATGACTGACTGTGTGTGTGAATGACTGACTGTGTGTGTGACTGACTGACTGTGTGTGTGACTGACTGTGTGTGTGACTGACTGTGTGTGTGACTGACTGACTGCGTGTGTGTGTGTGACTGACTGACTGCGTGTGTGTATGTGTGACTGCGTGTGTGTGTGTATGTGTGACTGCCTGTGTATGTGTGACTGCCTGTGTGTGTGTGTGACTGCCTGTGTGTGTGTGTGACTGCCTGTGTGTGTGTGTGACTGACTGTGTGTGTGTGACTGTCTGTGTGTGTGACTGACTGTGTGTGTGACTGACTGTGTGTGTGACTGACTGTGTGTGTGACTGACGGTGTGTGAATGACTGACTGTGTGTGTGAATGACTGTGTGTGTGACTGACTGTGTGTGTGACTGACTGTGTGTGTGTGAATGACTGTGAGACTGACTGATTGTGTGTGTGAATGACTGACTGTGTGTGTGTGACTGACTGTGTGTGTGTGACTGACTGTGTGTGTGTGAATGACTGACTGTGTGAATGACTGACTGTGTGAATGACTGACTGTGTGTGTGACTGACTGTGTGTGTGTGAATGACTGTGTGTGTGTGAATGACTGACTGTGTGTGAATGACTGACTGTGTGTGAATGACTGACTGTGTGTGAATGACTGACTGTGTGTGTGAATGACTGACTGTGTGTGTGTGACTGACTGTGTGTGTGTGACTGACTGTGTGTGTGACTGACTGACTGTGGCCCTAAGCAGCTGCCCCAAGGGCCCCCCTGCCCGTGGAAACAGTCAAATCAGGAAACAGTTGGCAGTCCCCGGCTTTCTGTCACAGCTGGAGGAAATGACGGCAAGTAAAATCCGGCAGCTGTTTTTCCCACTTCCTGCACGCAGCTTGCATGCAGGAAACACAGCGGAGGAGAAGTCCGAGGACGAGCATATTAATGGTCAAATTATCAGTGGCATATTAATGGTCAAATTATCTGTCGCATAGTAATGGTCAATTGTTAGTGGCATATTATAGGACAAATTATCAGTGGCATATTAATTATCAATGGTCAGTGGCATATTAATGGTGAAATTATCAGTGGAATATGGAGATTCTGTCTACGCTAAACTAACGTTTGATTGCGGTCGTTCAAGCTGACAGTGATTTAATTGTATATATATATTTATATGTATAAAGCACCAACATATTCTATAGCACTGTACAAACTACGGAACAACGAGTACAAAGGTAATCAACTACTAGAAGCTATTAAGGTCTGTCCTGGTCTTCTGAACATATGCTCTAAAGAGGAGACACAATCCAAACAAAATGAGGAGAAACGTTTCACCCAGTGATCTGGAGCCAGGGAAATCACACCACTCAGGATTATTGTCTACTAGAAACTTTCTACCTCAGGGAACAGTATTTAATGCAAAGGAGAGGGCCAAAAATAACGCTTCCAGTGTGACCACCAATAACATACATGTTACGCACATGAAAAACAAAGAGAGGTGAGTGACACTTCATCCACATTATCCAGCATCCCATGGGGCAAGTGACCCAATTATCCTGAACTCCACGAGCAACTGTAGAGCATGTCTCTCAGTATCAGGGATGTCTCTCTCAGTATCAGGGATGTCTCTAGATACACATGGGGGATGTCTCTCTCAGTATCAGGGATGTCTCTAGTCACACATTGGGGATGTCTCTCTCAGTATCAGGGATGTCTCTAGTCACACATTGGGGATGTCTCTCTCAGTATCAGTGATGTCTCTAGTCACACATTGGGGATGTCTCTCTCAGTATCATTGATGTCTCTCTCAGTATCAGTGATGTCTCTCTCAGTATCAGGGATGTCTCTCTCAGTATCAGGGATGTCTCTCTCAGTATCAGGGATGTCTCTAGTCACACATTGGGGATGTCTCTCTCAGTATCAGTGATGTCTCTAGTCACACATTGGGGATATCTCTCTCAGTATCAGTGATGTCTCTAGTCACACATTGGGCATGTCTCTCTCAGTATCAGGGATGTCTCTAGTCACACATTAGGGATGTCTCTCTCAGTATCAGTGATGTCTCTAGATACACATTGGGGATGTCTCTCTCAGTATCAGGGATGTCTCTAGTCACACATTGGGGATGTCTCTCTCAGTATCAGGGATGTCTCTAGTCACACATTGGGCATGTCTCTCTCAGTATCAGTGATGTCTCTAGTCACACATTGGGGATGTCTCTCTCAGTATCATTGATGTCTCTAGTCACACATTGGGGATGTCTCTCTCAGTATCAGTGATGTCTCTAGTCACACATTGGGGATGTCTCTCTCAGTATCAGGGATGTCTCTAGTCAAACATTGGGGATGTCTCTCTCAGTATCAGGGATGTCTCTAGATACACATTGGGGATGTCTCTCTCTATATCAGGGATGTCTCTAGTCACACATTGGGGATGTCTCTCTCAGTATCAGTGATGTCTCTAGTCACACATTGGGGATGTCTCTCTCTGTATCAGGGATGTCTCTAGTCACACATTGGGGATGTCTTTCTCAGTATCAGGGATGTCTCTAGATACACATTGGGGATGTCTCTCTCTGTATCAGGGATGTCTCTAGATACACATTGGGGATGTCTCTCTCAGTATCAGGGATGTCTCTAGATACACATTGGGGATGTCTATCAGTATCAGTGATGTCTCTAGTCACACATTGGGGATGTCTCTCTCAGTATCAGTGATGTCTCTAGTCACACATTGGGGATGTCTCTAGTCACACATTGGGGATGTCTCTCTCTGTATCAGTTATGTATCTAGTCACACATTGGGGATGTCTCTCTCAGTATCAGGGATGTCTCTTGTCACACATTGGGGATGTCTCTCTCAGTATCAGTGATGTCTCTAGTCACACATTGGGGATGTCTCTCTCAGTATCAGGGATGTCTCTAGTCACACATTGGGGATGTCTCTCTCAGTATCAGTGATGTCTCTAGTCACACATTGGGGATGTCTCTCTCAGTATCAGTGATGTTTCCAGTCACACATTGGGGATGTCTCTCTCTGTATCAGGGATGTCTTTAGTCACACATTGGGGATGTCTCTCTCTCTGTATCAGTGATGTCTCTAGTCACACATTGGGGATGTCTCTCTCTCAGTATCAGGGATGTCTCTAGTCACACATTGGGGATGTCTCTCTCTGTATCAGGGATGTCTCTAGTCACACATTGGGGATGTCTCTCTCTATATCAGTGATGTCTCTAGTCACACATTGGGGATGTCTCTCTCTGTATCAGGGATGTCTCTAGTCACACATTGGGGATGTCTCTCTCTGTATCAGGGATGTCTCTAGTCACACATTGGGGATGTCTCTCTCAGTATCAGTGATGTCTCTAGTCACACATTGGGGATGTCTCTCTCAGTGTCAGAGATGTCTCTAGTCACACATTGGGGATGTCTCTCTCAGTATCAGTGATGTCTCTAGTCACACATTGGGGATGTCTTTTTCAGTATCATTAATGTCTCTAGTCAAACATTGGGGATGTCTCTCTCAGTATCAGTGATGTCTCTAGTCACACATTGGGGATGTCTCTCTCAGTATCAGTGATGTCTCTAGTCACACATTGGGGATGTCTCTCTCAGTATCAGGGATGTCTCTCTCAGTATCAGTGATGTATCTAGTCACACATTGGGGATGTCTCTCTCAGTATCAGGGATGTCTCTAGTCACACATTGGGGATGTCTCTCTCTCAGTATCAGGGATGTCTCTAGTCACACATTGGGGATGTCTCTCTCAGTATCAGGGATGTCTCTAGTCACACATTGGGGATGTCTCTCTCAGTATCAGGGATGTCTCTAGTCACACATTGGGGATGTCTCTCTCAGTATCAGGGATGTCTCTAGTCACACATTGGGGATGTCTCTCTCTCAGTATCAGGGATGTCTCTAGTCACACATTGGGGATGTCTCTCTCAGTATCAGGGATGTCTCTAGTCACACATTGGGGATGTCTCTCTCAGTATCAGTGATGTCTCTAGTCACACATTGGGGATGTCTCTCTCAGTATCAGGGATGTCTCTAGTCACACATTGGGGATGTCTCTCTCAGTATCAGTGATGTCTCTAGTCACACATTGGGGATGTCTCTCTCAGTATCAGTGATGTCTCTAGTCACACATTGGGGATGTCTCTCTCAGTATCAGGGATGTCTCTAGTCACACATTGGGGATGTCTCTCTCAGTATCAGTGATGTCTCTAGTCACACATTGGGGATGTCTCTCTCAGTATCAGTGATGTCTCTAGTCACACATTGGGGATGTCTCTCTCTGTATCAGGGATGTCTCCAGTCACACATTGGGGATGTCTCTCTCAGTATCAGGGATGTCTCTAGTCACACATTGGTGATGTCTCTCTCAGTATCAGGGATGTCTCTAGTCACACATTGGGGATGTCTCTCTCAGTATCAGTGATGTCTCCAGTCACACATTGGGGATGTCTCTCTCAGTATCAGGGATGTCTCTAGTCACACATTGGTGATGTCTCTCTCAGTATCAGGGATGTCTCCAGTCACACATTGGGGATGTCTCTCTCAGTATCAGGGATGTCTCTAGTCACACATTGGTGATGTCTCTCTCAGTATCAGGGATGTCTCTAGTCACACATTGGGGATGTCTCTCTCAGTATCAGTGATGTCTCCAGTCACACATTGGGGATGTCTCTCTCAGTATCAGGGATGTCTCTAGTCACACATTGGGGATGTCTCTCTCAGTATCAGGGATGTCTCTAGTCACACATTGGGGATGTCTCTCTCAGTATCAGGGATGTCTCTAGTCACACATTGGGCATGTCTCTCTCAGTATCAGGGATGTCTCTAGTCACACATTGGGGATGTCTCTCTCAGTATCAGTGATGTCTCTAGTCACACATTAGGGATGTCTCTCTCAGTATCAGTGATGTCTCTAGTCACACATTGGGGATGTCTCTCTCAGTATCAGGGATGTCTCTAGTCACACATTGGGGATGTCTCTCTCAGTATCAGGGATGTCTCTAGTCACACATTGGGGATGTCTCTCTCAGTATCAGGGATGTCTCTAGTCACACATTGGGGATGTCTCTCTCTGTATCAGTGATGTCTCTAGTCACACATTGGGGATGTCTCTCTCAGTATCAGGGATGTCTCCAGTCACACATTGGGGATGTCTCTCTCAGTATCAGGGATGTCTCTAGTCACACATTGGGGATGTCTCTCTCAGTATCAGGGATGTCTCTAGTCACACATTGGGGATGTCTCTCTCATTGGTCTCACCTTTCTCTCCATTGATTTCGCTCGATTTTGGTTCCGTTGATCTCTGGTCCGACTGCACTGCGCGTGCGCTAATCCCAGGGAGCGTGTGACAAGATGCAGACAGTGAGAGTCAGGGAGCGTGTGACAAGATGCAGACAGTGAGAGTCAGGGAGCGTGTGACAAGATGCAGACAGTGAGAGTCAGGGAGCGTGTGACAAGTTGCAGACAGTGAGAGTCAGGGAGCGTGTGACAAGATGCAGACAGACAGAGTCAGGGAGCGTGTGACAAGATGCAGACCATTAGAGTCAGGGAACGTCTGACAAGATGCAGACAGTCAGAGTCAGGGAGCGTGTGATAAGTTCCTGTATGTAATGGAGCGGGTATTTCCGGTTGGACATAGAGCACAAATGGACCGGAAGTGGTGATGAATGAAATTGTTTGTAAGATGAAATCAGTGATGTGATGTTCCAGTTCCTGCCATTTCTGCATCACACAGTGACGTGGCATTGCCTCCTCTGCCATTACCGACCGGTTCCTGAGCAGTAGAAGGACCCGGTCCTTTCTGACGATAGGAAATAGCTTGCTCAGTGTGAGAAACCTAGTCCTTTATACCTCCGGCTAACACAGGGACCTTTATACCTCCGGCTAACACAGGGACCTTTATACCTCCGGCTAACACAGGGACCTTTATACCTCCGGCTAACACAGGGACCTTTATACCTCCGGCTAACACAGGGACCTTTATACCTCCGGCTAACACAGGACCTTTATACCTCCGGCTAACACAGGGACCTTTATACCTCCGGCTAACACAGGGACCTTTATACCTCCGGCTAACACAGGGACCTTTATACCTCCGGCTAACACAGGGACCTTTATACCTCCGGCTAACACAGGGACCTTTATACCTCCATCTAACACAGGGACCTTTATACCTCCGGCTAACACAGGGACCTTTATACCTCAGGCTAACACAGGACCTTTATACCTCCATCTAACACAGGGACCTTTATACCTCCGGCTAACACAGGACCTTTATACCTCCATCTAACACAGGGACCTTTATACCTCCGGCTAACACAGGGACCTTTATACCTCCGGCTAACACAGGGACCTTTATACCTCCGGCTAACACAGGGACCTTTATACCTCAGGCTAACACAGGGACCTTTATACCTCCGGCTAACACAGGACCTTTATACCTCCATCTAACACAGGGACCTTTATACCTCCGGCTAACACAGGGACCTTTATACCTCCGGCTAACACAGGGACCTTTATACCTCCGGCTAACACAGGGACCTTTATACCTCCAGCTAACACAGGGACCTTTATACCTCCAGCTAACACAGGGACCTTTATACCTCCAGCTTACACAGGGACCTTTATACCTCCAGCTAACACAGGTCCCTTACAGGGATAGGAACTAGAGGGTTCACAGTGAGAAAGCTAGTCCCTGTCCAATAGATGGACCTTTATACCTCCAGCTAATACAGGTCCCTTACAGGGATTTGAACAAGAGGGTTCACAGTGAGAAAGCTCGTCCCTGTCCAGTAGAAGGGCCTTTATACCTCCTGCTAACACAGGTCCCTTACAGGGATAGGAACTAGAGGGTTCACGGTGAGAAAGCTAGTCCCCGTCCAGTAGAAGGACCTTTATACCTCCAGCTAACACAGGTCCCTTACAGGGATAGGAACTAGAGGGGTCACAGTGAGAAAGCTAGTCCCTGTCCAGTAGAAGGACCTTTATACCTCAGGCTAACACAGGTCCCTTACAGGGATAGGAACTAGAGGGTTCACGGTGAGAAAGCTAGTCCCTGTCCAGTAGAAGGACCTTTATACCTCCAGCTAACACAGGTCCCTTACAGGGATAGGAACTAGAGGGGTCACAGTGAGAAAGCTAGTCCCTGTCCAGTAGAAGGACCTTTATACCTCAGGCTAACACAGGTCCCTTACAGGGATAGGAACTAGAGGGTTCACGGTGAGAAAGCTAGTCCCTGTCCAGTAGATGGACCTTTATACCTCCAGCTAACACAGGTCCCTTACAGGGATAGGAACTAGAGGGGTCACAGTGAGAAAGCTAGTCCCTGTCCAGTAGAAGGACCTTTATACCTCAGGCTAACACAGGTCCCTTACAGGGATAGGAACTAGAGGGTTCACGGTGAGAAAGCTAGTCCCTGTCCAGTAGAAGGACCTTTATACCTCCAGCTAACACAGGTCCCCTACAGGGATAGGAACTAGAGGGGTCACAGTGAGAAAGCTAGTCCCTGTCCAGTAGAAGGACCTTTATACCTCCGGCTAACACAGGTCCCTTACAGGGATAGGAACTAGAGGGTTCACGGTGAGAAAGCTAGTCCGTGTCCAGTAGAAGGACCTTTATACCTCCAGCTAACACAGGTCCCTTACAGGGATAGGAACTAGAGGGTTCACAGTGAGAAAGCTAGTCCCCGTCCAGTATAAGGAACTTTATACCTCAGGCTAACACAGGTCCCTTACAGGGATAGGAACTATAGGATTCACAGTGAGAAAACTAGTCCCTGTCCGGTAGAAGGACCTTTATACCTCTGGCTAACACAGGTCCCTTACAGGGATAGGAACTAGAGGGTTCACAGTGAGACAGCTAGTCCCTGTCCAGTAGATGGACCTTTATACCTCCAGCTAACACAGGTCCCTTACAGGGATAGGAACTAGAGGGTTCACGGTGAGAAAGCTAGTCCCCGTCCAGTAGAAGGACCTTTATACCTCCAGCTAACACAGGTCCCTTACAGGGATAGGAACTAGAGGGTTCACGGTGAGAAAGCTAGTACCTGTCCAGTAGAAGGACCTTTATACCTCAGGCTAACACAGGTCCCTTACAGGGATAGGAACTAGAGGGTTCACGGTAAGAAAGCTAGTCCCTGTCCAGTAGAAGGACCTTTATACCTCCAGCTAACACAGGTCCCTTACAGGGATAGGAACTAGAGGGTTCACGGTAAGAAAGCTAGTCCCTGTCCAGTAGAAGGACCTTTATACCTCCAGCTCACACAGGTCCCTTACAGGGATAAGAACTAGAGGGTTCACGGTGAGAAAGCTAGTCCCCGTCCAGTAGAAGGACCTTTATACCTCCAGCTAACACAGATCCCTTACAGGGATAGGAACTATAGGGTTCACGGTGAGAAAGCTAGTCCCTGTCCAGTAGAATGACCTTCATACCTCAGGCTAACACATGTCCCTTACAGGGATAGGAACTAGAGGGTTCACAGTAAGAAAACTAGTCCCTGTCCAATAGAAGGACCTTTATACCTCCAGCTAACACAGGTCCCCTACAGGGATAGGAACTAGAGGGGTCACAGTGAGAAAGCTAGTCCCTGTCCAGTAGAAGGACCTTTATACCTCCAGCTAACACAGGTCCCTTACAGGGATAGGAACTATAGGATTCACAGTGAGAAAACTAGTCCCTGTCCAGTAGAAGGACCTTTATACCTCTGGCTAACACAGGTCCCTTACAGGGATAGGAACTAGAGGGTTCACAGTGAGAAAGCTAGTCCCTGTCCAGTAGATGGACCTTTATACCTCCAGCTAACACAGGTCCCTTACAGGGATAGGAACTAGAGGGTTCACAGTGAGAAAGCTAGTCCCTGTCCAATAGATGGACCTTTATACCTCCAGCTAATACAGGTTCCTTACAGGGATTTGAACAAGAGGGTTCACGGTGAGAAAGCTAGTCCCTGTCCAGTAGAAGGGCCTTTATACCTCCGGCTAACACAGGTCCCTTACAGGGATAGGAACTAGAGGGTTCACTGTGAGAAAGCTAGTCCCTGTCCAGTAGAAGGACCTTTATACCTCCAGCTAACACAGGTCCCTTACAGGGATAGGAACTAGAGGGGTCACAGTGAGAAAGCTAGTCCCTGTCCAGTAGAAGGACCTTTATACCTCAGGCTAACACAGGTCCCTTACAGGGATAGGAACTAGAGGGTTCACGGTGAGAAAGCTAGTCCCTGTCCAGTAGAAGGACCTTTATACCTCCAGCTAACACAGGTCCCTTACAGGGATAGGAACTAGAGGGGTCACAGTGAGAAAGCTAGTCCCTGTCCAGTAGAAGGACCTTTATACCTCAGGCTAACACAGGTCCCTTACAGGGATAAGAACTAGAGGGTTCACGGTGAGAAAGCTAGTCCCTGTCCAGTAGATGGACCTTTATACCTCCAGCTAACACAGGTCCCTTACAGGGATAGGAACTAGAGGGGTCACAGTGAGAAAGCTAGTCCCTGTCCAGTAGAAGGACCTTTATACCTCAGGCTAACACAGGTCCCTTACAGGGATAGGAACTAGAGGGTTCACAGTGAGAAAGCTAGTCCCCGTCCAGTATAAGGACCTTTATACCTCAGGCTAACACAGGTCCCTTACAGGGATAGGAACTATAGGATTCACAGTGAGAAAACTAGTCCCTGTCCGGTAGAAGGACCTTTATACCTCTGGCTAACACAGGTCCCTTACAGGGATAGGAACTAGAGGGTTCACAGTGAGACAGCTAGTCCCTGTCCAGTAGATGGACCTTTATACCTCCAGCTAACACAGGTCCCTTACAGGGATAGGAACTAGAGGGTTCACGGTGAGAAAGCTAGTCCCCGTCCAGTAGAAGGACCTTTATACCTCCAGCTAACACAGGTCCCTTACAGGGATAGGAACTAGAGGGTTCACGGTGAGAAAGCTAGTACCTGTCCAGTAGAAGGACCTTTATACCTCAGGCTAACACAGGTCCCTTACAGGGATAGGAACTAGAGGGTTCACGGTAAGAAAGCTAGTCCCTGTCCAGTAGAAGGACCTTTATACCTCCAGCTAACACAGGTCCCTTACAGGGATAGGAACTAGAGGGTTCACGGTAAGAAAGCTAGTCCCTGTCCAGTAGAAGGACCTTTATACCTCCAGCTCACACAGGTCCCTTACAGGGATAAGAACTAGAGGGTTCACGGTGAGAAAGCTAGTCCCCGTCCAGTAGAAGGACCTTTATACCTCCAGCTAACACAGATCCCTTACAGGGATAGGAACTATAGGGTTCACGGTGAGAAAGCTAGTCCCTGTCCAGTAGAATGACCTTCATACCTCAGGCTAACACATGTCCCTTACAGGGATAGGAACTAGAGGGTTCACAGTAAGAAAACTAGTCCCTGTCCAATAGAAGGACCTTTATACCTCCAGCTAACACAGGTCCCCTACAGGGATAGGAACTAGAGGGGTCACAGTGAGAAAGCTAGTCCCTGTCCAGTAGAAGGACCTTTATACCTCCAGCTAACACAGGTCCCTTACAGGGATAGGAACTATAGGATTCACAGTGAGAAAACTAGTCCCTGTCCAGTAGAAGGACCTTTATACCTCTGGCTAACACAGGTCCCTTACAGGGATAGGAACTAGAGGGTTCACAGTGAGAAAGCTAGTCCCTGTCCAGTAGATGGACCTTTATACCTCCAGCTAACACAGGTCCCTTACAGGGATAGGAACTAGAGGGTTCACAGTGAGAAAGCTAGTCCCTGTCCAATAGATGGACCTTTATACCTCCAGCTAATACAGGTTCCTTACAGGGATTTGAACAAGAGGGTTCACGGTGAGAAAGCTAGTCCCTGTCCAGTAGAAGGGCCTTTATACCTCCGGCTAACACAGGTCCCTTACAGGGATAGGAACTAGAGGGTTCACTGTGAGAAAGCTAGTCCCTGTCCAGTAGAAGGACCTTTATACCTCCAGCTAACACAGGTCCCTTACAGGGATAGGAACTAGAGGGGTCACAGTGAGAAAGCTAGTCCCTGTCCAGTAGAAGGACCTTTATACCTCAGGCTAACACAGGTCCCTTACAGGGATAGGAACTAGAGGGTTCACGGTGAGAAAGCTAGTCCCTGTCCAGTAGAAGGACCTTTATACCTCCAGCTAACACAGGTCCCTTACAGGGATAGGAACTAGAGGGGTCACAGTGAGAAAGCTAGTCCCTGTCCAGTAGAAGGACCTTTATACCTCAGGCTAACACAGGTCCCTTACAGGGATAGGAACTAGAGGGTTCACGGTGAGAAAGCTAGTCCCTGTCCAGTAGATGGACCTTTATACCTCCAGCTAACACAGGTCCCTTACAAGGATAGGAACTAGAGGGGTCACAGTGAGAAAGCTAGTCCCTGTCCAGTAGAAGGACCTTTATACCTCAGGCTAACACAGGTCCCTTACAGGGATAGGAACTAGAGGGTTCACAGTGAGAAAGCTAGTCCCCGTCCAGTATAAGGACCTTTATACCTCAGGCTAACACAGGTCCCTTACAGGGATAGGAACTATAGGATTCACAGTGAGAAAACTAGTCCCTGTCCGGTAGAAGGACCTTTATACCTCTGGCTAACACAGGTCCCTTACAGGGATAGGAACTAGAGGGTTCACAGTGAGACAGCTAGTCCCTGTCCAGTAGATGGACCTTTATACCTCCAGCTAACACAGGTCCCTTACAGGGATAGGAACTAGAGGGTTCACGGTGAGAAAGCTAGTCCCCGTCCAGTAGAAGGACCTTTATACCTCCAGCTAACACAGGTCCCTTACAGGGATAGGAACTAGAGGGTTCACGGTGAGAAAGCTAGTACCTGTCCAGTAGAAGGACCTTTATACCTCAGGCTAACACAGGTCCCTTACAGGGATAGGAACTAGAGGGTTCACGGTAAGAAAGCTAGTCCCTGTCCAGTAGAAGGACCTTTATACCTCCAGCTAACACAGGTCCCTTACAGGGATAGGAACTAGAGGGTTCACGGAAAGAAAGCTAGTCCCTGTCCAGTAGAAGGACCTTTATACCTCCAGCTCACACAGGTCCCTTACAGGGATATGAACTAGAGGGTTCACGGTGAGAAAGCTAGTCCCCGTCCAGTAGAAGGACCTTTATACCTCCAGCTAACACAGATCCCTTACAGGGATAGGAACTATAGGGTTCACGGTGAGAAAGCTAGCCCCTGTCCAGTAGAATGACCTTCATACCTCAGGCTAACACATGTCCCTTACAGGGATAGGAACTAGAGGGTTCACAGTAAGAAAACTAGTCCCTGTCCAATAGAAGGACCTTTATACCTCCAGCTAACACAGGTCCCCTACAGGGATAGGAACTAGAGGGGTCACAGTGAGAAAGCTAGTCCCCGTCCAGTAGAAGGACCTTTATACCTCCAGCTAACACAGGTCCCTTACAGGGATAGGAACTAGAGGGTTCACGGTGAGAAAGCTAGTACCTGTCCAGTAGAAGGACCTTTATACCTCAGGCTAACACAGGTCCCTTACAGGGATAGGAACTAGAGGGTTCACGGTAAGAAAGCTAGTCCCTGTCCAGTAGAAGGACCTTTATACCTCCAGCTCACACAGGTCCCTTACAGGGATAAGAACTAGAGGGTTCACGGTGAGAAAGCTAGTCCCCGTCCAGTAGAAGGACCTTTATACCTCCAGCTAACACAGATCCCTTACAGGGATAGGAACTATAGGGTTCACGGTGAGAAAGCTAGTCCCTGTCCAGTAGAATGACCTTCATACCTCAGGCTAACACAGGTCCCCTACAGGGATAGGAACTAGAGGGGTCACAGTGAGAAAGCTAGTCCCCGTCCAGTAGAAGGACCTTTATACCTCCAGCTAACACAGATCCCTTACAGGGATAGGAACTATAGGGTTCACGGTGAGAAAGCTAGTCCCTGTCCAGTAGAATGACCTTCATACCTCAGGCTAACACAGGTCCCCTACAGGGATAGGAACTAGAGGGGTCACAGTGAGAAAGCTAGTCCCTGTCCAGTAGAAGGACCTTTATACCTCCAGCTAACACAGGTCCCTTACAGGGATAGGAACTAGAGGGTTCACAGTGAGACAGCTAGTCCCTGTCCAGTAGATGGACCTTTATACCTCCAGCTAACACAGGTCCCTTACAGGGATAGGAACTAGAGGGTTCACGGTGAGAAAGCTAGTCCCCGTCCAGTAGAAGGACCTTTATACCTCCAGCTAACACAGGTCCCTTACAGGGATAGGATCTAGAGGGTTCACGGTGAGAAAGCTAGTACCTGTCCAGTAGAAGGACCTTTATACCTCAGGCTAACACAGGTCCCTTACAGGGATAGGAACTAGAGGGTTCACGGTAAGAAAGCTAGTCCCTGTCCAGTAGAAGGACCTTTATACCTCCAGCTAACACAGGTCCCCTACAGGGATAGGAACTAGAGGGTTCACGGTAAGAAAGCTAGTCCCTGTCCAGTAGAAGGACCTTTATACCTCCAGCTCACACAGGTCCCTTACAGGGATAAGAACTAGAGGGTTCACGGTGAGAAAGCTAGTCCCCGTCCAGTAGAAGGACCTTTATACCTCCAGCTAACACAGATCCCTTACAGGGATAGGAACTATAGGGTTCACGGTGAGAAAGCTAGTCCCTGTCCAGTAGAATGACCTTCATACCTCAGGCTAACACATGTCCCTTACAGGGATAGGAACTAGAGGGTTCACAGTAGGAAAACTAGTCCCTGTCCAATAGAAGGACCTTTATACCTCCAGCTAACACAGGTCCCCTACAGGGATAGGAACTAGAGGGGTCACAGTGAGAAAGCTAGTCCCTGTCCAGTAGAAGGACCTTTATACCTCCAGCTAACACAGGTCCCTTACAGGGATAGGAACTAGAGGGTTCACGGTGAGAAAGCTAGTCCCCGTCCAGTAGAAGGACCTTTATACCTCAGGCTAACACAGGTCCCTTACAGGGATAGGAACTATAGGATTCACAGTGAGAAAACTAGTCCCTGTCCAGTAGAAGGACCTTTATACCTCTGGCTAACACAGGTCCCTTACAGGGATAGGAACTAGAGGGTTCACAGTGAGAAAGCTAGTCCCTGTCCAGTAGATGGACCTTTATACCTCCAGCTAACACAGGTCCCTTACAGGGATAGGAACTAGAGGGTTCACAGTGAGAAAGCTAGTCCCTGTCCAATAGATGGACCTTTATACCTCCAGCTAATACAGGTTCCTTACAGGGATTTGAACAAGAGGGTTCACGGTGAGAAAGCTAGTCCCTGTCCAGTAGAAGGGCCTTTATACCTCCGGCTAACACAGGTCCCTTACAGGGATAGGAACTAGATTGTTCATGGTGAGAAAGCTAGTCCGTGTCCAGTAGAAGGACCTTTATACCTCCAGCTAACACAGGTCCCTTACAGGGATAGGAACTAGAGGGTTCACAGTGAGAAAGCTAGTCCCTGTCCAGTAGAAGGACCTTTATACCTCAGGCTAACACAGGTCCCTTACAGGGATAGGAACTAGAGGGTTCACGGTGAGAAAGCTAGTCCGTGTCCAGTAGAAGGACCTTTATACCTCCAGCTAACACAGGTCCCTTACAGGGATAGGAACTAGAGGGTTCACAGTGAGAAAGCTAGTCACCGTCCAGTATAAGGACCTTTATACCTCCGGCTAACACAGGTCCCTTACAGGGATTTGAACTAGAGGGTTCACGGTGAGAAAGCTAGTCCGTGTCCAGTAGAAGGACCTTTATACCTCCAGCTAACACAGGTCCCTTACAGGGATAGGAACTAGATTGTTCATGGTGAGAAAGCTAGTCCGTGTCCAGTAGAAGGATCTTTATACCTCCGGCTTACACAGGTCCCTTACAGGGATGGAAACTAGAGGTTTCACAGTGAGAAAGCTAGTCCCTGTCCAGTAGAAGGACCTTTATACCTCAGGCTAACACAGGTCCCTTACAGGGATAGGAACTAGAGGGTTCACGGTGAGAAAGCTAGTCCCCGTCCAGTAGAAGGACCTTTATACCTCCGGCTAACACAGGGACCTTTATACCTCCGGCTAACACAGGGACCTTTATACCTCCGGCTAACACAGGTCCCTTTATACCTCCGGCTAACACAGTGACCTTTATACCTCCGGCTAACACAGTGACCTTTATACCTCCGGCTAACACAGGGACCTTTATACCTCCGGCTAACACAGGGACCTTTATATCTCCGGCTAACACAGGGACCTTTATACCTCCGGCTTACACAGGGACCTTTATACCTCCAGCTAACACAGGGACCTTTATACCTCCAGCTTACACAGGGACCTTTATACCTCCGGCTAACACAGGGACCTTTATACCTCCGGCTAACACAGGGACCTTTATACCTCCGGCTAACACAGGGACCTTTATACCTCCGGCTAACACAGGGACCTTTATACCTCCGGCTAACACAGGGACCTTTATACCTCCGGCTAACACTGGGACCTTTATACCTCCGGCTAACACTGGGACCTTTATACCTCCGGCTAACACTGGGACCTTTATACCTCCGGCTAACACTGGGACCTTTATACCTCCGGCTAACACAGGGACCTTTATACCTCCGGCTAACACAGGGACCTTTATACCTCCGGCTAACACAGGGACCTTTATACCTCCGGCTAACACAGGGACCTTTATACCTCCGGCTAACACAGGGACCTTTATACCTCCGGCTAACACAGGTCCTTTATACCTCCGTCTTACACAGGGACCTTTATACCTCCAGCTAACACAGGGACCTTTATACCTCCAGCTAACACAGGGACCTTTATACCTCCAGCTTACACAGGGACCTTTATACCTCCAGCTTACACAGGGACCTTTATACCTCCAGCTAACACAGGGACCTTTATACCTCCAGCTAACACAGGGACCTTTATACCTCCAGCTAACACAGGGACCTTTATACCTCCAGCTTACACAGGGACCTTTATACCTCCAGCTAACACAGGTCCCTTACAGGGATAGGAACTAGAGGGTTCACAGTGAGAAAGCTAGTCCCTGTCCAATAGATGGACCTTTATACCTCCAGCTAATACAGGTCCCTTACAGGGATTTGAACAAGAGGGTTCACAGTGAGAAAGCTCGTCCCTGTCCAGTAGAAGGGCCTTTATACCTCCTGCTAACACAGGTCCCTTACAGGGATAGGAACTAGAGGGTTCACGGTGAGAAAGCTAGTCCCCGTCCAGTAGAAGGACCTTTATACCTCCAGCTAACACAGGTCCCTTACAGGGATAGGAACTAGAGGGGTCACAGTGAGAAAGCTAGTCCCTGTCCAGTAGAAGGACCTTTATACCTCAGGCTAACACAGGTCTCTTACAGGGATAGGAACTAGAGGGTTCACGGTGAGAAAGCTAGTCCCTGTCCAGTAGAAGGACCTTTATACCTCCAGCTAACACAGGTCCCCTACAGGGATAGGAACTAGAGGGGTCACAGTGAGAAAGCTAGTCCCTGTCCAGTAGAAGGACCTTTATACCTCCGGCTAACACAGGTCCCTTACAGGGATAGGAACTATAGGATTCACAGTGAGAAAACTAGTCCCTGTCCGGTAGAAGGACCTTTATACCTCTGGCTAACACAGGTCCCTTACAGGGATAGGAACTAGAGGGTTCACAGTGAGACAGCTAGTCCCCGTCCAGTAGAAGGACCTTTATACCTCCAGCTAACACAGGTCCCTTACAGGGATAGGAACTAGAGGGTTCACGGTGAGAAAGCTAGTCCCCGTCCAGTAGAAGGACCTTTATACCTCCAGCTAACACAGGTCCCTTACAGGGATAGGATCTAGAGGGTTCACGGTGAGAAAGCTAGTACCTGTCCAGTAGAAGGACCTTTATACCTCAGGCTAACACAGGTCCCTTACAGGGATAGGAACTAGAGGGTTCACGGTGAGAAAGCTAGTCCCCGTCCAGTAGAAGGACCTTTATACCTCAGGCTAACACAGGTCCCTTACAGGGATAGGAACTATAGGATTCACAGTGAGAAAACTAGTCCCTGTCCAGTAGAAGGACCTTTATACCTCTGGCTAACACAGGTCCCTTACAGGGATAGGAACTAGAGGGTTCACAGTGAGAAAGCTAGTCCCTGTCCAGTAGATGGACCTTTATACCTCCAGCTAACACAGGTCCCTTACAGGGATAGGAACTAGAGGGTTCACGGTGAGAAAGCTAGTCCCCGTCCAGTAGAAGGACCTTTATACCTCCAGCTAACACAGGTCCCTTACAGGGATAGGATCTAGAGGGTTCACGGTGAGAAAACTAGTCCCTGTCCAGTAGAAGGGCCTTTATACCTCCGGCTAACACAGGTCCCTTACAGGGATAGGAACTAGATTGTTCATGGTGAGAAAGCTAGTCCGTGTCCAGTAGAAGGATCTTTATACCTCCGGCTTACACAGGTCCCTTACAGGGATGGAAACTAGAGGTTTCACAGTGAGAAAGCTAGTCCCTGTCCAGTAGAAGGACCTTTATACCTCAGGCTAACACAGGTCCCTTACAGGGATAGGAACTAGAGGGTTCACAGTAAGAAAACTAGTCCCTGTCCAATAGAAGGACCTTTATACCTCCAGCTAACACAGGTCCCCTACAGGGATAGGAACTAGAGGGGTCACAGTGAGAAAGCTAGTCCCTGTCCAGTAGAAGGACCTTTATACCTCCAGCTAACACAGGTCCCTTACAGGGATAGGAACTAGAGGGTTCACGGTGAGAAAGCTAGTCCCCGTCCAGTAGAAGGACCTTTATACCTCAGGCTAACACAGGTCCCTTACAGGGATAGGAACTATAGGATTCACAGTGAGAAAACTAGTCCCTGTCCAGTAGAAGGACCTTTATACCTCTGGCTAACACAGGTCCCTTACAGGGATAGGAACTAGAGGGTTCACAGTGAGAAAGCTAGTCCCTGTCCAGTAGATGCACCTTTATACCTCCAGCTAACACAGGTCCCTTACAGGGATAGGAACTAAAGGGTTCACAGTGAGAAAGCTAGTCCCTGTCCAATAGATGGACCTTTATACCTCCAGCTAATACAGGTTCCTTACAGGGATTTGAACAAGAGGGTTCACGGTGAGAAAGCTAGTCCCTGTCCAGTAGAAGGGCCTTTATATCTCCGGTTAACACAGGTCCCTTACAGGGATAGGAACTAGATTGTTCATGGTGACAAAGCTAGTCCGTGTCCAGTAGAAGGATCTTTATACCTCCGGCTTACACAGGTCCCTTACAGGGATGGAAACTAGAGGTTTCACAGTGAGAAAGCTAGTCCCTGTCCAGTAGAAGGACCTTTATACCTCAGGCTAACACAGGTCCCTTACAGGGATAGGAACTAGAGGGTTCACGGTGAGAAAGCTAGTCCCCGTCCAGTAGAAGGACCTTTATACCTCCGGCTAACACAGGGACCTTTATACCTCCGGCTAACACAGGGACCTTTATACCTCCGGCTAACACAGGGACCTTTATACCTCCGGCTAACACAGGGACCTTTATACCTCCGGCTAACACAGGGACCTTTATACCTCCGGCTTACACAGGGACCTTTATACCTCCGGCTAACACAGGGACCTTTATACCTCCGGCTAACACAGGGACCTTTATACCTCCGGCTAACACAGGTCCTTTATACCTCCGGCTTACACAGGGACCTTTATACCTCCAGCTAACACAGGGACCTTTATACCTCCAGCTTACACAGGGACCTTTATAACACCTGCTTACACAGGGACCTTTATACCTCCAGCTAACACAGGGACCTTTATACCTCCAGCTTACACAGGGACCTTTATACCTCCAGCTAACACAGGTCCCTTACAGGGATAGGAACTAGAGGGTTCACAGTGAGAAAGCTAGTCCCTGTCCAATAGATGGACCTTTATACCTCCAGCTAACACAGGTCCCTTACAGGGATTTGAACAAGAGGGTTCACAGTGAGAAAGCTAGTCCCTGTCCAGTAGAAGGACCTTTATACCTCCAGCTAACACAGGTCCCTTACAGGGATAGGAACTAGAGGGTTCACAGTGAGAAAGCTAGTCCCTGTCCAATAGATGGACCTTTATACCTCCAGCTAACACAGGTCCCTTACAGGGATTTGAACATGAGGGTTCACAGTGAGAAAGCTCGTCCCTGTCCAGTAGAAGGGCCTTTATACCTCCGGCTAACACAGGTCCCTTACAGGGATAGGAACTAGAGGGTTCACAGTGAGAAAGCTAGTCCCCGTCCAGTAGAAGGACCTTTATACCTCCAGCTAACACAGGTCCCTTACAGGGATAGGAACTAGAGGGGTCACAGTGAGAAAGCTAGTCCCTGTCCAGTAGAAGGACCTTTATACCTCCAGCTAACACAGGTCCCTTACAGGGATAGTAACTAGAGGGGTCACAGTGAGAAAGCTAGTCCCTGTCCAGTAGAAGGACCTTTATACCTCAGGCTAACACAGTTCCCTTACAGGGATAGGAACTAGAGGGTTCACGGTGAGAAAGCTAGTCCCTGTCCAGTAGAAGGACCTTTATACCTCCAGCTAACACAGGTCCCTTACAGTGATAGGAACTAGAGGGGTCACAGTGAGAAAGCTAGTCCCTGTCCAGTAGAAGGACCTTTATACCTCAGGCTAACACAGGTCCCTTACAGGGATAGGAACTATAGGGTTCACGGTGAGAAAGCTAGTCCCTGTCCAGTAGAAGGACCTTTATACCTCCAGCTAACACAGGTCCCCTACAGGGATAGGAACTAGAGGGGTCACAGTGAGAAAGCTAGTCCCTGTCCAGTAGAAGGACCTTTATACCTCCGGCTAACACAGGTCCCTTACAGGGATAGGAACTAGAGGGTTCACGGTGAGAAAGCTAGTCCGTGTCCAGTAGAATGACCTTTATACCTCCAGCTAACACAGGTCCCTTACAGGGATAGGAACTAGAGGGTTCACAGTGAGAAAGCTAGTCCCCGTCCAGTATAAGGACCTTTATACCTCAGGCTAACACAGGTCCCTTACAGGGATAGGAACTATAGGATTCACAGTGAGAAAACTAGTCCCTGTCCAGTAGAAGGACCTTTATACCTCTGGCTAACACAGGTCCCTTACAGGGATAGGAACTAGAGGGTTCACAGTGAGAAAGCTAGTCCCTGTCCAGTAGATGGACCTTTATACCTCCAGCTAACACAGGTCCCTTACAGGGATAGGAACTAGAGGGTTCACGGTGAGAAAGCTAGTCCCCGTCCAGTAGAAGGACCTTTATACCTCCAGCTAACACAGGTCCCTTACAGGGATAGGAACTAGAGGGTTCACGGTGAGAAAGCTAGTACCTGTCCAGTAGAAGGACCTTTATACCTCAGGCTAACACAGGTCCCTTACAGGGATAGGAACTAGAGGGTTCACGGTAAGAAAGCTAGTCCCTGTCCAGTAGAAGGACCTTTATACCTCCAGCTAACACAGGTCCCTTACAGGGATAGGAACTAGAGGGTTCACGATAAGAAAGCTAGTCCCTTTCCAGTAGAAGGACCTTTATACCTCCAGCTAACACAGGTCCCTTACAGGGATAAGAACTAGAGGGTTTACGGTGAGAAAGCTAGTCCCCGTCCAGTAGAAGGACCTTTATACCTCCGGCTAACACAGGTCCCTTACAGGGATAGGAACTAGAGGGTTCACGGTGAGAAAGCTAGTCCGTGTCCAGTAGAAGGACCTTTATACCTCCAGCTAACACAGGTCCCTTACAGGGATAGGAACTAGAGGGTTCACAGTGAGAAAGCTAGTCCCCGTCCAGTATAAGGACCTTTATACCTCAGGCTAACACAGGTCCCTTACAGGGATAGGAACTATAGGGTTCACGGTGAGAAAGCTAGTCCCTGTCCAGTAGAATGACCTTCATACCTCAGGCTAACACAGGTACCTTACAGGGATAGGAACTAGAGGGTTCACAGTAAGAAAACTAGTCCCTGTCCAATAGAAGGACCTTTATACCTCCAGCTAACACAGGTCCCCTACAGGGATAGGAACTAGAGGGGTCACAGTGAGAAAGCTAGTCCCTGTCCAGTAGAAGGACCTTTATACCTCCAGCTAACACAGGTCCCTTACAGGGATAGGAACTAGAGGGTTCACGGTGAGAAAGCTAGTCCCCGTCCAGTAGAAGGACCTTTGTACCTCAGGCTAACACAGGTCCCTTACAGGGATAGGAACTATAGGATTCACAATGAGAAAACTAGTCCCTGTCCAGTAGAAGGACCTTTATACCTCTGGCTAACACAGGTCCCTTACAGGGATAGGAACTAGAGGGTTCACAGTGAGAAAGCTAGTCCCTGTCCAGTAGATGGACTTTAATACCTCCAGCTAACACAGGTCCCTTACAGGGATAGGAACTAGAGGGTTCACAGTGAGAAAGCTAGTCCCTGTCCAATAGATGGACCTTTATACCTCCAGCTAATACAGGTTCCTTACAGGGATTTGAACAAGAGGGTTCACGGTGAGAAAGCTGGTCCCTGTCCAGTAGAAGGGCCTTTATACCTCCGGCTAACACAGGTCCCTTACAGGGATAGGAACTAGATTGTTCATGGTGAGAAAGCTAGTCCGTGTCCAGTAGAAGGATCTTTATACCTCCGGCTTACACAGGTCCCTTACAGGGATGGAAACTAAAGGTTTCACAGTGAGAAAGCTAGACCCTGTCCAGTAGAAGGACCTTTATACCTCAGTCTAACACAGGTCCCTTACAGGGATAGGAACTAGAGGGGTCACAGTGAGAAAGCTAGTCCCTTTCCAGTAGAAGGACCTTTATACCTCAGGCTAACACAGGTCCCTTACAGGGATAGGAACTAGAGGGGTCACAGTGAGAAAACTAGTCCCTGTTCAGTAGAAGGACCTTTATACCTCAGGCTAACACAGGTCCCTTACAGGGATAGGATCTAGAGGGTTCACAGTGAGAAAGCTAGTCCCTGTCCAGTAGAAGGACCTTTATACCTCAGGCTAACACAGGTCCCTTACAGGGATAGGAACTAGAGGGTTCACAGTGAGAAAGCTAGTCCCTGTCCAGTAGAAGGACCTTTATACCTCCAGCTAACACATGTCCCTTACAGGGATAGGAACTAGAGGGATGACAGTGAGAAAGCTAGTCCCCGTCCAGTAGAAGGACCTTTATACCTCCAGCTAACACAGGTCCCTTACAGGGATAGGAACTATAGGGTTCACGGTGAGAAAGCTAGTCCCTGTCCAGTAGAATGACCTTCATACCTCAGGCTAACACAGGTCCCTTACAGGGATAGGAACTAGAGGGTTCACAGTAAGAAAACTAGTCCCTGTCCAATAGAAGGACCTTTATACCTCCAGCTAACACAGGTCCCCTACAGGGATAGGAACTAGAGGGGTCACAGTGAGAAAGCTAGTCCCTGTCCAGTAGAAGGACCTTTATACCTCCAGCTAACACAGGTCCCTTACAGGGATAGGAACTAGAGGGTTCACGGTGAGAAAGCTAGTCCCCGTCCAGTAGAAGGACCTTTATACCTCAGGCTAACACAGGTCCCTTACAGGGATAGGAACTATAAGATTCACAATGAGAAAACTAGTCCCTGTCCAGTAGAAGGACCTTTATACCTCTGGCTAACACAGGTCCCTTACAGGGATAGGAACTAGAGGGTTCACAGTGAGAAAGCTAGTCCCTGTCCAGTAGATGGACCTTTATACCTCCAGCTAACACAGGTCCCTTACAGGGATAGGAACTAGAGGGTTCACAGTGAGAAAGCTAGTCCCTGTCCAATAGATGGACCTTTATACCTCCAGCTAATACAGGTTCCTTACAGGGATTTGAACAAGAGGGTTCACGGTGAGAAAGCTGGTCCCTGTCCAGTAGAAGGGCCTTTATACCTCCGGCTAACACAGGTCCCTTACAGGGATAGGAACTAGATTGTTCATGGTGAGAAAGCTAGTCCGTGTCCAGTAGAAGGATCTTTATACCTCCGGCTTACACAGGTCCCTTACAGGGATGGAAACTAAAGGTTTCACAGTGAGAAAGCTAGACCCTGTCCAGTAGAAGGACCTTTATACCTCAGTCTAACACAGGTCCCTTACAGGGATAGGAACTAGAGGGGTCACAGTGAGAAAGCTAGTCCCTGTCCAGTAGAAGGACCTTTATACCTCAGGCTAACACAGGTCCCTTACAGGGATAGGAACTAGAGGGGTCACAGTGAGAAAACTAGTCCCTGTTCAGTAGAAGGACCTTTATACCTCAGGCTAACACAGGTCCCTTACAGGGATAGGATCTAGAGGGTTCACAGTGAGAAAGCTAGTCCCTGTCCAGTAGAAGGACCTTTATACCTCAGGCTAACACAGGTCCCTTACAGGGATAGGAACTAGAGGGTTCACAGTGAGAAAGCTAGTCCCTGTCCAGTAGAAGGACCTTTATACCTCCAGCTAACACATGTCCCTTACAGGGATAGGAACTAGAGGGATGACAGTGAGAAAGCTAGTCCCCGTCCAGTAGAAGGACCTTTATACCTCCAGCTAACACAGGTCCCTTACAGGGATAGGAACTATAGGGGTCACAGTGAGAAAGCTAGTCCCTGTCCAGTAGAAGGACCTTTATACCTTGGGCTAACACAGGTCCCTTACAGGGATAGAAACTAGAGGTTTCACAGTGAGAAAGCTAGTCCCTGTCCAGTAGATGGACCTTTATACCTCCAGCTAACACAAGTCCATTACAGGGATAGGAACTAGAGGGTTCACAGTGAGAAAGCTAGTCCCTGTACGTGATAAACAGTAAAGCTGGATACCAGACGCTGGCTATACAACCATTTTATTCCTTCTACATATTGTTGACTTTGATTACTCTACTTTAATTCCTTTTTGTTCAATTTCTTTGTCCCAATCTTTCTATGCCCTTCTCAATCCCCCCTTTTTATATCCTTTTCTTTTTTCTCAGGACCTGGATGTTCTGTTCGGAGTTGCAGGCTTAACATAAGTTTCGTAACCAGATCACTATGTTTATGTCCCTATGTGATGGTATCATGTGTTTTTACTTTTATATTGATAACATTAAAAGGATATTAGTTCTATTTTTTTAGCCCGAAAATATGCCTAATTTTTCGTATGTATATTGTTCAGGCCCTTCCTGATTCTTAGTATGTACATAGGCATAGTTATGTCCGTTTTTAATTTCCTACTTTATAGTACAGTAGTTATAATTCCGGTAAAAATTTTCTATTAAACCAAAAACTGAGTTATTATATGCACGTACGATATGATTTTATGGAAAGGCAATTACCTGTGTTACGTTTCAGATTTCTGTAACAATTGTTATTTTTGATGATGCTTGACTCAATAAAACTTTAATAGAAAAAAAAAAAATGAATGGAATTTCCTGTCTCTCACATAGTTGCCAATTGTCCCGGATTTGCTGGGACAGTCCCGGCAAAATGGGCTGTCTCACGTTCGCGGCGTGTCACGTGATGTCATCGCGCAATGGTAAGTGACCGTATGCACGGCAGCTTTTTTAATAACAGTACTGTTATATCCTGCTACTGAATTTCTCTCCTCCATGTAGGAGATCCGAGCTGAGTGTGCAGGGACCAAATACCAAAGGTACATAACCTTATACTATACTTCCAATATATTTATACCATGTATATAGAGCACCAAAGCTCTGCATCCAGTCCTCCAGATTGGTACTAAATTTAAGTTCCTGCTCCCATCTAATCAATGCAAGAGCCTTTATTGTTTGATTTTGATTTCTCGGGAGTTTGTAAAGTCTGGAGATCAGTCTGCCTTTGTAATGCTGCTTCAGAAACTGTTCCATGCCGGTTGGCTCCTCCTAGATTTTACTCAGGACAAAAAAATTTTTGTCCTGAGTTTACTATTTTTATTTTTTATTCTTATTCTTATTTATTATATTATTTATTATTATTATTTATTCTACGGTAGTTGAACCTCTATTAGATTGCAAACATGAAAAGGAAAAATTACCCCCCTATGCAATATTGCCAAGAACTCCAAAATCCTGCATTTTTGCCACTCTTTGGTATTTATATCTTTTATATGGTATTTGATACACTCTTTTGGAGTGTTAACAATGCCAAAGCTTTTCTTTATGTATTTTACAACAAATAATAGTGTTTTTATAAATGGATTATCAATCTTTAGGGTCTTCAGAAACTTCCAGTCATACCACATAAGGTGGAAGGGTTTTATGTTATTTGCCTCCGCTCTTTCCATATCCAGATAGATAGGTCTAGATGGGGAGAAGCTGTTACATATCACAAAATGAGCCATCATACTAACCAAATACAATTTTTGAACATCAGGGAAGGAAATCCAGCCCTCTTTTGGTTCACTCTGTAACATTTCTAGAGCTATTCTGGGTAGTTTATCCTGCCAAATGTAGTCTGATACCTGCTTCTGAAACCCATGCAGTATTTCGTAGTCCACCATCAAAGGAATATTCCTAAAAAAAATAAAAGTTTGGGGAGTAGATAAGAGTTAACCACTGCTACTCTCCCCAACCAGGAAGGTTCCATGCCCTTCCATGTTCTAAGACTCTTCTCAAATTTTTGGCAAGTCCTGAATAATTCAGTCTAGTTATTTTACCAATATCCAAGCACAATCTTACTCCCAGATATCCCACACTCTCTGAATCCCAGTCGAGTCTGTATGCTTCCTTGGGAATATCAATCATTTGTCTAGTTAGACCTTTAGTCAAAATGTAACAAATTGGAAAGGTTGGACAGAGTGAATGAACATTTTAAAACACAACGCAGAGTGCTGAAACTATATGATCTATAAGAGATCTAAAGATATACTACAGCAGACACACAGCCAAAATATATAAATTTAAAAGTTTACCAAATTCATTAATCAGGCCAAAGACAGCTGGTAGAGAATCAGCAGGGTCCCTACATAAAGTTTAATCTTAATTTCCGAATTTTTCACCTGTATCCCTTGAATCTCTGGTCTTTGTCTAACAGCTGCCGGCAAAGGTTCTAAAGTAAGACTACAAAGTAATGGGGCCAATGGGCAGCCCTGTCTTGTCTCGTTTAGGATCGGGAACCAATCGGACTGAAACATAAATCCCGAGACCATGGCCTGCGGGTCTCCATATAGCCACATAGTATAGTCCCTGAAGGCGCCCCCGATGCCGAAGAAGCCCAGGACCTCTTCCATAAACCTCCACCTAACTCGGTTGAAGGCCTTCTCGGCATCAAGGCCCACTAAAGTGAAGGGCAACTGGCTCAGACCCACACTATAGATCACATTTAGTACCTTACCAATATTATCGGATGTACCCCTCCCTCCCACAAAGACTTATGATTAAGAGTCTATTAACTCGAAACGCGTCGTGTTTCTGTTCTTGCACATGTTGCTTTACTGCTCAATATATATTAAATAATTACATTTGTTTCATGAACTGGAGTGCCAGCACATTTCTTCCTCTTGGAGTTTCTCATTATATCGGCACAATCGACTAGTGCCCGTGGCTCATGCACAGGTTCGAGTTGTCAGGCAACACTCCGCCTGTTATTTAAACCAACCTTAAAGGAGCCCTGGGATTTTTTCTCCCACATGTATTATGTGTAGGCATATGGGTCTATGCATATGTGTATTGGTATGTGTGTATGTATGGATATATGGTTGTGTATGTATATTTGTGTACGCATGTCTATACATGCATGTAGGTATGTGTGTGTGTATATATGTATGCATAGGATTCCTTTGTGTATCTGTTTACAAACAAATGTCCCTGGTTATATATGATGTTCCCTGGGGAGTTCACATCACTCAGGTAGAATAGGATGGGCTTTGATGTTTGAATACTCCTTACAGGAAGATAGTAACTTGCTTGGGATTGTAAAACAACTGATGGAGATACCAGAGGGGAGGGACTGAGTTGTTTTGCCTGGGGAGTTTTTAATTAACATCAAAGTTGATTGTTGCTGGGAATAAAAGAGGAAGGACATTACCAAAGGGATTGTACTAAAGGAGTAGTAAAGTTAGGGAACTTAGTAGGAAGTTTAGGTGGAAGAAGTTTGGAGTCTGGTGAGAGAGGCTGGTCAAGAAGATTATTGTGCTGACTGAAGTACTGAATATCCTTGTGTGATCTTGTCCTGGGCAAACTTTGAATAAAGTAAGAAACTCTCTCTGGAAAGACTAAGTATTTTATTTCATCTCTGTTGCTGGAGCCTGAGTAGCAATATACATGGGAAAGGCCTTTATCTGGATAAGGTGATAAAGGGGATTCAAGTAATTTGCTTGGAAAGGTGGGACAGAGTGAATGAACATTTTAAAACACAGAGTGCTGAAACTATATGATCTATAAGAGATCTAAAGATATACTACAGCAGACACACAGCCAATATATATATAAACATCTCTCAGCGTGACCTGGAACACATGCCAATATACAACATACCGTACCATTGTATATATAATCTACAACATTATGTGCCCACAAACCCACACTGATCTGGATGCACAATATCCGGGATAAAACAATTTGAGTCTGTTGGCCAGAATTCTAGAATACGCCTCAAGATTAATTAATAAAATAGGCCTATAGTTGGAGGTTTGTGATGAGTCCTTATCTAGTTTGGGAATTGGTGTAATAGAGTCCTGGAGCATCGCAGGTGGTATACTTTTCTGTCTAGCAAAGTCCATAAAGGTCCTGAGTAGGAAAGGAGAAATGATACCAGTCAGCTTATGATAAAAGCCCGATGGGATTTCACATTTTTCATTGCTTGGATAGTATCGCTAATTTCCTGTAGGGAGTAGGGCATATTAAGCTGGCGGGCGGCGCCCCCTGGGGTGTTGCGCCCTGTGCGCTCGCACAGGTCGCACACCCCTAAGGCCGGCCCTGTTGGGCATATTAAGCTGGCACAGTTTTACCTCAGGGATTTTGGTAAATTTTATTTTTCCAAGAACCGCTGAATATCCAGATTATAAAAGTCGTTGGGTTGCAGTTTGTACAAAGTTCTATAATAGTCTCCAAAAGCTTTACCTATATTGGTTGGAGAAAGATATTTTGTGTTCCCAACCACAATTTTCTTAATGACTATTAATCTATTGGTTAAGCTTTTCCCCGTTTTGTCGTTTCCATGGTACCAGCCTTGTTTTAACATTAGGATGGCTTTATTCAGTTGTTCCTGAATTCTTTATATTATTTATTTTTCAAATTATTTCAATTTCTTCCAAAATCCCCGGGTCCAGACTGGTCTTATGAGATCGCTCAAGTCGTGCGAGGTCTGTATACAAATTGCTTAGTTCCTTCCCCCAAATCCTTTTTGTATGTGTTCCCAGCTTTATAAGCCAGTTTCTTATATAACTTTTAAATACACACTCCAAAGCGTAACATTTGAGACATCGTCATTATAATTGTGCTTAAAGAATTCTCTGGCACACATCTCCTCCACATTTATCTCTGACCTTAACGAGTGTTTCGTTTAGTCTCCATCTATTTCTACGTCTAAACTCAGGGTATTTTTAATTTCCAAATAGATTAGAGCGTGGTCTGACCAGGTTATGGGGCCCTGGCCTAGCCAAAAAATTGTCGAAACATGGATATATAACTGATGGACATTTGAGTAAAACGAATAATCCCTTTTTCTCTGGATGTTGTGTTCTCCAGCAAACTTTGGCCCGGCTTTCTGGTTGCCAGCGGTTAACATGGATTTGGTATTTTTCCTGTCAAGTTTAAGATCTACATTACAATTAAAGTCCCTGCCAATAATCAGACTACCAGACTTCACACGGTCTACCTTTCATATAAAACTGTTCAGAAATGTATGTGGAGTCTGATTAGGGGCATAGATATCGAGCTACTAGTATAAAATATCTGCCCTCCACATCACCCTCCTCATACAACAGTTCAAAATTTAGCAGATTAGATACAAAAATGGCAACCCCTCTCTTTTTCTTCTTCCCTTTCATATTAGAGCAATATACTACTGGGTTTTGGTATCGCCAAAGTTTGGCCTGAGGAGTGCATCTCCAGGGCGAAACAGATATCTGCATTATTATCTATTATCAGCTTATATAGCTTACCTCTCTTTTGTCCGGAATTTAAAGGGACCATCTAGTAAAATGAAGATTACTGCTTGTATAGTGCACAGGCTTTTATCCCTGTGTGATTTGATGCAGGGATTCTGTATAAATCACATTTTTAATATTTGACCCAAGCCAGTGATTACTCTGCATGTTCACAAAGTTTTGTTTCGTATAGTCACTAGTCCTCCTCAGATTGAGTCTATTGAGTGGCCTATGAGTGACCTTGCTCTTGTACACAGTAGGATCTCTTAACATTGCAACACATTGTCTGATGACATCACTAGAGTGTCAGGATATTCCATTCATTTGAATAGCATTATTCTCATTGATTCCTGCAGCAAAAAAAAAAAAAGGAAATGACTTTTACTCATCTAGTGTGGGCAGTCCTTGTTTCTTGCAAACTGCTGTAATTTCACAATTTCTTCTGTAAGTATTTTATATTTTAAGCAATGCAAAATGTAAGACATGTATTTTAAAGTACTTTGAAAACACATTAATATTCATTAATATTTGGAAGATGCATTTTGGGCACTAGACAGTCCCTTTAAGCCCCTTGTGTTTATAGACATTATTTTAAGTGACATCTAGCTGTGTAGCCCCCCCCCCCCCCCCCCCCCCACACACACACACACATACCCAGCCTCCCACCAGCCGTCCCCCACATTCGTTCACACAACATACCAACAGCATACATCTTTCACTTAGCCCCAGACCTACAGGTCTGTGAACAACATTCCTCCTCAAGCACACCAGTTGCTCCATCAATTTCCTGTACGGAGACTCTCCAATTGAGGAACCCATACTAGTCCTGCTGAGGGAAACAGGACCAGGTATAAAGCAGCAAATAATAATAATGATAAAGTGTTGCGCAAAAGTAAATAATATAAATTCAAAAGAAGTGTTAATAAGTGAATAGACAATAACACCAATACAATAAATAAAGATGAATATAAATATATAGAAACAAAAATAATAATAAAAATAAATAATAACATATATAAAAATAAAAATGAAAAAATACTTATCAAACCAAAACAATCAATAATAGAAGTATTGGTTCCAGACGAGGTGTACCCAAAATAGTTTTCTTTCCAAAACGATTTTGTACATAGAAAAGACAAAAAAAAAAACAAACAATGGGTAGTATTCATACACAGGGGGTAGATATATATTTTCCCCCAAAAGAAACACACTCACACACTCTAGAGCCTAAGAGTACCGGCTCTAAGTATATTCAGCAGTTGGACTCCAAGTCCCACCATCCCATGTATGCGGATATCAGAACTAGATTTCAGCTTGTTTATCCAGGCACCTTTTGCCCAGGAAGATGCATTTTCCATTCCCATACTTATGCATATTGCTATATTTAGAGGTATTTGCATTAAGATATGTATCTCCATACTAATTTTGTTGATTCTTTTTCCCCTCTTTTTTTATTTTTTTTTCTGTTTGCAAAATCTGAATATCTAAACATAAATTAGGATGCTGTTTTTTAACCTAAGATCTTATGTTTTATTATGCCTTACATACATATATATATTTGTTCTTATATTTTCTCCTGTATGATTTTTAGTCTGAGTTTATTTGTCCTTGGTCTGTATTGTTATGCTAATATGCTAGTTTACATGTTTATATGCTAGTTTATAACATTCGTTGGTGATATATGTGACCTTGCCCAGAAGAACTTTTTCCATTGATGTATGAAACTGTAACAAAGTCCGTGGATAGTCTTCCTATGATCAACTACTTTCTCTTCGGCACACTGAAAGTGAAGACACTCCCATTTGTTTAGATCTACCATGGAAACGGTAGGCGGACACCTTTAAAACGGAACTCCTCTGGCTGAAGCGTCACTGTCTTGAAGAAGTCGGAAAGGACGAAACGCGTCACAGTGAAGTGCCACTCCGCCTGAGGAAACCTTTTACAATTTTCTGAGACCACGCAAGAGAGGCAACAATACAGTCCCCGCTAGCAGCAGACGGAGAGTGCACACCGCCTGAAATACGCTGACCACGGGAAGACTGGTGACCTGCTCTCTTCTTTTATTCATCGTTTTTACTTACCTTGTGGAACTTTTATGCTTTTAAAGCCTTACTATTTATAGGGTCTAATAAATCTTTGTTATTCGATATATTCCACTACACTTGTCTATTGGTGACCCACTCCCTGGATAAACAAGCTGAAATCTAGTTCTGATATCCGCATACATGGGATGGTGGGACTTGGAGTCCAACTGCTGAATATACTTAGAGCCGGTACTCTTAGGCTCTAGAGTGTGTTTCTTTTGGGGGAAAATATATATCTACCCCCTGTGTATGAATACTACCCATTGTTTGTCTATTTTTTTGTCTTTTCTATGTACAAAATCGTTTTGGAAAGAAAACTATTTTGGGTACACCTCGTCTGGAACCAATACTTCTATTATTGATTGTTTTGGTTTGATAAGTATTTTTTCATTTTTATTTTTATATTTGTTATTATTTATTTTTATTATTATTTTTGTTTCTATATATTTATATTCATCTTTATTTATTGTATTGGTGTTATTGTCTATTCACTTATTAACACTTCTTTTGAATTTATATTATTTACTTTTGCGCAACACTTTATCATTATTATTATTTTTGTTTTGTGTTATTTTGGGGGAATTACACTAGTGTTTGCAGTACGTTAATAATTTATTTACGTTCACTACAATAGCGCCTATCACTTAACATATTTATACTATAAAGCAGCAAATACATACTTCCATAATTTTATTTAACCGGAATAGCCCAGAAAAAAAAATCTCTTTACTCAAAGTTCAGTTGCCTCGTTGTAGCCTTTTGCCAAACAAATAATTTGTAATATTGTTAACGTTCCCCCTCCCATCCATTCCACCCCCCTTTTCCTCCTTTCCTACTCTTTATCTTATGTATTCTTGACTTTTTTGTAACATAACAACCTTATGGGCACAGATTTTCTTTTTTTATACCTTAATCTATTTTGTATTCTTTATAAATTTCCCATAGATCTTCTCTTATTAATTTTATACATTTTCCTAACCCATTATGCCAGTTCTTAATAGATCAATGAAAGAAAAAATGTCAAATATCTATTTGTTAAGTGCCAATGTGCTTTTTCTATACCTAAATCTATTTTTACTTCTTTATAAATTTCCCATAGATCTTCTCTTGGTAGTTTCATAAATATTCCTAACCCATTATGCCAGGTCTTAATATATTAATTAAAAAACAAAATAACAAATATCTAACACATCATACTATTTGTTAAGTGTCATAAAAACAATCAAAGTTTTATTCCAATGGCTAATCCAGTCAGAGCCCACTAATATTGTGCCAGTCAGAGCCCAGGAATATTGTGCTAGTCAGAGCCCACTAATATTGTGCCAGTCAGAGCCCAGGAATATTGTGCTAGTCAGAGCCCACTAATATTGTGCCAGTCAGAGCCCAGGAATATTGTGCCAGTCA
Organism: Pelodytes ibericus; assembly: GCA_036172795.1. Lineage (NCBI taxonomy): Eukaryota > Metazoa > Chordata > Amphibia > Anura > Pelodytidae > Pelodytes > Pelodytes ibericus. Next base: position 230,030,553 of record CM069859.1, read on the forward strand.
GAGCCCAGGAATATTGTGCTAGTCAGAGCCCACTAATATTGTGCCAGTCAGAGCCCAGTAATATTGTGCCAGTCAGAGCCCAGGAATATTGTGCCAATCATAGCCCAGTAATATTGTGCCAGTCAGAGCCCACTAATATTGTGCCAGTCAGAGCCCAGGAATATTGTGCCAGTCAGAGCCCACTAATATTGTGCCAGTCAGAGCCCAGGAATATTGTGCCAGTCAGAGCCCAGGAATATTGTGCCAGTCAGAGCCCAGGAATATTGTGCCAGTCAGATACGAGTAATATTGTGCCAGTCAGAATCCAGGAATATTGTGCCAGTCAGAGCCCAGGAATATTGTGCCAGTCAGAGCCCAGGAATAGTGTTCCAGTCAGAACCCAGTAATAGTGTGCCACTCAGAGCCCAGTAATAGTGTGCCACTCAGAACCCAGTAATAGTGTGCCACTCAGAACCCAGTAATAGTGTGCCAGTCAGAGCCCAGTAATAGTGTGCCATTCAGAGCCCAGTAATAGTGTGCCACTCAGAACCCAGTAATAATGTGCCACTCAGAGCCCAGGAATATTGTGCCATTAAAGTGCTCGTTTCATGGAACCTTGCAAATCTGACTATAGCATCTCGTGGTAGGGAGGATTCCATTCCCTTAGGTCTAGACAATCTATGGAAAAGCTCAAAGGGGTCTGTACCCAGTGGTGTATCTTGGTTTTGTGCTGCCCTAGGCAGACAAAATTTGGGCACCCCCCACCCACGTTGCACACCTACGACATGCCCCATCACCAACATTGCACACACACATTAAATGCCCAATGACCCCATTACATGCCCCATCACCCACATTGTATAAACACTAAATGCCCCATCGCCCCATTACATGCCACCATCACCCTCATTACATCCCCCCTCTAAAGCTAAAGCTTGCTGAATGGTGGGGGAGGGAGCGAGAATGTTTGAAGCACCAGAAGTGTGCTTTAACACCCTCCAGCAAAGTGCCTTGTTTGCCTTGTGGAAGATACACTACTGTCTGTAGTCTTGTGATGATATATATGACGACATTATTTTTTAAGAAAGTGAACAGATTTTGTTGTTGTACTGACTCCGGTATTCCTCATATTAGGATATTTTTTCACCTGGAACGGTCTTCCATGTCAGTGAGCTTGTTTTCCAGCTCTCTCATTTTTCTCTCCAGCTGTATATATGTGTAGATATTTTTATACATGTGCTTCCTGGAACTTTGACATTTCTGTAGCTTGAGAAGAGATCATTTCTGAGAGACTCACTACCTCCCTCCTGAGGTCAGTTGTGCTTTGTTCGATGTCTGTTTTTGTAGGTTATCCAACATTTGTGGCAGTACTGATTGAGTGACTCCCTGTGACTATGTTGGTAAATGAGGAAAATCATCTTCTGATACTATAGATGTAAGAAGCCCAACTGGATCTGGGTTGTCCATGGGTAAAGATTTTTAGCCATACTAGGCCTGGGGTTTCTCAATTTGGCTAGGTATTTGGAGAGTGTTATATAGAAAGTCACTGGACTCTAGTTGAGGAACTTGCTCACTTTCTTCACCTGCCCACAGCTCCAAGACCTGAATATCACCAATCTGCGGAGCTGACCATGCAAATTGCTTTTAGAAACTCTGTTTAGATATGGACTTCGATCATTTTATACAGGTGTCTCGATCCTCACTCTTCAAGATATTTATTGTGGCTCAATGTTATTAAATTGAGGAGAGATCAAATTAGTGCAGTATCCTGTAGTCTAGCCGAATGTGGCATAAGGTATACTCCAGTCGTGATTATAGAGAGCAGGGCCGGCCTTAAGTGTTCCGGCACCCTGTGCGGGCTTCCCCCGTGGCGCCCCCCCTCTCTCCCCCCCGTCCCCTGTTCTGTCTCTCTCCCCCGTCCCCTGTTCTGTCTCTCTCTCTCCCCCAGTTCTGTCTCTACCCCCTGCCCCTTTTCTGTCTGTCTCTCTCCCACCCTCCCCCTGTTCTGTCTCTCCCCCCTAACCCCTGTTCTGTCTGTCTCTCTCTCCCCTCCCCCTGTTCTGTCTCTCTCCCCCCTAACTCCTGTTCTGTCTCTCCCCCCCTGCCCCTGTTCTGTCTGTCTCTCTCTCCCCGTCCCCTGTTCTGTCTCTCTCCCCCCCGTCCCCTGTTCTGTCGCTCTCCCCCCGTTCCATGTTCTGTCTCTCTCCCCCCGTCCCCAGTTCTGTCTCTCTCCCCCGTCCCCTGTTCTGTCTCTCTCCCCCGTCCGCTGTTCTGTCTCTCTCTCTCCCCCAGTTCTGTCTCTACCACCTGCCCCTTTTCTGTCTGTCTCACTCCCACCCCTCCCCTGTTCTGTCTCTCCCCCCTGCCCCTGTTCTGTCTCTCCCCCCTAACCCCTGTTCTGTCTGTCTCTCTCCCCCCTAACCCCTGTTCTGTCTGTCTCTCTCCCCCCTAACCCCTGTTCTGTCTCTCCCCCCTAACCCCTGTTCTGTCTCTCTCCCCCCCTCCCTTACCTTTACTTGAAAAGGTGGCTCCAGGGAGGGGGCGGAGCTAACCAGCACAGCGGTGTAGCTCCGCCCCCACCCCGGGAAGCAGAGCAGAGTCTGCATTACGGGGAGCCATGGGCAGCAAGACAAAGTGCTGCTCGGCTCCCCATGCTTAATGCAGGCTCCCCATGCTTAATGCAGGCTCCCCATGCTTAATGCAGGCTCCCCGTGCTTAATGCAGGCTCCATGCTTAATGCAGGCTCCATGCTTAGTGCAGGCTCCCCATGCTTAATGCAGGCTCCCCATGCTTAATGCAGGCTCCCCATGCTTAGTGCAGGCTCCCCATGCTTAGTGCTGGCTCCCCATGCTTAATGCAGGCTCCCCATGCTTAATGCAGGCTCCCCATGCTTAGTGCAGGCTCCCCATGCTTAGTGCAGGCTCCCCATGCTTAGTGCAGGCTCCCCATGCTTAATGCAGGCTCCCCATGCTTAATGCAGGCTCCCCATGCTTAATGCAGGCTCCATGCTTAATGCAGGCTCCCCATGCTTAGTGCAGGCTCCCCATTCTTAGTGCAGGCTCCCCATGCTTAGTGCAGGCTCCCCATGCTTAGTGCAGGCTCCCCATGCTTAATGCAGGCTCCATGCTTAATGCAGGCTCCATGCTTAATGCAGGCTCCCCATGCTAAATGCAGGCTCCCCATGCTTAATGCAGGCTCCCCATGCTTAATGCAGGCTCCATGCTTAATGCAGGCTCCATGTTTAATGCAGGCTCCATGCTTAATGCAGGCTCCCCATGCTTAATGCAGACTCCATGCTTAATGCAGGCTCCCCATAGGCTCCCCATGCTTAATGCAGACTCCATGCTTAATGCAGGCTCCCCATGCTTAATGCAGGCTCCCCAGGCTTAATGCAGGCTCTCCATGCTTAATGCAGGCTCCCCATGCTTAATGCAGGCTCCATGCTTAATGCAGGCTCCATGCTTAATGCAGGCTCCATGCTTAATGCAGGCTCCCCATACTTAATGCAGGCTCCCCATGCTTAATGCAGGCTCCATGCTTAATGCAGGCTCCCCATGCTTAATGCAGGCTCCATGCTTAATGCAGGCTCCCCATGCTTAATGCAGGCTCCATGCTTAATGCAGGCTCCCCATGCTTAATGCAGGCTCCCCAGGCTTAATGCAGACTCCATGCTTAATGCAGGCTCCCCATGCTTAATGCAGACTCCATGCTTAATGCAGGCTCCCCGTGCTTAATGCAGGCTCCATGCTTAATGCAGGCTCCATGCTTAATGCAGGCTCCCCATGCTTAATGCAGGCTCCCCATGCTTAATGCAGGCTCCATGCTTAATGCAGGCTCCCCATGCTTAATGCAGGCTCCCCATGCTTAATGCAGGCTCCATGCTTAATGCAGGCTCCCCATGCTTAATGCAGGCTCCCCAGGCTTAATGCAGACTCCATGCTTAATGCAGGCTCCCCATGCTTAATGCAGGCTCCCCAGGCTTAATGCAGACTCCATGCTTAATGCCGGCTCCCCGTGCTTAATGCAGGCTCCCCATGCTTAATGCAGGCTCCCCATGCTTAGTGCAGGCTCCCCATGCTTAATGCAGGCTCCCCGTGCTTAATGCAGGCTCCCCGTGCTTAATGCAGGCTCCCCATGCTTAATGCAGGCTCTCCATGCTTAATGCAGGCTCCCCATGCTTAATGCAGGCTCCCCATGCTTAATGCAGGCTCCCCATGCTTAGTGCAGGCTCCATGCTTAATGCAGGCTCCATGCTTAGTGCAGGCTCCCCATGCTTAATGCAGGCTCCCCATTCTTAATGCAGGCTCCATGCTTAATGCAGGCTCCATGCTTAATGCAGGCTCCCCATGCTTAATGCAGGCTCTCCATGCTTAATGCAGGCTCCCCATGCTTAATGCAGGCTCCCCATGCTTAATGCAGGCTCCCCATGCTTAGTGCAGGCTCCATGCTTAATGCAGGCTCCATGCTTAGTGCAGGCTCCCCATGCTTAATGCAGGCTCCCCATTCTTAATGCAGGCTCCATGCTTAATGCAGGCTCCATGCTTAATGCAGGCTCCCCATGCTTAATGCAGGCTCCCCGTGCTTAATGCAGGCTCCCCATGCTTAATGCAGGCTCCATGCTTAATGCAGGCTCCCCATGCTTAATGCAGGCTCCCCATGCTTAATGCAGGCTCCATGCTTAATGCAGGCTCCATGCTTAATGCAGGCTCCCCGTGCTTAATGCAGGCTCCCCATGCTTAATGCAGGCTCCCCATGCTTAGTGCAGGCTCCATGCTTAATGCAGGCTCCCCATTCTTAATGCAGGCTCCATGCTTAATGCAGGCTCCATGCTTAATGCAGGCTCCCCATGCTTAATGCAGGCTCCCCGTGCTTAATGCAGGCTCCCCATGCTTAATGCAGGCTCCATGCTTAATGCAGGCTCTCCATGCTTAATGCAGGCTCCATGCTTAATGCAGGCTCCCCATGCTTAATGCAGGTTACCCGTGCTTAATGCAGGCTCCATGCTTAATGCAGGCTCCCCATGCTTAATGCAGGCTCCATGCTTAATGCAGGCTCCATACTTAATGCAGGCTCCCCATGCTTAATGCAGGCTCCCCGTGCTTAATGCAGGCTCCATGCTTAATGCAGGCTCCATGCTTAATGCAGGCTCCCCATGCTTAATGCAGGCTCCCCATGCTTAATGCAGGCTCCCCGTGCTTAATGCAGGCTCCCCGTGCTTAATGCAGGCTCCCCATGCTTAATGCAGGCTCCCCATGCTTAATGCAGGCTCTCCATGCTTAATGCAGGCTCCATGCTTAATGCAGGCTCCCCATGCTTAATGCAGGCTCCCCATGCTTAATGCAGGCTCCCCATGCTTAGTGCAGGCTCCATGCTTAATGCAGGCTCCATGCTTAGTGCAGGCTCCCCATGCTTAATGCAGGCTCCCCATGCTTAATGCAGGCTCCATGCTTAATGCAGGCTCCATGCTTAATGCATGCTCCCCATGCTTAATGCAGGCTCCCCGTGCTTAATGCAGGCTCCCCATGCTTAATGCAGGCTCCCCATGCTTAATGCAGGCTCCCCAGGCTTAATGCAGGCTCCATGCTTAATGCAGGCTCCCCATGCTTAATGCAGGCTCCATGCTTAATGCAGGCTCCCCATGCTTAATGCAGGCTCCATGCTTAATGCAGGCTCCATGCTTAATGCAGGCTCCCCGTGCTTAATGCAGGCTCCCCATGCTTAATGCAGGCTCCCCGTGCTTAATGCAGGCTCCATGCTTAATGCAGGCTCCCCGTGCTTAATGCAGGCTCCATGCTTAATGCAGGCTCCATGCTTAATGCAGGCTCCATACTTAATGCAGGCTCCCCATGCTTAATGCAGGCTCCCCGTGCTTAATGCAGGCTCCATGCTTAATGCAGGCTCCCCATGCTTAATGCAGGCTCCCCATGCTTAATGCAGGCTCCCCATGCTTAATGCAGGCTCCCCATGCTTAATGCAGGCTCCATACTTAATGCAGGCTCCCCATGCTTAATGCAGGCTCCATACTTAATGCAGGCTCCCCATGCTTAGTGCAGGCTCCATGCTTAATGCAGGCTCCATACTTAATGCAGGCTCCATACTTAATGCAGGCTCCCCATGCTTAATGCAGGCTCCATGCTTAATGCAGGCTCCCCATGCTTAGTGCAGGCTCCCCATGCTTAATGCAGGCTCCATGCTTAATGCAGGCTCCATACTTAATGCAGGCTCCATACTTAATGCAGGCTCCCCATGCTTAATGCAGGCTCCCCATGCTTAATGCAGGCTCCCCATACTTAATGCAGGCTCCCCATGCTTAATGCAGGCTCCCCATGCTTAATGCAGGCTCCCCATGCTTAATGCAGGCTCCATGCTTAATGCAGGCTCCCCATGCTTAATGCAGGCTCCAGGCTTAATGCAGGCTCCATACTTAATGCAGGCTCCATGCTTAATGCAGGCTCCCCATACTTAATGCAGGCTCCCCATGCTTAATGCAGGCTCCATGCTTAATGCAGGCTCCCCATGCTTAATGCAGGCTCCCCATACTTAATGCAGGCTCCCCATGCTTAATGCAGGCTCCATACTTAATGCAGGCTCCCCGTGCTTAATGCAGGCTCCATGCTTAATGCAGGCTCCCCATGCTTAATGCAGGCTCCCCATGCTTAATGCATGCTCCATGCTTAATGCAGGCTCCATGCTTAATGCAGGCTCCATGCTTAGTGCAGGCTCCCCATGCTTAATGCAGGCTCCCCGTGCTTAATGCAGGCTCTCCATGCTTAATGCAGGCTCCCCATGCTTAATGCAGGCTCCATGCTTAATGCAGGCTCCCCATGCTTAATGCAGGCTCCATGCTTAATGCAGGCTCCCCATGCTTAATGCAGGCTCCATGCTTAATGCAGGCTCCATGCTTAATGCAGGCTCCATGCTTAATGCAGGCTCCCCATGCTTAATGCAGGCTCCATGCTTAATGCATGCTCCATGCTTAAGGCAGGCATGGGGAGCCGAGCAGCACTATCTCATGCTGCCCGGGGCTCCCCATGAAGCAGATGCTGCTCTGCTTCCCGGGGTGGGGGCGGAGCTACAACGCTGAGCCGGTTAGCTCCGCCCCCTCCCCGGACCAAGCAGAGAATGCCGAGCAGAGGGCTGGTGAGGGGGGATCTTTTGATCTCCCCCAGCCAGTGCCACTACCTTTTTTTTTTTTTTTTTTCTACCGGCCGGGCGGGCGCCCCCTGGGGTGTTACGCCCTGTGCGCTCGCACAGGTCGCACACCCCTAATGCTGGCCCTGATAGAGAGGTTCAAGTCCCTTCGATAGTAATTTAGGCAGGGTTAAAATCCTGAGAGTAAATGTATCCTCTCTTTGTCTCCAATTCAAGATATTGCCAGTATATATTGGTATATTATTTGTTCTCAAAGCTAATTTGATTGCAATATAATGCATTCCTTAAAGTCCCACAGGCAAGTCTTAATAAGATATGGATAGATTCAAATTGCAGATTGCAGGGACCCCTCTTCAACAGTTTATATTGAAAATTTAATTCCAGACATTTTAAAGGAACAAGCCATCTGTTTGTAGGCGTATATCCACTTATACATTTTCCACAGTTTATATCACAGGTTTAGTGTCAAGCAATTCAAGGAGCCAGCCATCTCTGTTAAGGTTATAAGCCTTAGCCGAAATAGGCATAACACCTTTTTTGAAGTTCTCAAATTAGATTAGGGTTAGGGTGATCTCCCCTCACCAGCCCTCTACAATGGAGTGGTGCACCCAAGGAGGGGACGGATCTCACCGGGTGCGAGGTCGGCCCCCTCCCCATGAAGCAGAGCAGCGTCTGCTTCACGGGGATCCTAGTTGCATGAGCTCTGTGTGACAGAGCTCAGTAAGTGCTGCTCGCGCTCCCCGTGTGGAGTGATAATAACTAAGCATACAGACAGTATGCCCATTAATTTGCCACAGACAGCATGCTCATTAAAATGCCACAGTCAGTATGCTCATTAATATTGTAACCCACGGTGTTAAGGATGGTAAAGGGACCCTGAGCACCCAAGATCAGGAGCTACATTGCAGGGTGGAGACACAGGACCTGGTGCTGGGTAACAGCAATCCCTTGGAGGTTTGGAACCCCAAGTTTTTGCAGCCACAACCAGGCCGTTTAAAGCAGCTGCTGTATCCAGGTCCCAGGGCTAAAGAGGAAATGAACTAATGACAACTAAGCAGAGCTGAAACAGAAAAGTAACTGAGGAAGAAGAGAACTGAAATACAGAGGGCAGAGCTACAGGACAGAGGTAAGACATAAGAAAGCAGAAACCAAACTAAAGGTAAATAATACAAGACACAGGGTAAAGGGATACAAGAGACACATACAAAGGAACAAACATAAATACAATAACTAGCCTAACACTTAAGATGGTTAAGGTGGGGGTTTGGTTTACCTATTGGCCAATTAGATGTTAGCTTGCCAACCACGTCAAGGTACCCCACATTAGGCAAGTCCCTAACTAAGACATAATATTAGCAAAAAGAAACAAATAAAATCTAAAATACATACATGGAATAGACACTTAGACACAGAGGAAATACCTGTAGACTGCTGCATCTGATTGAGCACCGGCAGGTCACGTGACCCTGTCGTTTTGACATCAGATCACAAGACAGGCAGCATGGAAGTATGTCTGTGCATTGCACAGACACCATGCTGCCTTCTCACGCTGAGATGCTGGTGAGGAGAGATCTTTTATTTTTATTTTTCAAAATCTTTTATTTTTTTAAAGGTCCTGGGCCCGTGACAGGTATACCGACCATCACCCCATGATGGCATCCCTGATTAGCAGTAGAAAGAGGGAAATGCTCATGCCATTGTACAAAGTGCTGGTGAGACCTCACTTGGCGTATTGTACAGAGCGCTGATGAGACCTCACTTGGAGCATTGTACAGAGCGCTGGTGAGACCTCACTTGGAGTATTGTACAGAGCGCTGATGAGACCTCACTTGGAGCATTGTACAGAGTGCTGGTGAGACCTCACTTGGCGTATTGTACAGAGCGCTGATGAGACCTCACTTGGAGCATTGTACAGAGCGCTGGTGAGACCTCACTTGGAGTATTGTACAGAGCACTGGTGAGACCTCACTTGGAGTATTGTACTTTACAATACTCCAAGTGAGGTCTCACCAGTGCTCTGTACAATTTGTACAGAGCGCTGGTGAGACCTCACTTGGATTATTGTACAGAGTGCTGGTGAGACCTCAATTGGAGTATTGTACAGAGCGCTGGTGAGACCTCACTTGGATTATTGTACAGAGTGCTGGTGAGACCTCAATTGGAGTATTGTACAGAGCGCTGGTGAGACCTCACTTGGAGTATTGTACAGAGCGCTGGTGAGACCTCACTTGGAGTATTGTACAGAGCGCTGGTGAGACCTCACTTGGTGTATTGTACACAGTACTGGAGACGTATCTCCAGAAGGATATTGATAACATGTATAGCTTGGGTGAAAGACGTAACAGAGGGGATGTGATAGAAACATTTAAATACATAAAGGGAATCAACACAGTAAAGGAAGAGAGTACCGTATTTGCTCAAACATAAGACAAGGTTTTTTTCAGAGCAAATGCTCTGAAAAAGACCCCTTATCTTGTATTCGAGGTCGTTTTATAATCTGACCTCAAATCGAGGTCAGATTATAATACTGGGATCCAGGTCCCCAGCAGAGCTGCAGGGGACCTGGATCCCCCTCGCCGGGTCCTTCCGGCTTCATCATAAAAGTCCCGGCGGAAGTGCCGGGCAGCAGCGGAGGCACGCGCAGACATCCTCTGGCTGCCCCCACTAGCCACCAGGGAGCAAGAGACAGGGGGAGTGGGGGCAGAGAGAGACAAGGGGAGGGAGGGGGCAGAGAGAGACAAGGGGGGTGAGAGGGAGAGAAAAGGGGAGGGGGGGAGGGAGAGACAACGTGGGAGAGGGAGAGACAACGCTGGGGGGAAGGGGGGGAGAGAGAGGCAGCATTGGAACATAAAAGGAAATAAAAACAAGAAATGCATTTTTTAAATAATTTTTATTAAATATTAAAAAGCAATTTGCATGTGAATATATACAAGTTAAACTTTTTTCCTATAGGGTAGTCTTATAGTCAGGCTTTTAGTTTTTTTCCTAAAGGAATATCCAAAGTTTGGGGGGACGTCTTATACCGTATTTGCTCGATTATAAGACGACCCTGATTATAAGACGACCCCCCAAACTTTGGATATTCCTTTAGGAAAAAAACTAAAAGCCTGAATATAAGACTACCCTATAGGAAAAAAAAAGTTTAACTTGTATATATGTAAATTGCTTTTTAATATGTAATAAAAAATTGATATTATACAAATGCATTTCTTGTTTTTATTTCCTTGCGGCCTCTCTCCCCCCCCCCAGCGTAGTCTCTCTCTCTATCTCCCCCCTCCCTCCCCTAGTCTCTCTCTCTCTCTCTATCTCCCCCCTCTCTCTCTCTCTCTATCTCCCCCCCCCTCTCTCTCTATCTCCCCCCTCTCTCTCTCTATCTCCCCCCTCTCTCTCCCCCCTCTCTCTCTCTCTCTATCTCCCCCTCTCTCTCTCTCCCTATCCCTCTCTCTCTCTCCCCCCTCTCTCTCTCTCTATCTCCCCCCCCCCTCTCTCTCTATCTCCCCCCTCTCTCTCTCTATCTCCCCCCTCTCTCTCCCCCCTCTCTCTCTCTCTCTATCTCCCCCTCTCTCTCTCTCCCTATCCCTCTCTCTCTCTCCCCCCTCTCTCTCTCTCTCTCTCCCCCCCCCCCTCTCTCTCTCTCACCCCCTCTCTCTCTCTATCTCCCCCCCCCTCTCTCTATCTCCCCCCTTTCCCTGGTGGCTAGTGGGGGTAGCTGGGTGATGTCTGCACGATACGTGCAGACATCCTCCATGCTGCCCGACACCTCCGTCTATTATGACGGACAGCTTTTCCCTGGTGGCTAGTGGGGCAGCAGAGGATGTCTGCGCGATGAGCGCAGACCTCCCCTGCTGCCGCCCGGCACGCTCGCCGGGACTTCTGTGACGAAAGCGGAAGTACCCGGCTTCTTCACAGAAGCCCCGGCGGTCGTGCCGGGCGGAAGCAGGGGAGTCTGCGCTCATTGCGCAGACATCCCCTGCTGCTAGAGAGGGGGATCCAGGTCCCCTGCAGCTCTGCTGGGGACCTGGATCCATGTCTTATAATCTGACCTCAATTTGAGGTCAGATTATAAGAAGACCTCGAATGTAAGACGAGGGGGATTTTTCAGAGCATTTGCTCTGAAAAAAACCTCGTCTTATATTCGAGCAAATACGGTATATTTAAACAAAGAAAAACTACCACAACAAGAGGACATAGTCTTAAATTAGAGGGGCAAAGATTTAAAAGTAATATCAGGAAGCATTACTTTACTGAGAGGGTAGTGGATGTATGGAATAGCCTTCCAGCGGAAGTGGTAGAGGTAAACACAGTAAAGGAATTTAAGCATGCATGGGATAGACACAAGGCTATCCTAGATATAAGATAAGGCTAGGGACTAATGAAAGTATTACATTACTGAGAGGGTAGTGGATGTATGGAATAGTCTTCCAGTAGAAGTGGTAGAGGTTAATACAGTGAAGGGGTTTAAGCATGCATGGGATAGGTATAAGGCTATCCTAGATATAAGATAAGGCCAGGGACTAATGAAAGTATTACTGTACTGAGAGGGTAGTGGATGCATGGAATAGTCTTCCAGTAGAAGTGGTAGAGGTAAACACAGTGAAGGAGTTTAAGCATGCATGGGATAGGTATAAGGCTATCCTAGATATAAGATAGGGAACTGGGGACCAGTAAATAAAGTATTTCAAAAATTGGGCAGACTAGATGTACCGAATGTTTTTTTTCTGCCCACACATGTTTCTAGGTACCTGACCTACGTTTGGGACATATACATTAACAAAGGAATAAACCTCTGAATTGATCTTAAAGATGACACAAATATACCTTGCCTCACTATCACATTCCTATTATTTCAAAATCAATACCTTTCCCTACCCAAATTGCTACACCACTTTTTCCCCCTGTTTTAGAAGATGCCATTATAACCAGGACCATTAGCTTACCCAGAAAAAACGTCCTATCTGAATCCAGCCAGTGTGTCTCCTGAAAAAAATATATTTTACTCTTTTCCTTTTTAATTAAATCAATAAAGGTGGATGTGACAGAATCACTGGGGTTTTTGGAGAGAACTAATGGCCCGCCTCGTCCCAATAGACTTTGGACCCCCTCTGTGGATATACTAGGTTTGGGGCCACCCACAGAACCCTGTTTTCACTTTTACCCTGGGGTCCAAGCCTTTGTCCCATTCATTGTGTTTCCCCCAGAATAAGATTGTATCCTATCCTGCAAACCCCTGTCATTATGTCACCTTACCCATTGTCTTCATGTAAGTCATTCAGTGTCCTGTTGTACAGTGATGTCCTTCAATTAACACATTACTTTAATTAAGTGTACACTGTATGTATCTGAACTTGACACCTTTCTATCCTGAAAGGTGTGAGGCAGGATTTCCCAATTTTATGTCCTACTGTTATGTTGTGTTCCTTATTTGTCTGTATATAAAGGTGGGATTATGATATATCTTACTGTATCTAATTACCTGTACTAAATGAGTCTCTCTATTGTTTGAGGCTTACTATGTTAATTAGTTTCCCCTGTGCCTTCCTCTTAGTTGATGTCACATTGTCTTTGTATAAATATCAGTGCTGTTTTCAAATAAATGTTCGTTCCTGTTCCCCTCCTATACTGGTGTGTGTCCATTCCTGTTCCCCTCCTATACTGGTGTGTGTCCATTCCTGTTCCCCTCCTATACTGGTGTGTGTCCTTTCCTGTTCCCCTCCTATACTGGTGTGTGTCCATTCCTGTTCCTCTCCTATACTGGTGTGTGTCCATTCCTGTTCCTCTCCTATACTGGTGTGTGTCCATTCCTGTTCCCCTCCTATACTGGTGTGTGTCCATTCCTGTTCCCCTCCTATACTGGCGTGTGTCCGTTCCTGTTCCTCTCCTATACAGGTGTGTGTCCATTCCTGTTCCTCTCCTATACTGGTGTGTGTCCATTCCTGTTCCCCTCCTATACTGGTGTGTGTCCATTCCTGTTCCCCTCCTATACTGGTGTGTGTCCTTTCCTGTTCCCCTCCTATACTGGTGTGTGTCCATTCCTGTTCCTCTCCTATACTGGTGTGTGTCCATTCCTGTTCCTCTCCTATACTGGTGTGTGTCCATTCCTGTTCCCCTCCTATACTGGTGTGTGTCCATTCCTGTTCCTCTCCTATACTGGTGTGTGTCCCTTCCTGTTCCTCTCCTATACTGGTGTGTGTCCATTCCTGTTCCTCTCCTATACTGGTGTGTGTCCATTCCTGTTCCTCTCCTATACTGGTGTGTGTCCGTTCCTGTTCCCCTCCTATACTGGTGTGTGTCCATTCCTGTTCCTCTCCTATACTGGTGTGTGTCCTTTCCTGTACCCCTCCTATACTGGTGTGTGTCCATTCCTGTTCCTCTCCTATACTGGTGTGTGTCCATTCCTGTTCCTCTCCTATACTGGTGTGTGTCCATTCCTGTTCCCTTCCTATACTGGTGTGTGTCCATTCCTGTTCCTCTCCTATACTGGTGCGTGTCCATTCCTGTTCCCCTCCTATACTGGTGTGTGTCCATTCCTGTTCCCCTCCTATACTGGTGTGTGTCCGTTCCTGTTCCCCTCCTATACTGGTGTGTGTCCGTTCCTGTTCCCCTCCTATACTGGTGTGTGTCCGTTCCTGTTCCCCTCCTATACTGGTGTGTGTCCATTCCTGTTCCCCTCCTATACTGGTGTGTGTCCATTCCTGTTCCCCTCCTATACTGGTGTGTGTCCATTCCTGTTCCCCTCCTATACTGGTGTGTGTCCATTCCTGTTCCCCTCCTATACTGGTGTGTGTCCATTCCTGTTCCCCTCCTATACTGGTGTGTGTCCATTCCTGTTCCTCTCCTATACTGGTGTGTGTCCATTCCTGCTCCTCTCCTATACTGGTGTGTGTCCATTCCTGTTCCCCTCCTATACTGGTGTGTGTCCATTCCTGTTCCCCTCCTATACTGGTGTGTGTCCATTCCTGTTCCTACACTGGTGTGTGTCCATTCCTGTTCCTATACTGGTGTGTGTCCATTCCTGTTCCCCTCCTATACTGGTGTGTGTCCATTCCTGTTCCTCTCCTATACTGGTGTGTGTCCATTCCTGTTCCCCTCCTATACTGGTGTGTGTCCATTCCTGTTCCTCTCCTATACTGGTGTGTGTCCATTCCGGTTCCCCTCCTATACTGGTGTGTGTCCATTCCTGTTCCCCTCCTATACTGGTGTGTGTCCATTCCTGTTCCTCTCCTATACTGGTGTGTGTCCATTCCTGTTCCTCTCCTATATTGGTGTGTGTCCATTCCTTTTCCCCTCCTATACTGGTGTGTGTCCATTCCTGTTCCCCTCCTATACTGGTGTGTGTCCATTCCTGTTCCTCTCCTATATTGGTGTGTGTCCATTCCTTTTCCCCTCCTATACTGGTGTGTGTCCATTCCTGCAGCAGAGTCTTCGGATCTATCAGCATTGAGCTTATTACTTGGCAGCCTTTGTAAAGGCTGCACTTGGAAGCAGAAGGGTCGATACCTGCCTCCCTCTCCAGTGGGTAGAGGACTGTCATTGCTTTGGTCACAGTCTGCTACCAGCTACCACCCCCTAAGCCTCACTTGGCCAAGTTCCACTACTAAGACCAGCATCCTGGGGGAGATTTAGCCACTGACTTGACCCCGGTCTCAGCAACGTTCCCTTTTAGGATGATACCTAGGGGAGGCTGCTCTAGGGTTCCGTATCGTCACAATAGGAAAGTATTTTGAAAGATTCTATAGTAACTTATATAACTTGCTGCAAGAAACAAACAAAGATCTAGATCAGTTTACAAAAACAGCTAACCCAAAATTACATATATTCAAAGGGAAAAAAATGAATACACCAATAACAAAACACAAAATAGATAGGGCTATTACTAATCTAGATAATTATAAGACACCAGGTCCTTATGGTCTTAGCAACTTGCTTTTTTAAATCATTTAAGACACAGCTGGGGTCACATCTGGCTAATACAAATAATGCAATAGTACACCAGTGAATTTTCCTTGCGAAGATGAGCAAGATTAATGTGTTGCCAATCTTGAAGGAGGGAAAGTTGCCAACAGATATCATTAATTATCGTCCTCTCTGATAAATTTTGATGTTAAATTGTTATCATCAATATTAGCTGAGAGGATGAAGAAAATAATTGACACGATAATTCATCCAGACCAAATTGGTTTTGTCTGTGGTAGATTTTCATGCCACAAAACAAGAATCATCATAGACATTATAGACACTAGCACAAGGCTGGGGACTCCTTTGCTGACTATGTAGGTCGACGCCAAGAAGGAGTTCGACCGGGTCAGTTGGCGTTTCCTAAGTCAATGTCTCCTCAAATTTGGTATTCAGGGATGGATAATGAGGCAAACCCATCAGCTAGAGTAGTGGGTCCTTATCTGTGTTTTTCTTGGTTCCGATTGAATAATGGCACCAGGAAAGGTGCCCACTATCCCCACTGCTATACATTATTTAATTGGAGCCCTTGGCTATAACTATAAGAAATAATATAAATGATAAATATAATAAATTCAGCCAGCTGAAAATCAATGTGGATGATATCCTGATAACGTTAACCGACACTGTAGATTCCATAAAACACTTGATGGAGGAATTTAGACTATATAGTATGTTTCATTATACAAGATGAACATAAGTAAGACAGTTCTAATGGATAAGAATTTAAATGAAAAGACCAAGAATCATATGCGCCCAAATTACTATTTTACCTGAACCAAGAGGGAGTACAATTATTTAGGTATTAAAATCACACACAAAATTCTATAGGCCGAAGTAAATTTTATGAGGGTATTACAACAGGCAAATAGAGAACTAAAATCCTGTCAACATACAGAGTTGTCATGATGGGCTAGAGTCAATACTATTAACTCATATGTCATCCCTTGTTGACTTTATTTGTTCCAAATGATTCCCCTTAGATTCTCTAAACCCTGGCTGTCCCTGGTACAGAAGAGCTTTTTTAGTTTAATTTTTGAGGGGTAAAAAAAAAAAGAGCAAAACCGTCTGATTCACAACCCCCACTGAGGAGGTATCTCCTACCCTGACATCGAAAACTTGTATTTGGCAAACATGATCTCTCACATATACCAACTACAAGTCAAACAATAAAACAAGGAGGGTTGTAACGATATATAAAGAGATTCCAAAGGAAATCTGGACCTAGGAGATCTTATTTGGAACATATGCGGCTTAAATAAAATCAAAAGTATGATATATAGGAATACCATATTAAACCAAACATTAACACTATAGGAATCTCTAATAAACAAATAGTGCCAACAAAATAGAGTATTTTTTTTTTTTCCCGATAGGGGATATTGGAATTAAACATGGGAAATATTAAGAGAAGGAGAGATACGAAGCGCCTACAAATATACAGAACGAGAAATATATAACAAAATATACAAACCCAGGAAAAAATAATAAGTATAATAATGAAGATGGAACTCTCAGGTGTGATCAGGACATCAATTAGGAAATAAATAAATAAAACAGCTGCTGGTCTCAAAATATCACAGTGGAATACCACTGCAAAGAAAGGGGGGAGAGAAATGCATAAAAAGGAAAATAGACAGCGCTATATCATAAGTAGGAATATAATATAAAATAAAAATAAAGTACACACCTGGATATGATAAAAAGGTACAAATTTAATACAAAAGAAAATACATACACTTATTAAATAAAAACAGAATAATACATAGATATAAATATAATGATATAATTTATATGTACAAACAAACACAGAATCAACACAGTACAATGAGGAGATTCATAGAAAATCAATGCATGATTGAAGAACCGCTGTGTACAAAGACTAACAAGCAGTAAAAGCAGAGAAAAAAAGACAATGGATGTACAAATCAATACATACACACCTATATGTCTGCCCGTGAAGATGCTGGACTCAAAATAACGACAAATAGCGAACTTTGATCCCAATGGGGGAAAGCCTGGCCAGGTCTTTCGGTAAAGGGGACGCCAAAAGAAAAAGGGACGCGTTTCAGATACTTCCTCAGCCTGTAAACGATTGGCGTCCAGCATATTCCCGGGCAGACATGCTGCAGGTTTAAATCTCCCCACTTCCCGATATGGCAGAGACTCAAAAGAACGGAAGTAAGGCGTGGTGACATCAGAGGTCGTCGTTACCATGGTTACGCATCGCAATTTTCACAGAGCCGGCATAGTGAAGCAGCGATGCAGGCATGGGGAGGACAGACTATGCGTACACCACTTGGCTCTTCAGTACTTGGTGACCTTGCTGTTACATATTAGTAACATGCATAGACTCTAAAGAACATGATTGGTGTATAGAAATAAGATTTAAATAGCATATTGGGTTGTATTGCGAATTCACTATTACAACGAAAAAACTCCATAATGTATCTGGAATGGAGATTATACAGACATAAATCACATGTACATACACATAAATTCATATTATATACTGATACCAATATATATTGCACATGAACATATATACATTTAAAAAAGAATATACAGTCTACAAGTTTTGCACCAAGAGACGGATAAAGAAGGCAGATATATCTTGGTAGAATGTAAAATAGAAAACAAAATCTTTACTATAGCTAATATATACGCACCAAATACTGCAACAATCCAGTTTTTGCGTAAAGTTTTCGTCAGGATAGACTTGGTAAAAAAAGGCAGAATTCTCATTGGGGGCGACTTCAATTGCCTGATAGATAGTATGTTGGATAGAAATTCATTGGGAGGTTCTATGCAGGATAAAAAGGGCAAGAGAATGTCGTCTTAGATTAGAACAATCCTTCAGAGAGCTGATTTACTGGACCTCTGGAGAATATACCACCCTCAAGAGAGGGATTACACATGTTTTTCAAAGGTCCACTATACGTATTCAAGAATAGACCTTATCCTGGGCAACGTAGGCTGCAAATAAAATCAAAAAGATATGGATAAAAGAGATATCTTGGTCTGATCACAACCCGGTTTTTCTGGACCTAAACATGGGTTCAGTCCCCAGCTCCAGAAATAGATGGCGGCTAAATGATGCACTGCTAAAAAACTCAAAAGACATTGAGGAAGTAAGGGAAATCACAAAAAAATTCTTTAAAGAAAACGAGAATAAAGAGGTGTCAGATGCAATAGTGTGGTGCACTTATAAAGCAGTGTTAAGGGGCCATCTGATAAAAATGGGATCAATTAAAAAAAAAAAAGGGGGGGACTCCACTATCTGATTTATACATATTACTATATGATGCAGTGAAGAATAACAAAAATAGCCCTACAATACAAGCAAGTGATCAAATAGCGGAGTTAAAGACAAAGATAAATGACACCCTCATGGCACAAACAATTAAAAGATTGGAATATATTAAAACTAAGTGGTATTATCAGGGTAATCGAGCAAATAAAATGTTAGCAAATAAGGTAAATGGGAAGAAAAGCATCAAGGTCGTCCAAAAAATTATAAATGAAGAGGGTACACACCTAACGCCGGAAGCGATAGGGAAGGCTTTCAACTCTTTCTATCAGAAGCTCTACAATCTTCCCAAAAATAAGGAAAATCCAGCATTATATTTTAGAGATATAAGAATGAAACAAATAACGGAAGAGAATTTAGATTTTCTTAATAAACCCTTCTTGGAAAGGGAAACCAGAGAAGCAATAGATAGACTGAAAAAAAATAAAAGCCCAGGTCCTGACGGCTACCCCAATCTATTCTATATTATGTTTAAAGACGAATTAGCAAGACATCTTACAAAGCTCTTTAATGGTATGATAGAAGAAAAAACTATCCCCGAGGAACTACTATACGCAAATATTATTCCTCAAAACCTCAAAAACCCCCAGAACAAGTAAAAAGTTATCGTCCTATATCACTTTTGAACTCCGACATCAAAATATATGCAAGCATGGTGGCAACTAGAATACAGTCTATACTACCGGACTTGATTCATGGGGATCAAGTGGGTTTTATGAAGGGTAGGTCTTCGGGAGACAGTACGAGAAAAATAATAGACATCCTGGACTATGTTCAGAGGTCAGGAGTCCCGTGCCTGACCCTGTCGTTGGATGCAGAGAAAGCCTTCAACAGGGTCAGGTGGGAATTTCTCCAAGCTGCCCTGGAGGCCTATGGCTTCAAAGGGCAAATACTCAATGCCATTATGATGCTATATGATAGACCAAGAGCAAGGACCATGGGGAGGGGAATGATCTCAGAGTGGTTCAAAATAAGCAACGGAACGAGGCAGGGCTGCCCCTTGTCCCCCCTGCTATACTTATTGTTTATAGAACCACTGGCCAATGAAATTAGAGCTAATAAAAAGATAAGGGGAATAATTGTTAACCAGGTAGAATACAAAGCATCACTCTATGCAGACGATATCCTGGTAACACTAGGGGATACTAGGGAAGCTTTGGATGAACTTATGAGAGTTATAGAAAATTTTGGGCGTTTCTCAAACCTTAAACTCAATATAGATAAAACTATGATACTTACTAAAAATATACAGAGAGAAGAGAGGGAAAGAATAATAACGAAATACAACTTTATCTGGGCTAAAAGACAATTCTCGCACCTAGACATACAGATTCCAAGAAACCCAAGTAAGTGTATCGAAATTAATATTCTCCCCTTAATAAAACAACTGAGCAAACAGCTACTAGACCTAAGAAATTCCGAGATCTCGTGGCTAGGCAGGCTAAATGTGATATGGTCATATGTGATTCCTAAAATAAGTTACATCTTACGAATGATCCCCCTGAATACACCAATATCTTGGCTATCCCTAATACAAAGAGCCTTTGACAAATTTCTATGGCAGAAGAAAAAAACAAGAATAAATAAAAAAACTATAGGCTTAAAAGCTAAAAAGGGAGGAGTGGGTATGCCTAATATTGGCAAAATATATGAGATATGTAGACTAGCGCATTTATGCGCAAGTCTAAAGATAAATAGACCTGGGGAATCCTGGGCGAATATAGAGGCACATTTGTCAGAATCCAAGGATCTCTTGATGTTCTTCTGGAGCTCCCAAAACAAAACAAAAACAGAACCAGGTTTGGTCCTTAAAAATCTATTACCCGTTTGGAATAGATGGAATAAACTACTTGGGATTGAGGACAGGATCTTAGGATATCTCCCACTAACAATAATAGAAGACAATGTAGCAGACCTTAATCTAAAGGGTTGGATAAATAAGGGAATAGAGAAAATAGAATACATAGTACAAAATAACAAGATAAAATCGTTTGAAGAGATTAAACAGAAATTTAGCCTACTCTCTAGAGAGATATTCCCATATTTGAGAATAAAAAGCTTCCTAACAAAAAAAATTGAAATGGAGCAAACAGAGGGACTGAAAGCCTTTAATAAAATAATAAACAACATAAAAAACAAGAACATGGTCTCTCAGTGTGCCAAACTATTCGAAATATACAAAACAATCGCCCCTATACCTGCAATAACGGCCTGGGAAAAGGATTTGCAAATTAATATTTCAAGAGAGGAATGGATTGGTGCCATTAATGCAGTATCATCAGCAACACACACTGCCTAAACTTAATTGAAAGCCATTATAAGGTTATTAATAGATGGCACTATGTCCCTTCTAAACTATCATCGATGTACCCTACAGTCTCCCCCTCATGCTGGAGATGTGGGGCTAATAAAGCAGACTATGTCCATATCTGGTGGTCATGTCCAACACTGAGGGAGCTATGGGGAAAGATAAAGAAATTCTGCCAAGAAGAAATAGGGATAAGCTTAAATAATACATGCCCAGTTATATGTATTACATACCGGATGGCCAAATATGCCCAAAGATAAAAAAAAAGATCTAATAATACATATACTGGTGGCAACCAAACTGGCAATAGCCAAACATTGGAAATTAGCCATAGTCCCGACATGGTCAATGATAAAAAAAAACAGGTTGTAATGCAATGCAGGATGGAGGCAGGAATTTTAAGACAAGATAACTACACTAGTCCAAGAATCGATAGGTGGGAGAACTGGGCACTTAGGATCAAGAACGAAAGATGAGGAACATAGAGATAAGAGGAGGGAGGGGCGATCTCCATTGCTTCTTTTTGTTTTGTTTTTTATTTTTTTTTATTTTTTGTCACTTATTTATGTATTTATTTCCTTGTTCTTCTTCCTCTCGTTGGTTTCACTAAATAACATCAATATGGTATAACGCGACATTATGCTTTTTGCTGGGTTGTCCTATCTCTCTCCCCTCTCTCCCTATGATTTTACTCTAAATATGTTTTCTGAAGAGAGGAGGAGGGAGAAAGGGAGAGAGGGAAGGAAGAGGGGGGAAGAGGAAGAGAAATGTATTGTAAGTCAAATGTTTATGTTTTTGTCTGTATCGGCTTTTAACGTTGTAACTTTCAGTCTTTTGTATGTTTTATAAGTCTAATAAAAGAAAAGAAAAAAAGAATATACAGATGATTTTATTATAATATAATAAAATTAATTAAATTAAATAATGAAAAAAAAAGGAAAACAACACAATAATATGAGTATAGCCGCAATATAATTTAATATAAACTTCTTTACTAGACCCTATGTACGGGTTGGTAATTAAGACCCTATGTACGGGTTGGTAAATAACACAGGAACGGTATAAGATCAAAATGGTCATTTAACCCCTTGGGGACTAGAGTGTTCAAGGTAAGGATTCAATAGGTCTCCCTCATACATAACAGCTTGAGCCTATCACCTTTACGGGGGCCCAGTATGGTATGTTCAATGGCTAGAGCCTTTAGTAGTTTGTCATCTTTATGATGATGATGATCCAGAAAATGTTTAGATAAAACATGTTTGTCGTATCCTCGTCTGATATTATATCTGTGTTCTGACAATCTCTTCTTAAAAGTTCTGCTAGTTCTTCCTACATACTGGAGGCCACAAGGGCACTCCAGCAGGTAGACCACAAATTAAGTACTGCAGGTTAGGTGTCTCTTAATAGGGTAGGTCATTTTTGAGGCATTATCGACAAAATGATCAACTTTTCTGGGGCAAACTGAACAGTGACCACAATTGCCACATTTGTACCATCCTTTAATGCAAGATAGAAAGTTATGCTGTAAGGGTTTTTCTATATGCTTAAACTTGTTGGTCATGTCTGTTGGGGCCAAAAGACTCTTCAGATTTCTGTTCTTCCTACAAATAACTTTTCCTCTTACTGGGAGCATGGGAGCCAAAATAGGGTCATTTTTGAGAATATGCCACTGGTGATTTAGGATTACCCCTATATCTTTACATTTGTCAGAATATGTTGTCACAAAACTAGACTCATATTGATTAGGCTTAGAGGACATACCCTCTGAACTGTTACTATCACTCACAATAGGACAATTATTGAGGGTTGTAATTCAGAATTTTTTGTTATTTTTCTTATTCCTATTACTGCCTTCCAAGAGAGAGCTCCTGTCATATGATCTAATCTGGCTCAGAGTGTTGTGAACTAATTTCCCATTATAGCCTTTATCAATAAACCTATTTTGTATCACGTTAGCCTGTTCTTCAAAATCCTCCAACCTGGAACAATTTTTCTTAATACGTATCAATTCCCCTTTGGGTATATTATTGAGCCACCTTGAATCATGGTAACTGGCTGAATTAAGATAAGTAATTTTGTCTACTGGTTTAAAATAGGTCTTAGTGGCAAAAGAGCCTGTTCTTTCATCCAAAAATAACCTCCTCCTCCCAGCTACCCAAGAACAAGTTGGCGTAGCTGGGGGCGAAACGAGTCCCCATCGCAGTGCCACATATCTGTAGGTAGAAATCACCATTGAACAAAAAAGTAATTGGATTCCAGAATAAAAGACATTCTCCCCATGCCCATTCTCCTGTCCTCCCCATGCCCATTCTCCTGTCCTCCCCATGCCCGCATCGCTGCTTCACTATGCCGGCTCTGTGAAAGTTGCGATGCGTAACCATGGTGACGACGACCTCTGACGTCACCACGCCTCACTTCCATTCTTTTGAGTCTCTGCCATATCCGGTTTTAAACCTGCAGCATGTCTGCCCGGGAATATGCTGGAATATGCTGCCAATCGTTTACAGGCTGAGGAAGTACCTGAAACGCGTCCCTTTTTCTTTTGGCGTCCCCTTTACCGAAAGACCTGGCCAGGCTTTCCCCCATTGGGATCAAAGTTCGCTATTTGTCGTTATTTTGAGTCCAGCATCTTCACGGGCAGACATATAGGGGTGTATGTATTGATTTGTACATCCATTGTCTTTTTTTCTCTGCTTTTACTGCTTGTTAGTCTTTGTACACAGCGGTTCTTCAATCATGCATTCATTTTCTATGAATCTCCTCATTGTACTGTGTTGATTCTGTGTTTGTTTGTACATATCAATTATATCATTATATTTATATTTATATCCATGTATTATTCTGTTTTTATTTAATAAGTGTATGTATTTTCTTTTGTATTAAATTTGTACCTTTTTATCATATCCAGGTGTGTACTTTATTTTTATTTTATATTATATTCCTACTTATTATGATATAGCGCTGTCTATTTTCCTTTTTATGGGAAATATTAAGCTGAACATATGGAGACAACAAGGCTTACTTGTCTTAGACCAATTACTAGCAGATGGGGAGCTAAAGCCTTTCGATCAGCTCCAATCCGAATTTGATCTTCCTGTGTCAGAAATGTTTAGTTATCTTATGGTCAAGAATTTTCTTCTATAGTGTATCCATGTTTTTACTAATTATGCCACCCGGTGGTTTATTCAGTCGGACTTGTCTTAGATCCAGGTTCTCTGCTGTCTAGTGGGGCAGATGCTCAGTGTGCACAGGCATACTCTGGCTGCAGGCCCCCTAGGACAGCCAGGTACCCCCCTGTTAGCAGCCTTGCTGGTAATATTTGGCGCTATTATTACAGGTCCCCAGTGTAGCCATCATGATCACACATCAATCTCCAATCAGACATGAGTGGCAGGTGTCATATAACAATGCTTTATTAAACATGTAATGTAACTGTCATTGCCCTCGGTGATGTGGGTTCTGAGGATCCATATCTCTATTGGCCCTGTCAGTGGTGGAACTTTCCATAGTGTATCCCAGGGATCTGGCTCTACATGGAGGGGATCAGTTTGGACATCTTTCTTAAGGTTTGTATTTGCACACATAATGTTTCTCAGCTTTGCAGTTACTGTCGTTCCACTTTAGGAATTCTGCAAGAGAAAGAAATAGGAGTTCATTTGTGGGAGTTGCTCTGAGATGCGGAGGGGGGGGGGGTAGTGGGGAGGCAAAGGGATTACATCGGTGAGAGCTGCATTGTCGATGGGGGCGGCTGCACGCACCTTTATAGGACGGGGCGGCTGCACTCAGTGTTATAGGACGGGGCAGCTGCACGCAGCTTTATAGGACGGGGCGGCTGCACTCAGTGTTATAGAACGGGGCGGCTGCACACAGTGTTATAGGACGGCGCGGCTGCACTCAGTATTATAGGACAGGACGGCTGCACGCACCTTTATAGGACAGGGCGGCTGCACTCAGTGTTATAGGACGGGGCGGCTGCACGCAGCTTTATAGGACGGGGCGGCTGCACTCAGCTATATAGGACGGGGCGGCTGCACACAGTGTTATAGGACGGGGCGGCTGCACTCAGTGTTATAGGACGGGGCGGCTGCACGCAGCTTTATAGGACGGGGCGGCTGCACTCAGTGTTATAGGACGGGGCGGCTGCACTCAGTGTTATAGGACAGGACGGCTGCACTCAGCTATATAGGACGGGACGGCTGCACTCAGCGTTATAGGACGGGGCGGCTGCACTCAGTGTTATAGGACAGGACGGCTGCACTCAGTGTTATAGGACAGGGCGGCTGCACTCAGTGTTATAGGACAGGACGGCTGCACTCAGTGTTATAGGACAGGGCGGCTGCACTCAGTGTTATAGGACAGGACGGCTGCACTCAGTGTTATAGGACAGGGCGGCTGCACTCAGTGTTATAGGACAGGACGGCTGCACTCATTGTTATAGGACAGGACGGCTGCACGCAGCTTTATAGGACGGGACGGCTGCTCTCAGTATTATAGGACAGGACGGCTGCACACAGTGTTATAGGACGGGGCGGCTGCACTCAGTGTTATAGGACGGGACGGCTGCACTCAGTGTTATAGAACGGGGCGGCTGCACGCAGCTTTATAGGACGGGGAGGCTGCACTCAGTATTATAGGACGGGGCGGCTGCACTCAGTGTTATAGGACGGGGCGGCTGCACTCAGCTATATAGGACGGGGCGGCTGCACACAGTGTTATAGGACGGGGCGGCTGCACTCAGTGTTATAGGACGGGGCGGCTGCACGCAGCTTTATAGGACGGGGCGGCTGCACTCAGTGTTATAGAACGGGGCGGCTGCACACAGTGTTATAGGACGGCGCGGCTGCACTCAGTGTTATAGGACGGGACGGCTGCACTCAGTATTATAGGACAGGACGGCTGCACGCACCTTTATAGGACAGGGCGGCTGCACTCAGTGTTATAGGACGGGGCGGCTGCACGCAGCTTTATAGGACAGGGCGGCTGCACTCAGTATTATAGGACGGGACGGCTGCACTCAGTATTATAGGACAGGACGGCTGCACTCAGCTATATAGGACGGGGCGGCTGCACACAGTGTTATAGGACGGGGCGGCTGCACTCAGTGTTATAGGACGGGGCGGCTGCACGCAGCTTTATAGGACGGGGCGGCTGCACTCAGTGTTATAGGACGGGGCGGCTGCACTCAGTGTTATAGGACAGGACGGCTGCACTCAGTGTTATAGGACGGAGCGGCTGCACGCAGCTTTATAGGACGGGGCGGCTGCACTCAGTGTTATAGGGCGGGGCGGCTGCACTCAGTGTTATAGGACGGGGCGGCTGCACTCAGTGTTATAGGACAGGACGGCTGCACTCAGTGTTATAGGACAGGACGGCTGCACTCAGTGTTATAGGACAGGGCGGCTGCACTCAGTGTTATAGGACAGGACGGCTGCACTCAGTGTTATAGGACAGGACGGCTGCACTCATTGTTATAGGACAGGACGGCTGCACGCAGCTTTATAGGACGGGACGGCTGCTCTCAGTATTATAGGACAGGACGGCTGCACACAGTGTTATAGGACGGGGCGGCTGCACTCAGTGTTATAGGACGGGACGGCTGCACTCAGTGTTATAGGACGGCGCGGCTGCACTCAGTGTTATAGGACGGCGCGGCTGCACTCAGTGTTATAGGACAGGACGGCTGCACTCAGTGTTATAGGACGGGGCGGCTGCACGCAGCTTTATAGGACGGGGCGGCTGCACACAGTGTTATAGGACGGGGCGGCTGCACTCAGTGTTATAGGACGGGGCGGCTGCACGCAGCTTTATAGGACGGGGCAGCTGCACGCACCTTTACAGGACGGGGAAGCTGCACTCCGTGTTATAGGACAGGACGGCTGCACGCAGCTTTATAGGACGGGACGGCTGCACTCAGTATTATAGGACAGGGCGGCTGCACTCAGTGTTATAGGACAGGACGGCTGCACTCAGTATTATAGGACAGGGCGGCTGCACTCAGTGTTATAGGACAGGACGGCTGCACTCAGTATTATAGGACAGGACGGCTGCACGCAGCTTTATAGGACGGGACGGCTGCACTCAGTATTATAGGACGGGGCGGCTGCATGCACCTTTACAGGACGGGGCGGCTGCACTCAGTGTTATAGGACGGGGCGGCTGCACTCAGTGTTATAGGACAGGACGGCTGCACTCAGTGTTATAGGACGGGGCTGCTGCACTCAGTGTTATAGGACAGGACGGCTGCACTCAGTGTTATAGGACAGAACGGCTGCACGCAGCTTTATAGGACGGGACGGCTGCACTCAGTATTATAGGACGGGACGGCTGCACTCAGTATTATAGGACAGGACGGCTGCACGCAGCTTTATAGGACGGGACGGCTGCACGCAGTGTTATAGGACAGGGCGGCTGCACACTGCGTTATAGGACGGGGCGGCTGCACACAGCGTTATAGGACGCTGCAGCTGCACTCAGCGTTATAGGACGGGGCGGCTGCACTCAGTGTTATAGGACAGGACGGCTGCACACAGCTATATAAGACAGGGAGGCTGCACTCAGTGTTATAGGACGGGGCGGCTGCATGCACCTTTATAGGACGGGGCGGCTGCACTCAGTGTTATAGAACAGGACAGCTGCACTCAGTGTTATAGGACGAGGCGGCTGCACGCAGCTTTAAAGGACAGGATGGCTGCACTCAGTGTTATAGGACAGGACGGCTGCACTCAGTGTTATAGGACCGGGCGGCTGCACTCAGTGTTATAGGGCGGGGCGGCTGCACTCAATGTTATAGGATGGAGCGGCTGCACTCAGTGTTATAGGACAGGACGGCTGCACTCAGTGTTATGGGATGGGGCGGCTGCACTCAGTGTTATAGGACAGGACGGCTGCACACAGCTATATAGGATGGGGCGGCTGCACTCAGTGTTATAGGACAAGGCGGCTGTACTCAGTTTTATAGGACAGGGCGGCTGCACTCAATGTTATAGGATGGGGCAGCTGCACTCAGTGTTATAGGACAGGACGGCTGCACACAGCTATATAGGATGGGGCAGCTGCACACAGCTATATAGGATGGGGCGGCTGCACTCAGTGTTATAGGACGGGGCGGCTGCATGCACCTTTATAGGACGGGGCGGCTGCACTCAGTGTTATATGACGGGGCGGCTGCACGCAGCTTGATAGGACGGGGCAGCTGCACTCAGTGTTATAGGACGGGGCGGCTGCACGCAGTGTTATAGGACGGGACAGCTGCACTCAGTGTTATAGGACGGGGCGGCTGCACTCAGTGTTATAGGACGGGGCGGCTGCACGCATTGTTATAGGACGGGACAGCTGCACTCAGTGTTATAGGACAGGACGGCTGCACTCAGCGTTATAGGACAGGACGGCTGCACTCAGCGTTATAGGACGGGGCGGCTGCACTCAGTGTTATAGGACAGGGCGGCTGCACTCAGTGTTATAGGACAGGACGGCTGCACTCAGTGTTATAGGACCGGGTGGCTGGACTCAGTGTTATAGGGCGGGGCGGCTGCACTCAATGTTATAGGATGGAGCGGCTGCACTCAATGTTATAGGATGGAGCGGCTGCACTCAGTGTTATAGGACAGGACGGCTGCACTCAGTGTTATGGGATGGGGCGGCTGCACTCAGTGTTATAGGACAGGACGGCTTCACACAGCTATATAGGATGGGGCGGCTGCACTCAGTGTTATAGGACGAGGCGGCTGTACTCAGTTTTATAGGACAGGGCGGCTGCACTCAATGTTATAGGATGGGGCGGCTGCACTCAGTGGTATAGGACGGGGCAGCTGCACTCAGTGTTATAGGACAGGACGGCTGCACTCAGCGTTATAGGACAGGGCGGCTGCACTCAGTGTTATAGGACAGGACGGCTGCACACACCTATATAGGATGGGGTGACTGCACTCAGTGTTATAGGACAGGACGGCTGCACTCAGTGTTATAGGACAGGACGGCTGCACTCAGTGTTATAGGACCGGGTGGCTGGACTCAGTGTTATAGGACAGGGCGGCTGCACTCAGTGTTATAGGATGGGGCAGCTGCACTCAGTGTTATAGGACAGGACGGCTGCACTCAGTGTTATGGGATGGGGCGGCTGCACTCAGTGTTATAGGACAGGACGGCTTCACACAGCTATATAGGATGGGGCGGCTGCACTCAGTGTTATAGGACGAGGCGGCTGTACTCAGTTTTATAGGACAGGGCGGCTGCACTCAATGTTATAGGATGGGGCAGCTGCACTCAGTGTTATAGGACAGGACGGCTGCACACAGCTATATAGGATGGGGCGGCTGCACTCAGTGTTATAGGACAGGACGGCTGCACTCAGTGTTATAGGACGGGGCGGCTGCACGCAGTGTTATAGGACGGGGCAGCTGCACTCAGTGTTATAGGACAGGACGGCTGCACTCAGCGTTATAGGACGGGGCGGCTGCACTCAGTGTTATAGGATGGAGCGGCTGCACTCAGTGGTATAGGACAGGACGGCTGCACTCAGCGTTATAGGACGGGGCGGCTGCACTCAGTGTTATAGGACAGGACGGCTGCACTCAGCGTTATAGGACGGGGCGGCTGCACTCAGTGTTATAGGACAGGGCGGCTGCACTCAGTGTTATAGGACAGGACGGCTGCACACAGCTATATAGGATGGGGTGACTGCACTCAGTGTTATAGGACGCGCGGCTGCACTCAGTGTTATAGGACGGGGCAGCTGCACTCAGTGTTATAGGATGGGGCGGCTGCACTCAGTGTTATAGGGCGGGGCGGCTGCACTCAATGTTATAGGATGGAGCGGCTGCACTCAGTGTTATAGGACAGGACGGCTGCACTCAGTGTTATAGGATGGGTCGGCTGCACTCAGTGTTATAGGACAGGACGGCTGCACACAGCTATATAGGATGGGGCGGCTGCACTCAGTGTTATAGGACGAGGCGGCTGTACTCAGTGTTATAGGACAGGGCGGCTGCACTCAGTGTTATAGGACAGGACGGCTGCACTCAGTGTTATAGGACAGGACGGCTGCACTCAGCGTTATAGGACAGGACGGCTGCACTCAGTGTTATAGGACAGGACGGCTGCACGCAGCTTTATAGGACGGGACGGCTGCACTCAGTATTATAGGACGGGACGGCTGCACTCAGTGTTATAGGACAGGACGGCTGCACTCAGTGTTATAGGACAGGACGGCTGCACTCAGTGTTATAGGACAGGACGGCTGCACTCAGTGTTATAGGACGAGGCGGCTGTACTCAGTATTATAGGACAGGGCGGCTGCACTCAGTGTTATAGGACAGGACGGCTGCACACAGTGTTATAGGACGGGGCGGCTGCACTCAGTGTTATAGGACGGGACGGCTGCACTCAGTGTTATAGGACGGGGCGGCTGCGCGCAGCTTTATAGGACGGGGCGGCTGCACTCAGCTATATAGGACGGGGCGGCTGCACATAGTGTTATAGGACGGGGCGGCTGCACTCAGTGTTATAGGACGGGGCGGCTGCACGCAGCTTTATAGGACGGGGCGGCTGCACGCACCTTTACAGGACGGGGAAGCTGCACACAGTTTTATAGGACGGGGCGGCTGCACTCCGTGTTATAGGACAGGACGGCTGCACTCAGTGTTATAGGACAGGACGGCTGCACTCAGTGTTATAGGACAGGGCGGCTGCACTCAGTGTTATAGGACAGGACGGCTGCACGGAGCTTTATAGGACGGGACGGCTGCACTCAGTATTATAGGACAGGGCGGCTGCACTCAGTATTATAGGACAGGGCGGCTGCCCTCAGTATTATAGGACAGGACGGCTGCACGCAGTGTTATAGGACAGGACGGCTGCACTCAGTGTTATAGGACAGGACGGCTGCACGCAGCTTTATAGGACGGGACGGGTGCACTCAGTATTATAGGACAGGGCGGCTGCACTCAGTGTTATAGGACAGGACGGCTGCACTCAGTATTATAGGACAGGACGGCTGCACGCAGCTTTATAGGACGGGACGGCTGCACTCAGTATTATAGGACAGGACGGCTGCACGCAGCTTTATAGGACGGGACGGCTGCACTCATTATTATAGGACGGGGCGGCTGCATGCACCTTTCCAGGACGGGGCGGCTGCACTCAGTGTTATAGGACAGGGCGGCTGCACTCAGTGTTATAGGACAGGACGGCTGCACTCAGTGTTATAGGACAGGACGGCTGCACTCAGTGTTATAGGACGGGGCTGCTGCACTCAGTGTTATAGGACAGGACGGCTGCACTCAGTGTTATAGGACAGAACGGCTGCACGCAGCTTTATAGGACGGGACGGCTGCACTCAGTATTATAGGACGGGACGGCTGCACTCAGTGTTATAGGACAGGACGGCTACACGCAGCTTTATAGGACGGGACGGCTGTACTCAGTATTATAGGACAGGGCGGCTGCACTCAGTGTTATAGGACAGGACGGCTGCACTCAGTATTATAGGACGGGGCGGCTGCACTCAGTGTTATAGGACGGGACGGCTGCACTCAGTGTTATAGGACGGGGCGGCTGCGCGCAGCTTTATAGGACAGGACGGCTGCACTCAGTGTTATAGGACGGGGCGGCTGCACTCAGCTATATAGGACGGGGCGGCTGCACACAGTGTTATAGGACGGGGCGGCTGCACTCAGTGTTATAGGAAGGGGCGGCTGCACGCAGCTTTATAGGACGGGGCGGCTGCACACAGCTATATAGGACGGGGCGGCTGCACACAGCTTTATAGGACGGGGCGGCTGCACGCACCTTTACAGGACGGGGAAGCTGCACACAGTTTTATAGGACGGGGCGGCTGCACGCAGCTTTATAGGACGGGACGGCTGCACTCAGTATTATAGGACAGGGCGGCTGCACTCAGTGTTATAGGACAGGACGGCTGCACTCAGTGTTATAGGACAGGACGGCTGCACTCAGTGTTATAGGACAGGACGGCTGCACTCAGTATTATAGGACGGGGCGGCTGCATGCACCTTTACAGGACGGGGCGGCTGCACTCAGCATTATAGGACGGGACGGCTGCACTCAGTATTATAGGACAGGGCGGCTGCACTCAGTGTTATAGGACAGGACGGCTGCACTCAGTGTTATAGGACAGGACGGCTGCACGCAGCTTTATAGGACGGGACGGGTGCACTCAGCTTTATAGGACAGGGCGGCTGCACTCAGTGTTATAGGACAGGACGGCTGCACTCAGCTATATAGGACGGGGCGGCTGCACTCAGTGTTATAGGACAGGACGGCTGCACTCAGTGTTATAGGACAGGACGGCTGCACGCAGCTTTATAGGACGGGACGGGTGCACTCAGTATTATAGGACAGTGCGGCTGCACTCAGTGTTATAGGATAGGACGGCTGCACTCAGTATTATAGGACAGGACGGCTGCACGCAGCTTTATAGGACGGGACGGCTGCACTCAGTATTATAGGACAGGACGGCTGCACGCAGCTTTATAGGACGGGACGGCTGCACTCAGTATTATAGGACGGGGCGGCTGCACTCAGTGTTATAGGACAGGACGGCTGCACTCAGTGTTATAGGACAGGACGGCTGCACGCACCTTTACAGGACGGGGCGGCTGCACTCAGTGTTATAGGACAGGGCGGCTGCACTCAGTGTTATAGGACGGCGCGGCTGCACTCAGTGTTATAGGACGGCGCGGCTGCACTCAGTGTTATAGGACAGGACGGCTGCACTCAGTGTTATAGGACGGGGCGGCTGCACGCAGCTTTATAGGACGGGGCGGCTGCACACAGTGTTATAGGACGGGGCGGCTGCACTCAGTGTTATAGGACGGGGCGGCTGCACGCAGCTTTATAGGACGGGGCAGCTGCACGCACCTTTACAGGACGGGGAAGCTGCACTCCGTGTTATAGGACAGGACGGCTGCACGCAGCTTTATAGGACGGGACGGCTGCACTCAGTATTATAGGACAGGGCGGCTGCACTCAGTGTTATAGGACAGGACGGCTGCACTCAGTATTATAGGACAGGGCGGCTGCACTCAGTGTTATAGGACAGGACGGCTGCACTCAGTATTATAGGACAGGACGGCTGCACGCAGCTTTATAGGACGGGACGGCTGCACTCAGTATTATAGGACAGGACGGCTGCACGCAGCTTTATAGGACGGGACGGCTGCACTCAGTATTATAGGACGGGGCGGCTGCATGCACCTTTACAGGACGGGGCGGCTGCACTCAGCTTTATAGGACAGGGCGGCTGCACTCAGTGTTATAGGACAGGACGGCTGCACTCAGCTATATAGGACGGGGCGGCTGCACTCAGTGTTATAGGACAGGACGGCTGCACTCAGTGTTATAGGACAGGACGGCTGCACGCAGCTTTATAGGACGGGACGGGTGCACTCAGTATTATAGGACAGTGCGGCTGCACTCAGTGTTATAGGATAGGACGGCTGCACTCAGTATTATAGGACAGGACGGCTGCACGCAGCTTTATAGGACGGGACGGCTGCACTCAGTATTATAGGACAGGACGGCTGCACGCAGCTTTATAGGACGGGACGGCTGCACTCAGTATTATAGGACGGGGCGGCTGCACTCAGTGTTATAGGACAGGACGGCTGCACTCAGTGTTATAGGACAGGACGGCTGCACGCACCTTTACAGGACGGGGCGGCTGCACTCAGTGTTATAGGACAGGGCGGCTGCACTCAGTGTTATAGGACAGGACGGCTGCACTCAGTGTTATAGGACGGGGCTGCTGCACTCAGTGTTATAGGACAGGACAGCTGCACTCAGTGTTATAGGACGGCGCGGCTGCACTCAGTGTTATAGGACGGCGCGGCTGCACTCAGTGTTATAGGACAGGACGGCTGCACTCAGTGTTATAGGACGGGGCGGCTGCACGCAGCTTTATAGGACGGGGCGGCTGCACACAGTGTTATAGGACGGGGCGGCTGCACTCAGTGTTATAGGACGGGGCGGCTGCACGCAGCTTTATAGGACGGGGCAGCTGCACGCACCTTTACAGGACGGGGAAGCTGCACTCCGTGTTATAGGACAGGACGGCTGCACGCAGCTTTATAGGACGGGACGGCTGCACTCAGTATTATAGGACAGGGCGGCTGCACTCAGTGTTATAGGACAGGACGGCTGCACTCAGTATTATAGGACAGGGCGGCTGCACTCAGTGTTATAGGACAGGACGGCTGCACTCAGTATTATAGGACAGGACGGCTGCACGCAGCTTTATAGGACGGGACGGCTGCACTCAGTATTATAGGACAGGACGGCTGCACGCAGCTTTATAGGACGGGACGGCTGCACTCAGTATTATAGGACGGGGCGGCTGCATGCACCTTTACAGGACGGGGCGGCTGCACTCAGTGTTATAGGACGGGGCGGCTGCACTCAGTGTTATAGGACAGGACGGCTGCACTCAGTGTTATAGGACGGGGCTGCTGCACTCAGTGTTATAGGACAGGACGGCTGCACTCAGTGTTATAGGACAGAACGGCTGCACGCAGCTTTATAGGACGGGACGGCTGCACTCAGTATTATAGGACGGGACGGCTGCACTCAGTATTATAGGACAGGACGGCTGCACGCAGCTTTATAGGACGGGACGGCTG
Source organism: Pelodytes ibericus (assembly GCA_036172795.1). NCBI lineage: Eukaryota > Metazoa > Chordata > Amphibia > Anura > Pelodytidae > Pelodytes > Pelodytes ibericus. The sequence continues at coordinate 230,064,889 of CM069859.1, forward strand.
CACGCAATGTTATAGGACAGGGCGGCTGCACACTGCGTTATAGGACGGGGCGGCTGCACACAGCGTTATAGGACGCTGCAGCTGCACTCAGCGTTATAGGACGGGGCGGCTGCACTCAGTGTTATAGGACAGGACGGCTGCACACAGCTATATAAGACAGGGAGGCTGCACTCAGTGTTATAGGACGGGGCGGCTGCATGCACCTTTATAGGACGGGGCGGCTGCACTCAGTGTTATAGAACAGGACAGCTGCACTCAGTGTTATAGGACGAGGCGGCTGCACGCAGCTTTAAAGGACAGGATGGCTGCACTCAGTGTTATAGGACAGGACGGCTGCACTCAGTGTTATAGGACCGGGCGGCTGCACTCAGTGTTATAGGGCGGGGCGGCTGCACTCAATGTTATAGGATGGAGCGGCTGCACTCAGTGTTATAGGACAGGACGGCTGCACTCAGTGTTATGGGATGGGGCGGCTGCACTCAGTGTTATAGGACAGGACGGCTGCACACAGCTATATAGGATGGGGCGGCTGCACTCAGTGTTATAGGACAAGGCGGCTGTACTCAGTTTTATAGGACAGGGCGGCTGCACTCAATGTTATAGGATGGGGCAGCTGCACTCAGTGTTATAGGACAGGACGGCTGCACACAGCTATATAGGATGGGGCAGCTGCACACAGCTATATAGGATGGGGCGGCTGCACTCAGTGTTATAGGACGGGGCGGCTGCATGCACCTTTATAGGACGGGGCGGCTGCACTCAGTGTTATATGACGGGGCGGCTGCACGCAGCTTGATAGGACGGGGCAGCTGCACTCAGTGTTATAGGACGGGGCGGCTGCACGCAGTGTTATAGGACGGGACAGCTGCACTCAGTGTTATAGGACGGGGCGGCTGCACTCAGTGTTATAGGACGGGGCGGCTGCACGCATTGTTATAGGACGGGACAGCTGCACTCAGTGTTATAGGACAGGACGGCTGCACTCAGCGTTATAGGACAGGACGGCTGCACTCAGCGTTATAGGACGGGGCGGCTGCACTCAGTGTTATAGGACAGGGCGGCTGCACTCAGTGTTATAGGACAGGACGGCTGCACTCAGTGTTATAGGACCGGGTGGCTGGACTCAGTGTTATAGGGCGGGGCGGCTGCACTCAATGTTATAGGATGGAGCGGCTGCACTCAATGTTATAGGATGGAGCGGCTGCACTCAGTGTTATAGGACAGGACGGCTGCACTCAGTGTTATGGGATGGGGCGGCTGCACTCAGTGTTATAGGACAGGACGGCTTCACACAGCTATATAGGATGGGGCGGCTGCACTCAGTGTTATAGGACGAGGCGGCTGTACTCAGTTTTATAGGACAGGGCGGCTGCACTCAATGTTATAGGATGGGGCGGCTGCACTCAGTGGTATAGGACGGGGCAGCTGCACTCAGTGTTATAGGACAGGACGGCTGCACTCAGCGTTATAGGACAGGGCGGCTGCACTCAGTGTTATAGGACAGGACGGCTGCACACAGCTATATAGGATGGGGTGACTGCACTCAGTGTTATAGGACAGGACGGCTGCACTCAGTGTTATAGGACAGGACGGCTGCACTCAGTGTTATAGGACCGGGTGGCTGGACTCAGTGTTATAGGACAGGGCGGCTGCACTCAGTGTTATAGGATGGGGCAGCTGCACTCAGTGTTATAGGACAGGACGGCTGCACTCAGTGTTATGGGATGGGGCGGCTGCACTCAGTGTTATAGGACAGGACGGCTTCACACAGCTATATAGGATGGGGCGGCTGCACTCAGTGTTATAGGACGAGGCGGCTGTACTCAGTTTTATAGGACAGGGCGGCTGCACTCAATGTTATAGGATGGGGCAGCTGCACTCAGTGTTATAGGACAGGACGGCTGCACACAGCTATATAGGATGGGGCGGCTGCACTCAGTGTTATAGGACAGGACGGCTGCACTCAGTGTTATAGGACGGGGCGGCTGCACGCAGTGTTATAGGACGGGGCAGCTGCACTCAGTGTTATAGGACAGGACGGCTGCACTCAGCGTTATAGGACGGGGCGGCTGCACTCAGTGTTATAGGATGGAGCGGCTGCACTCAGTGGTATAGGACAGGACGGCTGCACTCAGCGTTATAGGACGGGGCAGCTGCACTCAGTGTTATAGGACAGGACGGCTGCACTCAGCGTTATAGGACGGGGCGGCTGCACTCAGTGTTATAGGACAGGGCGGCTGCACTCAGTGTTATAGGACAGGACGGCTGCACACAGCTATATAGGATGGGGTGACTGCACTCAGTGTTATAGGACGCGCGGCTGCACTCAGTGTTATAGGACGGGGCAGCTGCACTCAGTGTTATAGGATGGGGCGGCTGCACTCAGTGTTATAGGGCGGGGCGGCTGCACTCAATGTTATAGGATGGAGCGGCTGCACTCAGTGTTATAGGACAGGACGGCTGCACTCAGTGTTATAGGATGGGTCGGCTGCACTCAGTGTTATAGGACAGGACGGCTGCACACAGCTATATAGGATGGGGCGGCTGCACTCAGTGTTATAGGACGAGGCGGCTGTACTCAGTGTTATAGGACAGGGCGGCTGCACTCAGTGTTATAGGACAGGACGGCTGCACTCAGTGTTATAGGACAGGACGGCTGCACTCAGCGTTATAGGACAGGACGGCTGCACTCAGTGTTATAGGACAGGACGGCTGCACTCAGTGTTATAGGACAGGACGGCTGCACTCAGTGTTATAGGACAGGACGGCTGCACTCAGTGTTATAGGACGAGGCGGCTGTACTCAGTATTATAGGACAGGGCGGCTGCACTCAGTGTTATAGGACAGGACGGCTGCACACAGTGTTATAGGACGGGGCGGCTGCACTCAGTGTTATAGGACGGGACGGCTGCACTCAGTGTTATAGGACGGGGCGGCTGCGCGCAGCTTTATAGGACGGGGCGGCTGCACTCAGCTATATAGGACGGGGCGGCTGCACATAGTGTTATAGGACGGGGCGGCTGCACTCACTGTTATAGGACGGGGCGGCTGCACGCAGCTTTATAGGACGGGGCGGCTGCACGCACCTTTACAGGACGGGGAAGCTGCACACAGTTTTATAGGACGGGGCGGCTGCACTCCGTGTTATAGGACAGGACGGCTGCACTCAGTGTTATAGGACAGGACGGCTGCACTCAGTGTTATAGGACAGGGCGGCTGCACTCAGTGTTATAGGACAGGACGGCTGCACGCAGCTTTATAGGACGGGACGGCTGCACTCAGTATTATAGGACAGGGCGGCTGCACTCAGTATTATAGGACAGGGCGGCTGCCCTCAGTATTATAGGACAGGACGGCTGCACGCAGTGTTATAGGACAGGACGGCTGCACTCAGTGTTATAGGACAGGACGGCTGCACGCAGCTTTATAGGACGGGACGGGTGCACTCAGTATTATAGGACAGGGCGGCTGCACTCAGTGTTATAGGACAGGACGGCTGCACTCAGTATTATAGGACAGGACGGCTGCACGCAGCTTTATAGGACGGGACGGCTGCACTCAGTATTATAGGACAGGACGGCTGCACGCAGCTTTATAGGACGGGACGGCTGCACTCATTATTATAGGACGGGGCGGCTGCATGCACCTTTCCAGGACGGGGCGGCTGCACTCAGTGTTATAGGACAGGGCGGCTGCACTCAGTGTTATAGGACAGGACGGCTGCACTCAGTGTTATAGGACAGGACGGCTGCACTCAGTGTTATAGGACGGGGCTGCTGCACTCAGTGTTATAGGACAGGACGGCTGCACTCAGTGTTATAGGACAGAACGGCTGCACGCAGCTTTATAGGACGGGACGGCTGCACTCAGTATTATAGGACGGGACGGCTGCACTCAGTGTTATAGGACAGGACGGCTACACGCAGCTTTATAGGACGGGACGGCTGTACTCAGTATTATAGGACAGGGCGGCTGCACTCAGTGTTATAGGACAGGACGGCTGCACTCAGTATTATAGGACGGGGCGGCTGCACTCAGTGTTATAGGACGGGACGGCTGCACTCAGTGTTATAGGACGGGGCGGCTGCGCGCAGCTTTATAGGACAGGACGGCTGCACTCAGTGTTATAGGACGGGGCGGCTGCACTCAGCTATATAGGACGGGGCGGCTGCACACAGTGTTATAGGACGGGGCGGCTGCACTCAGTGTTATAGGAAGGGGCGGCTGCACGCAGCTTTATAGGACGGGGCGGCTGCACACAGCTATATAGGACGGGGCGGCTGCACACAGCTTTATAGGACGGGGCGGCTGCACGCACCTTTACAGGACGGGGAAGCTGCACACAGTTTTATAGGACGGGGCGGCTGCACGCAGCTTTATAGGACGGGACGGCTGCACTCAGTATTATAGGACAGGGCGGCTGCACTCAGTGTTATAGGACAGGACGGCTGCACTCAGTGTTATAGGACAGGACGGCTGCACTCAGTGTTATAGGACAGGACGGCTGCACTCAGTATTATAGGACGGGGCGGCTGCATGCACCTTTACAGGACGGGGCGGCTGCACTCAGCATTATAGGACGGGACGGCTGCACTCAGTATTATAGGACAGGGCGGCTGCACTCAGTGTTATAGGACAGGACGGCTGCACTCAGTGTTATAGGACAGGACGGCTGCACGCAGCTTTATAGGACGGGACGGGTGCACTCAGCTTTATAGGACAGGGCGGCTGCACTCAGTGTTATAGGACAGGACGGCTGCACTCAGCTATATAGGACGGGGCGGCTGCACTCAGTGTTATAGGACAGGACGGCTGCACTCAGTGTTATAGGACAGGACGGCTGCACGCAGCTTTATAGGACGGGACGGGTGCACTCAGTATTATAGGACAGTGCGGCTGCACTCAGTGTTATAGGATAGGACGGCTGCACTCAGTATTATAGGACAGGACGGCTGCACGCAGCTTTATAGGACGGGACGGCTGCACTCAGTATTATAGGACAGGACGGCTGCACGCAGCTTTATAGGACGGGACGGCTGCACTCAGTATTATAGGACGGGGCGGCTGCACTCAGTGTTATAGGACAGGACGGCTGCACTCAGTGTTATAGGACAGGACGGCTGCACGCACCTTTACAGGACGGGGCGGCTGCACTCAGTGTTATAGGACAGGGCGGCTGCACTCAGTGTTATAGGACAGGACGGCTGCACTCAGTGTTATAGGACGGGGCTGCTGCACTCAGTGTTATAGGACAGGACAGCTGCACTCAGTGTTATAGGACGGCGCGGCTGCACTCAGTGTTATAGGACGGCGCGGCTGCACTCAGTGTTATAGGACAGGACGGCTGCACTCAGTGTTATAGGACGGGGCGGCTGCACGCAGCTTTATAGGACGGGGCGGCTGCACACAGTGTTATAGGACGGGGCGGCTGCACTCAGTGTTATAGGACGGGGCGGCTGCACGCAGCTTTATAGGACGGGGCAGCTGCACGCACCTTTACAGGACGGGGAAGCTGCACTCCGTGTTATAGGACAGGACGGCTGCACGCAGCTTTATAGGACGGGACGGCTGCACTCAGTATTATAGGACAGGGCGGCTGCACTCAGTGTTATAGGACAGGACGGCTGCACTCAGTATTATAGGACAGGGCGGCTGCACTCAGTGTTATAGGACAGGACGGCTGCACTCAGTATTATAGGACAGGACGGCTGCACGCAGCTTTATAGGACGGGACGGCTGCACTCAGTATTATAGGACAGGACGGCTGCACGCAGCTTTATAGGACGGGACGGCTGCACTCAGTATTATAGGACGGGGCGGCTGCATGCACCTTTACAGGACGGGGCGGCTGCACTCAGTGTTATAGGACGGGGCGGCTGCACTCAGTGTTATAGGACAGGACGGCTGCACTCAGTGTTATAGGACGGGGCTGCTGCACTCAGTGTTATAGGACAGGACGGCTGCACTCAGTGTTATAGGACAGAACGGCTGCACGCAGCTTTATAGGACGGGACGGCTGCACTCAGTATTATAGGACGGGACGGCTGCACTCAGTATTATAGGACAGGACGGCTGCACGCAGCTTTATAGGACGGGACGGCTGCACGCAGTGTTATAGGACAGGGCGGCTGCACACTGCGTTATAGGACGGGGCGGCTGCACACAGCGTTATAGGACGCTGCAGCTGCACTCAGCGTTATAGGACGGGGCGGCTGCACTCAGTGTTATAGGACAGGACGGCTGCACACAGCTATATAAGACAGGGAGGCTGCACTCAGTGTTATAGGACGGGGCGGCTGCATGCACCTTTATAGGACGGGGCGGCTGCACTCAGTGTTATAGAACAGGACAGCTGCACTCAGTGTTATAGGACGAGGCGGCTGCACGCAGCTTTAAAGGACAGGATGGCTGCACTCAGTGTTATAGGACAGGACGGCTGCACTCAGTGTTATAGGACCGGGCGGCTGCACTCAGTGTTATAGGGCGGGGCGGCTGCACTCAATGTTATAGGATGGAGCGGCTGCACTCAGTGTTATAGGACAGGACGGCTGCACTCAGTGTTATGGGATGGGGCGGCTGCACTCAGTGTTATAGGACAGGACGGCTGCACACAGCTATATAGGATGGGGCGGCTGCACTCAGTGTTATAGGACAAGGCGGCTGTACTCAGTTTTATAGGACAGGGCGGCTGCACTCAATGTTATAGGATGGGGCAGCTGCACTCAGTGTTATAGGACAGGACGGCTGCACACAGCTATATAGGATGGGGCAGCTGCACACAGCTATATAGGATGGGGCGGCTGCACTCAGTGTTATAGGACGGGGCGGCTGCATGCACCTTTATAGGACGGGGCGGCTGCACTCAGTGTTATATGACGGGGCGGCTGCACGCAGCTTGATAGGACGGGGCAGCTGCACTCAGTGTTATAGGACGGGGCGGCTGCACGCAGTGTTATAGGACGGGACAGCTGCACTCAGTGTTATAGGACGGGGCGGCTGCACTCAGTGTTATAGGACGGGGCGGCTGCACGCATTGTTATAGGACGGGACAGCTGCACTCAGTGTTATAGGACAGGACGGCTGCACTCAGCGTTATAGGACAGGACGGCTGCACTCAGCGTTATAGGACGGGGCGGCTGCACTCAGTGTTATAGGACAGGGCGGCTGCACTCAGTGTTATAGGACAGGACGGCTGCACTCAGTGTTATAGGACCGGGTGGCTGGACTCAGTGTTATAGGGCGGGGCGGCTGCACTCAATGTTATAGGATGGAGCGGCTGCACTCAATGTTATAGGATGGAGCGGCTGCACTCAGTGTTATAGGACAGGACGGCTGCACTCAGTGTTATGGGATGGGGCGGCTGCACTCAGTGTTATAGGACAGGACGGCTTCACACAGCTATATAGGATGGGGCGGCTGCACTCAGTGTTATAGGACGAGGCGGCTGTACTCAGTTTTATAGGACAGGGCGGCTGCACTCAATGTTATAGGATGGGGCGGCTGCACTCAGTGGTATAGGACGGGGCAGCTGCACTCAGTGTTATAGGACAGGACGGCTGCACTCAGCGTTATAGGACAGGGCGGCTGCACTCAGTGTTATAGGACAGGACGGCTGCACACAGCTATATAGGATGGGGTGACTGCACTCAGTGTTATAGGACAGGACGGCTGCACTCAGTGTTATAGGACAGGACGGCTGCACTCAGTGTTATAGGACCGGGTGGCTGGACTCAGTGTTATAGGACAGGGCGGCTGCACTCAGTGTTATAGGATGGGGCAGCTGCACTCAGTGTTATAGGACAGGACGGCTGCACTCAGTGTTATGGGATGGGGCGGCTGCACTCAGTGTTATAGGACAGGACGGCTTCACACAGCTATATAGGATGGGGCGGCTGCACTCAGTGTTATAGGACGAGGCGGCTGTACTCAGTTTTATAGGACAGGGCGGCTGCACTCAATGTTATAGGATGGGGCAGCTGCACTCAGTGTTATAGGACAGGACGGCTGCACACAGCTATATAGGATGGGGCGGCTGCACTCAGTGTTATAGGACAGGACGGCTGCACTCAGTGTTATAGGACGGGGCGGCTGCACGCAGTGTTATAGGACGGGGCAGCTGCACTCAGTGTTATAGGACAGGACGGCTGCACTCAGCGTTATAGGACGGGGCGGCTGCACTCAGTGTTATAGGATGGAGCGGCTGCACTCAGTGGTATAGGACAGGACGGCTGCACTCAGCGTTATAGGACGGGGCAGCTGCACTCAGTGTTATAGGACAGGACGGCTGCACTCAGCGTTATAGGACGGGGCGGCTGCACTCAGTGTTATAGGACAGGGCGGCTGCACTCAGTGTTATAGGACAGGACGGCTGCACACAGCTATATAGGATGGGGTGACTGCACTCAGTGTTATAGGACGCGCGGCTGCACTCAGTGTTATAGGACGGGGCAGCTGCACTCAGTGTTATAGGATGGGGCGGCTGCACTCAGTGTTATAGGGCGGGGCGGCTGCACTCAATGTTATAGGATGGAGCGGCTGCACTCAGTGTTATAGGACAGGACGGCTGCACTCAGTGTTATAGGATGGGTCGGCTGCACTCAGTGTTATAGGACAGGACGGCTGCACACAGCTATATAGGATGGGGCGGCTGCACTCAGTGTTATAGGACGAGGCGGCTGTACTCAGTGTTATAGGACAGGGCGGCTGCACTCAGTGTTATAGGACAGGACGGCTGCACTCAGTGTTATAGGACAGGACGGCTGCACTCAGTGTTATAGGACAGGGCGGCTGCACTCAGTGTTATAGGACAGGACGGCTGCACTCAGTGTTATAGGACAGGACGGCTGCACTCAGTGTTATAGGACAGGACGGCTGCACGCAGCTTTATAGGACGGGACGGCTGCACTCAGTATTATAGGACGGGACGGCTGCACTCAGTATTATAGGACGGGACGGCTGCACTCAGTGTTATAGGACAGGACGGCTGCACTCAGTGTTATAGGACAGGACGGCTGCACTCAGTGTTATAGGACAGGACGGCTGCACTCAGTGTTATAGGACGAGGCGGCTGTACTCAGTATTATAGGACAGGGCGGCTGCACTCAGTGTTATAGGACAGGACGGCTGCACACAGTGTTATAGGACGGGGCGGCTGCACTCAGTGTTTTAGGACGGGACGGCTGCACTCAGTGTTATAGGACGGGGCGGCTGCGCGCAGCTTTATAGGACGGGGCGGCTGCACTCAGCTATATAGGACGGGGCGGCTGCACATAGTGTTATAGGACGGGGCGGCTGCACTCAGTGTTATAGGACGGGGCGGCTGCACGCAGCTTTATAGGACGGGGCGGCTGCACGCACCTTTACAGGACGGGGAAGCTGCACACAGTTTTATAGGACGGGGCGGCTGCACTCCGTGTTATAGGACAGGACGGCTGCACTCAGTGTTATAGGACAGGACGGCTGCACTCAGTGTTATAGGACAGGACGGCTGCACGCAGCTTTATAGGACGGGACGGCTGCACTTAATATTATAGGACAGGGCGGCTGCACTCAGTGTTATAGGACAGGACGGCTGCACGCAGCTTTATAGGACGGGACGGCTGCACTCAGTATTATAGGACAGGGCGGCTGCACTCAGTATTATAGGACAGGGCGGCTGCCCTCAGTATTATAGGACAGGACGGCTGCACGCAGTGTTATAGGACAGGACGGCTGCACTCAGTGTTATAGGACAGGACGGCTGCACGCAGCTTTATAGGACGGGACAGGTGCACTCAGTATTATAGGACAGGGCGGCTGCACTCAGTGTTATAGGACAGGACGGCTGCACTCAGTATTATAGGACAGGACGGCTGCACGCAGCTTTATAGGACGGGACGGCTGCACTCAGTATTATAGGACAGGACGGCTGCACGCAGCTTTATAGGACGGGACGGCTGCACTCATTATTATAGGACGGGGCGGCTGCATGCACCTTTCCAGGACGGGGCGGCTGCACTCAGTGTTATAGGACAGGGCGGCTGCACTCAGTGTTATAGGACAGGACGGCTGCACTCAGTGTTATAGGACAGGACGGCTGCACTCAGTGTTATAGGACGGGGCTGCTGCACTCAGTGTTATAGGACAGGACGGCTGCACTCAGTGTTATAGGACAGGACGGCTGCACGCAGCTTTATAGGACGGGACGGCTGCACTCAGTATTATAGGACGGGACGGCTGCACTCAGTGTTATAGGACAGGACGGCTACACGCAGCTTTATAGGACGGGACGGCTGTACTCAGTATTATAGGACAGGGCGGCTGCACTCAGTGTTATAGGACAGGACGGCTGCACTCAGTATTATAGGACGGGGCGGCTGCACTCAGTGTTATAGGACGGGACGGCTGCACTCAGTGTTATAGGACGGGGCGGCTGCGCGCAGCTTTATAGGACAGGACGGCTGCACTCAGTGTTATAGGACGGGGCGGCTGCACTCAGCTATATAGGACGGGGCGGCTGCACACAGTGTTATAGGACGGGGCGGCTGCACTCAGTGTTATAGGACGGGGCGGCTGCACGCAGCTTTATAGGACGGGGCGGCTGCACACAGCTATATAGGACGGGGCGGCTGCACACAGCTTTATAGGACGGGGCGGCTGCACGCACCTTTACAGGACGGGGAAGCTGCACACAGTTTTATAGGACGGGGCGGCTGCACGCAGCTTTATAGGACGGGACGGCTGCACTCAGTATTATAGGACAGGGCGGCTGCACTCAGTGTTATAGGACAGGACGGCTGCACTCAGTGTTATAGGACAGGACGGCTGCACTCAGTGTTATAGGACAGGACGGCTGCACTCAGTATTATAGGACGGGGCGGCTGCATGCACCTTTACAGGACGGGGCGGCTGCACTCAGCATTATAGGACGGGACGGCTGCACTCAGTATTATAGGACAGGGCGGCTGCACTCAGTGTTATAGGACAGGACGCCTGCACTCAGTGTTATAGGACAGGACGGCTGCACGCAGCTTTATAGGACGGGACGGGTGCACTCAGCTTTATAGGACAGGGCGGCTGCACTCAGTGTTATAGGACAGGACGGCTGCACTCAGCTATATAGGACGGGGCGGCTGCACTCAGTGTTATAGGACAGGACGGCTGCACTCAGTGTTATAGGACAGGACGGCTGCACGCAGCTTTATAGGACGGGACGGGTGCACTCAGTATTATAGGACAGTGCGGCTGCACTCAGTGTTATAGGATAGGACGGCTGCACTCAGTATTATAGGACAGGACGGCTGCACGCAGCTTTATAGGACGGGACGGCTGCACTCAGTATTATAGGACAGGACGGCTGCACGCAGCTTTATAGGACGGGACGGCTGCACTCAGTATTATAGGACGGGGCGGCTGCACTCAGTGTTATAGGACAGGACGGCTGCACTCAGTGTTATAGGACAGGACGGCTGCACGCACCTTTACAGGACGGGGCGGCTGCACTCAGTGTTATAGGACAGGGCGGCTGCACTCAGTGTTATAGGACAGGACGGCTGCACTCAGTGTTATAGGACGGGGCTGCTGCACTCAGTGTTATAGGACAGGACAGCTGCACTCAGTGTTATAGGACAGAACGGCTGCACGCAGCTTTATAGGACGGGACGGCTGCACTCAGTATTATAGGACGGGACGGCTGCACTCAGTATTATAGGACAGGGCGGCTGCACTCAGTGTTATAGGACGGGGCGGCTGCACTCAGTGTTATAGGACGGGGCGGCTGCACTCAGTATTATAGGACGGGACGGCTGCACTCAGTATTATAGGACAGGACGGCTGCACGCAGCTTTATAGGACGGGACGGCTGCACTCACTGTTATAGGACGGGGCGGCTGCACGCAGCTTTATAGGACGGGGCGGCTGCACTCAGCTATATAGGACGGGGCGGCTGCACGCACCTTTACAGGACGGGGCAGCTGCACACAGTTTTAAAGGATGGGGCAACTGCACACAGTTTTATAGGATGGGGCGGCTGCACTCAGTGTTATAGGACAGGACGGCTGCACTCAGTGTTATAGGACAGGACGGCTGCACGCAGCTTTATAGGACGGGACGGCTGCACTCAGTGTTATAGGACAGGGCGGCTGCACACAGCGTTATAGGATGGGGCGGCTGCACACAGCGTTATAGGACCGGGCGGCTGCACACAGCGTTATAGGACGGGGCGGCTGCACTCAGCCTTATAGGACGGGGCGGCTGCACTCAGTGTTATAGGACAGGACGGCTGCACTCAGTGTTATAGGACAGGACGGCTGCACACAGCTATATAAGACAGGGAGGCTGCACTCAGTGTTATAGGACGGGGCGGCTGCACTCAGTGTTATAGGACAGGACGGCTGCACGCAGCTTTAAAGGACGGGACGGCTGCACTCAGTGTTATTGGACGGGGCGGCTGCACTCAGTGTTATAGGACAGGATGGCTGCACTCAGTGTTATAGGACAGGACGGCTGCACTCAGTGTTATAGGACGGGGCGGCTGCACTCAGTGTTATAGGACAGGACGGCTGCACTCAGTGTTATAGGACAGGACGGCTGCACTCAGTGTTATAGGACAGGACGGCTGCACTCAGTGTTATAGGACAGGACGGCTGCACTCAGTGTTATAGGACAGGACGGCTGCACTCAGTGTTATAGGACAGGACGGCTGCACACAGCTATATAGGATGGGGTGACTGCACTCAGTGTTATAGGACGCACGGCTGCACTCAGTGTTATAGGACGGGGCGGCTGTACTCAGTTTTATAGGACGGGGCGGCTGCACTCAATGTTATAGGATGGGGCAGCTGCACTCAGTGTTATAGGACAGGACGGCTGCACACAGCTATATAGGATGGGGCGGCTGCGCTCAGTGTTATAGGACGGGGCGGCTGCACTCAGTGTTATAGGACGGGGCGGCTGCACGCACCTTTATAGGAAGGGGCGGCTGCACTCAGTGTTATAGGACGGGGCGGCTGCACGCAGCTTTATAGGACGGGGCAGCTGCACTCAGTGTTATAGGACGGGGCGGCTGCACTCAGTGTTATAGGACGGGGCAGCTGCACTCAGTGTTATAGGACAGGACGGCTGCACGCAGTGTTATAGGACGGGGCAGCTGCACTCAGTGTTATAGGACAGGACGGCTGCACTCAGCGTTATAGGACAGGACGGCTGCACGCAGTGTTATAGGACGGGGCAGCTGCACTCAGTGTTATAGGACAGGACGGCTGCACTCAGTGTTATAGGACAGGACGGCTGCACGCAGCTTTATAGGACGGGACGGCTGCACTCAGTATTATAGGACGGGACGGCTGCACTCAGTATTATAGGACAGGGCGGCTGCACTCAGTGTTATAGGACAGGACGGCTGCACACAGCTATATAGGATGGGGCGGCTGCACTCAGTGTTATAAAACAGGACGGCTGCACGCAGCTTTATAGGACGGGACGGCTGCACTCAGTATTATAGGACGGGACGGCTGCACTCAGTATTATAGGACAGGGCGGCTGCACTCAGTGTTATAGGACAGGACGGCTGCACACAGCTATATAGGATGGGGTGACTGCACTCAGTGTTATAGGACAGGACGGCTGCACTCAGTGTTATAGGACAGGACGGCTGCACTCAGTGTTATAGGACCGGGCGGCTGCACTCAGTGTTATAGGGCGGGGCGGCTGCACTCAATGTTATAGGATGGAGCGGCTGCACTCAGTGTTATAGGACAGGACGGCTGCACTCAGTGTTATGGGATGGGGCGGCTGCACTCAGTGTTATAGGACAGGACGGCTGAGGATGGGGCGGCTGCACTCAGTGTTATAGGACGAGGCGGCTGCACTCAGTGTAATGGGATGGGGCGGCTGGACTCAGTGTTATAGGACAGGACGGCTGAGGATGGGGCGGCTGCACTCAGTGTTATAGGACGAGGCGGCTGTACTCAGTTTTATAGGACAGGGCGGCTGCAGTCAATGTTATAGGATGGGGCAGCTGCACTCAGTGTTATAGGACAGGACGGCTGCACACAGCTATATAGGATGGGGCGGCTGCACTCAGTGTTATAGGACAGGACGGCTGCACTCAGTGTTATAGGACGGGGCGGCTGCATGCACCTTTATAGGACGGGGCGGCTGCACTCAGTGTTATAGGACGGGGTGGCTGCACTCAGTGTTATAGGACAGGACGGCTGCACTCAGTGTTATAGGACGGGGCGGCTGCACGCAGCTTTATAGGACAGGGCAGCTGCACTCAGTGTTATAGGACGGGGCGGCTGCACGCAGGGTTATAGGACGGGGCAGCTGCACTCAGTGTTATAGGACAGGACGGCTGCACTCAGCGTTATAGGACAGGACGGCTGTACTCAGCGTTATAGGACGGGGCGGCTGCACTCAGTGTTATAGGACAGGGCGGCTGCACTCAGTGTTATAGGACAGGACGGCTGCACACAGCTATATAGGATGGGGTGACTGCACTCAGTGTTATAGGACGGGGCGGCTGCACGCAGCTTTATAGGACGGGGCAGCTGCACTCAGTGTTATAGGACGGGGCGGCTGCACGCAGTGTTATAGGACGGGGCAGCTGCACTCAGTGTTATAGGACAGGACGGCTGCACTCAGCGTTATAGGACAGGACGGCTGCACTCAGCGTTATAGGACGGGGCGGCTGCACTCAGTGTTATAGGACAGGGCGGCTGCACTCAGTGTTATAGGACAGGACGGCTGCACACAGCTATATAGGATGGGGTGACTGCACTCAGTGTTATAGGACAGGACGGCTGCACTCAGTGTTATAGGACAGGACGGCTGCACTCAGTGTTATAGGACCGGGCGGCTGCACTCAGTGTTATAGGGCGGGGCGGCTGCACTCAATGTTATAGGATGGAGCGGCTGCACTCAGTGTTATAGGACAGGACGGCTGCACTCAGTGTTATGGGATGGGGCGGCTGCACTCAGTGTTATAGGACAGGACGGCTGAGGATGGGGCGGCTGCACTCAGTGTTATAGGACGAGGCGGCTGTACTCAGTTTTATAGGACAGGGCGGCTGCACTCAATGTTATAGGATGGGGCAGCTGCACTCAGTGTTATAGGACAGGGCGGCTGCACTCAGTGTTATAGGACAGGACGGCTGCACACAGCTATATAGGATGGGGCGGCTGCACTCAGTGTTATAGGACAGGACGGCTGCACTCAGTGTTATAGGACGGGGCGGCTGCATGCACCTTTATAGGACGGGGCGGCTGCACTCAGTGTTATAGGACGGGGTGGCTGCACTCAGTGTTATAGGACAGGACGGCTGCACTCAGTGTTATAGGACGGGGCGGCTGCACGCAGCTTTATAGGACGGGGCAGCTGCACTCAGTGTTATAGGACGGGGCGGCTGCACGCAGGGTTATAGGACGGGACGGCTGCACTCAGTATTATAGGACAGGACGGCTGCACTCAGCGTTATAGGACAGGACGGCTGTACTCAGCGTTATAGGACGGGGCGGCTGCACTCAGTGTTATAGGACAGGGCGGCTGCACTCAGTGTTATAGGACAGGACGGCTGCACACAGCTATATAGGATGGGGTGACTGCACTCAGTGTTATAGGACGGGGCGGCTGCACGCAGCTTTATAGGACGGGGCAGCTGCACTCAGTGTTATAGGACGGGGCGGCTGCACGCAGTGTTATAGGACGGGGCAGCTGCACTCAGTGTTATAGGACAGGACGGCTGCACTCAGCGTTATAGGACAGGACGGCTGCACTCAGCGTTATAGGACGGGGCGGCTGCACTCAGTGTTATAGGACAGGGCGGCTGCACTCAGTGTTATAGGACAGGACGGCTGCACACAGCTATATAGGATGGGGTGACTGCACTCAGTGTTATAGGACAGGACGGCTGCACTCAGTGTTATAGGACAGGACGGCTGCACTCAGTGTTATAGGACCGGGCGGCTGCACTCAGTGTTATAGGGCGGGGCGGCTGCACTCAATGTTATAGGATGGAGCGGCTGCACTCAGTGTTATAGGACAGGACGGCTGCACTCAGTATTATAGGACAGGACGGCTGCACGCAGCTTTATAGGACGGGACGGCTGCACTCATTATTATAGGACGGGGCGGCTGCATGCACCTTTCCAGGACGGGGCGGCTGCACTCAGTGTTATAGGACAGGGCGGCTGCACTCAGTGTTATAGGACAGGACGGCTGCACTCAGTGTTATAGGACAGGACGGCTGCACTCAGTGTTATAGGACGGGGCTGCTGCACTCAGTGTTATAGGACAGGACGGCTGCACTCAGTGTTATAGGACAGGACGGCTGCACGCAGCTTTATAGGACGGGACGGCTGCACTCAGTATTATAGGACGGGACGGCTGCACTCAGTGTTATAGGACAGGACGGCTACACGCAGCTTTATAGGACGGGACGGCTGTACTCAGTATTATAGGACAGGGCGGCTGCACTCAGTGTTATAGGACAGGACGGCTGCACTCAGTATTATAGGACGGGGCGGCTGCACTCAGTGTTATAGGACGGGACGGCTGCACTCAGTGTTATAGGACGGGGCGGCTGCGCGCAGCTTTATAGGACAGGACGGCTGCACTCAGTGTTATAGGACGGGGCGGCTGCACTCAGCTATATAGGACGGGGCGGCTGCACACAGTGTTATAGGACGGGGCGGCTGCACTCAGTGTTATAGGACGGGGCGGCTGCACGCAGCTTTATAGGACGGGGCGGCTGCACACAGCTATATAGGACGGGGCGGCTGCACACAGCTTTATAGGACGGGGCGGCTGCACGCACCTTTACAGGATGGGGAAGCTGCACACAGTTTTATAGGACGGGGCGGCTGCACGCAGCTTTATAGGACGGGACGGCTGCACTCAGTATTATAGGACAGGGCGGCTGCACTCAGTGTTATAGGACAGGACGGCTGCACTCAGTGTTATAGGACAGGACGGCTGCACTCAGTGTTATAGGACAGGACGGCTGCACTCAGTATTATAGGACGGGGCGGCTGCATGCACCTTTACAGGACGGGGCGGCTGCACTCAGCATTATAGGACGGGACGGCTGCACTCAGTATTATAGGACAGGGCGGCTGCACTCAGTGTTATAGGACAGGACGCCTGCACTCAGTGTTATAGGACAGGACGGCTGCACGCAGCTTTATAGGACGGGACGGGTGCACTCAGCTTTATAGGACAGGGCGGCTGCACTCAGTGTTATAGGACAGGACGGCTGCACTCAGCTATATAGGACGGGGCGGCTGCACTCAGTGTTATAGGACAGGACGGCTGCACTCAGTGTTATAGGACAGGACGGCTGCACGCAGCTTTATAGGACGGGACGGGTGCACTCAGTATTATAGGACAGTGCGGCTGCACTCAGTGTTATAGGATAGGACGGCTGCACTCAGTATTATAGGACAGGACGGCTGCACGCAGCTTTATAGGACGGGACGGCTGCACTCAGTATTATAGGACAGGACGGCTGCACGCAGCTTTATAGGACGGGACGGCTGCACTCAGTATTATAGGACGGGGCGGCTGCACTCAGTGTTATAGGACAGGACGGCTGCACTCAGTGTTATAGGACAGGACGGCTGCACGCACCTTTACAGGACGGGGCGGCTGCACTCAGTGTTATAGGACAGGGCGGCTGCACTCAGTGTTATAGGACAGGACGGCTGCACTCAGTGTTATAGGACGGGGCTGCTGCACTCAGTGTTATAGGACAGGACAGCTGCACTCAGTGTTATAGGACAGAACGGCTGCACGCAGCTTTATAGGACGGGACGGCTGCACTCAGTATTATAGGACGGGACGGCTGCACTCAGTATTATAGGACAGGGCGGCTGCACTCAGTGTTATAGGACGGGGCGGCTGCACTCAGTGTTATAGGACGGGGCGGCTGCACTCAGTATTATAGGACGGGACGGCTGCACTCAGTATTATAGGACAGGACGGCTGCACGCAGCTTTATAGGACGGGACGGCTGCACTCAGTGTTATAGGACGGGGCGGCTGCACGCAGCTTTATAGGACGGGGCGGCTGCACTCAGCTATATAGGACGGGGCGGCTGCACGCACCTTTACAGGACGGGGCAGCTGCACACAGTTTTAAAGGATGGGGCAACTGCACACAGTTTTATAGGATGGGGCGGCTGCACTCAGTGTTATAGGACAGGACGGCTGCACTCAGTGTTATAGGACAGGACGGCTGCACGCAGCTTTATAGGACGGGACGGCTGCACTCAGTGTTATAGGACAGGGCGGCTGCACACAGCGTTATAGGATGGGGCGGCTGCACACAGCGTTATAGGACCGGGCGGCTGCACACAGCGTTATAGGACGGGGCGGCTGCACTCAGCCTTATAGGACGGGGCGGCTGCACTCAGTGTTATAGGACAGGACGGCTGCACTCAGTGTTATAGGACAGGACGGCTGCACACAGCTATATAAGACAGGGAGGCTGCACTCAGTGTTATAGGACGGGGCGGCTGCACTCAGTGTTATAGGACAGGACGGCTGCACGCAGCTTTAAAGGACGGGACGGCTGCACTCAGTGTTATTGGACGGGGCGGCTGCACTCAGTGTTATAGGACAGGATGGCTGCACTCAGTGTTATAGGACAGGACGGCTGCACTCAGTGTTATAGGACGGGGCGGCTGCACTCAGTGTTATAGGACAGGACGGCTGCACTCAGTGTTATAGGACAGGACGGCTGCACTCAGTGTTATAGGACAGGACGGCTGCACTCAGTGTTATAGGACAGGACGGCTGCACTCAGTGTTATAGGACAGGACGGCTGCACTCAGTGTTATAGGACAGGACGGCTGCACACAGCTATATAGGATGGGGTGACTGCACTCAGTGTTATAGGACGCACGGCTGCACTCAGTGTTATAGGACGGGGCGGCTGTACTCAGTTTTATAGGACGGGGCGGCTGCACTCAATGTTATAGGATGGGGCAGCTGCACTCAGTGTTATAGGACAGGACGGCTGCACACAGCTATATAGGATGGGGCGGCTGCGCTCAGTGTTATAGGACGGGGCGGCTGCACTCAGTGTTATAGGACGGGGCGGCTGCACGCACCTTTATAGGAAGGGGCGGCTGCACTCAGTGTTATAGGACGGGGCGGCTGCACGCAGCTTTATAGGACGGGGCAGCTGCACTCAGTGTTATAGGACGGGGCGGCTGCACTCAGTGTTATAGGACGGGGCAGCTGCACTCAGTGTTATAGGACAGGACGGCTGCACGCAGTGTTATAGGACGGGGCAGCTGCACTCAGTGTTATAGGACAGGACGGCTGCACTCAGCGTTATAGGACAGGACGGCTGCACGCAGTGTTATAGGACGGGGCAGCTGCACTCAGTGTTATAGGACAGGACGGCTGCACTCAGTGTTATAGGACAGGACGGCTGCACGCAGCTTTATAGGACGGGACGGCTGCACTCAGTATTATAGGACGGGACGGCTGCACTCAGTATTATAGGACAGGGCGGCTGCACTCAGTGTTATAGGACAGGACGGCTGCACACAGCTATATAGGATGGGGCGGCTGCACTCAGTGTTATAAAACAGGACGGCTGCACGCAGCTTTATAGGACGGGACGGCTGCACTCAGTATTATAGGACGGGACGGCTGCACTCAGTATTATAGGACAGGGCGGCTGCACTCAGTGTTATAGGACAGGACGGCTGCACACAGCTATATAGGATGGGGTGACTGCACTCAGTGTTATAGGACAGGACGGCTGCACTCAGTGTTATAGGACAGGACGGCTGCACTCAGTGTTATAGGACCGGGCGGCTGCACTCAGTGTTATAGGGCGGGGCGGCTGCACTCAATGTTATAGGATGGAGCGGCTGCACTCAGTGTTATAGGACAGGACGGCTGCACTCAGTGTTATGGGATGGGGCGGCTGCACTCAGTGTTATAGGACAGGACGGCTGAGGATGGGGCGGCTGCACTCAGTGTTATAGGACGAGGCGGCTGCACTCAGTGTTATGGGATGGGGCGGCTGCACTCAGTGTTATAGGACAGGACGGCTGAGGATGGGGCGGCTGCACTCAGTGTTATAGGACGAGGCGGCTGTACTCAGTTTTATAGGACAGGGCGGCTGCAGTCAATGTTATAGGATGGGGCAGCTGCACTCAGTGTTATAGGACAGGACGGCTGCACACAGCTATATAGGATGGGGCGGCTGCACTCAGTGTTATAGGACAGGACGGCTGCACTCAGTGTTATAGGACGGGGCGGCTGCATGCACCTTTATAGGACGGGGCGGCTGCACTCAGTGTTATAGGACGGGGTGGCTGCACTCAGTGTTATAGGACAGGACGGCTGCACTCAGTGTTATAGGACGGGGCGGCTGCACGCAGCTTTATAGGACAGGGCAGCTGCACTCAGTGTTATAGGACGGGGCGGCTGCACGCAGGGTTATAGGACGGGGCAGCTGCACTCAGTGTTATAGGACAGGACGGCTGCACTCAGCGTTATAGGACAGGACGGCTGTACTCAGCGTTATAGGACGGGGCGGCTGCACTCAGTGTTATAGGACAGGGCGGCTGCACTCAGTGTTATAGGACAGGACGGCTGCACACAGCTATATAGGATGGGGTGACTGCACTCAGTGTTATAGGACGGGGCGGCTGCACGCAGCTTTATAGGACGGGGCAGCTGCACTCAGTGTTATAGGACGGGGCGGCTGCACGCAGTGTTATAGGACGGGGCAGCTGCACTCAGTGTTATAGGACAGGACGGCTGCACTCAGCGTTATAGGACAGGACGGCTGCACTCAGCGTTATAGGACGGGGCGGCTGCACTCAGTGTTATAGGACAGGGCGGCTGCACTCAGTGTTATAGGACAGGACGGCTGCACACAGCTATATAGGATGGGGTGACTGCACTCAGTGTTATAGGACAGGACGGCTGCACTCAGTGTTATAGGACAGGACGGCTGCACTCAGTGTTATAGGACCGGGCGGCTGCACTCAGTGTTATAGGGCGGGGCGGCTGCACTCAATGTTATAGGATGGAGCGGCTGCACTCAGTGTTATAGGACAGGACGGCTGCACTCAGTGTTATGGGATGGGGCGGCTGCACTCAGTGTTATAGGACAGGACGGCTGAGGATGGGGCGGCTGCACTCAGTGTTATAGGACAGGACGGCTGAGGATGGGGCGGCTGCACTCAGTGTTATAGGACGAGGCGGCTGTACTCAGTTTTATAGGACAGGGCGGCTGCACTCAATGTTATAGGATGGGGCAGCTGCACTCAGTGTTATAGGACAGGGCGGCTGCACTCAGTGTTATAGGACAGGACGGCTGCACACAGCTATATAGGATGGGGCGGCTGCACTCAGTGTTATAGGACAGGACGGCTGCACTCAGTGTTATAGGACGGGGCGGCTGCATGCACCTTTATAGGACGGGGCGGCTGCACTCAGTGTTATAGGACGGGGTGGCTGCACTCAGTGTTATAGGACAGGACGGCTGCACTCAGTGTTATAGGACGGGGCGGCTGCACGCAGCTTTATAGGACGGGGCAGCTGCACTCAGTGTTATAGGACGGGGCGGCTGCACGCAGGGTTATAGGACGGGACGGCTGCACTCAGTATTATAGGACAGGACGGCTGCACTCAGCGTTATAGGACAGGACGGCTGTACTCAGCGTTATAGGACGGGGCGGCTGCACTCAGTGTTATAGGACAGGGCGGCTGCACTCAGTGTTATAGGACAGGACGGCTGCACACAGCTATATAGGATGGGGTGACTGCACTCAGTGTTATAGGACGGGGCGGCTGCACGCAGCTTTATAGGACGGGGCAGCTGCACTCAGTGTTATAGGACGGGGCGGCTGCACGCAGTGTTATAGGACGGGGCAGCTGCACTCAGTGTTATAGGACAGGACGGCTGCACTCAGCGTTATAGGACAGGACGGCTGCACTCAGCGTTATAGGACGGGGCGGCTGCACTCAGTGTTATAGGACAGGGCGGCTGCACTCAGTGTTATAGGACAGGACGGCTGCACACAGCTATATAGGATGGGGTGACTGCACTCAGTGTTATAGGACAGGACGGCTGCACTCAGTGTTATAGGACAGGACGGCTGCACTCAGTGTTATAGGACCGGGCGGCTGCACTCAGTGTTATAGGGCGGGGCGGCTGCACTCAATGTTATAGGATGGAGCGGCTGCACTCAGTGTTATAGGACAGGACGGCTGCACTCAGTATTATAGGACGGGACGGCTGCACACAGTGTTATAGGATGGAGCGGCTGCACTCAGTGTTATAGGACAGGACGGCTGCACTCAGTGTTATGGGATGGGGCGGCTGCACTCAGTGTTATAGGACTGGACGGCTGAGGATGGGGCGGCTGCACTCAGTGTTATAGGACGAGGCGGCTGTACTCAGTTTTATAGGACAGGGCGGCTGCACTCAATGTTATAGGATGGGGCAGCTGCACTCAGTGTTATAGGACAGGACGGCTGCACACAGCTATATAGGATGGGGCGGCTGCACTCAGTGTTATAGGACAGGACGGCTGCACTCAGTGTTATAGGACGGGGCGGCTGCATGCACCTTTATAGGACGGGGCGGCTGCACTCAGTGTTATAGGACGGGGTGGCTGCACTCAGTGTTATAGGACAGGACGGCTGCACTCAGTGTTATAGGACTGGGCGGCTGCACGCAGCTTTATAGGACGGGGCAGCTGCACTCAGTGTTATAGGACGGGGCGGCTGCACGCAGGGTTATAGGACGGGGCAGCTGCACTCAGTGTTATAGGACAGGACGGCTGCACTCAGCGTTATAGGACAGGACGGCTGTACTCAGCGTTATAGGACGGGGCGGCTGCACTCAGTGTTATAGGACAGGGCGGCTGCACTCAGTGTTATAGGACAGAACGGCTGCACACAGCTATATAGGATGGGGTGACTGCACTCAGTGTTATAGGACGCGCGGCTGCACTCAGTGTTATAGGACGGGGCAGCTGCACTCAGTGTTATAGGACAGGACGGCTGCACTCAGTGTTATAGGATGGGGCGGCTGCACTCAGTGTTATAGGACAGGACGGCTGCACACAGCTATATAGGATGGGGTGACTGCACTCAGTGTTTTAGGACGCGCGGCTGCACTCAGTGTTATAGGATGGGGCGGCTGCACTCAATGTTATAGGGCGGGGCGGCTGCACTCAGTGTTATAGGGCGGGGGCGGCTGCACTCAATGTTATAGGACAGGACGGCTGCACTCAGTGTTATAGGATGGGGCGGCTGCACTCAGTGTTATAGGACAGGAGGGCTGCACACAGCTATATAGGATGGGGCGGCTGCACTCAGTGTTATAGGACGAGGCGGCTGTACTCAGTGTTATAGGACGAGGCGGCTGTACTCAGTGTTATAGGACGGGCGGCTGCACTCAGTGTTATAGGACAGGACGGCTGCACACAGCTATATAGGATGGGGCGGCTGCGCTCAGTGTTATAGGACGGGGCGGCTGCACTCAGTGTTATAGGACGGGGCGGCTGCACGCACCTTTATAGGAAGGGGCGGCTGCACTCAGTGTTATAGGACGGGGCGGCTGCACGCAGCTTTATAGGACGGGGCAGCTGCACTCAGTGTTATAGGACGGGGCGGCTGCACTCAGTGTTATAGGACGGGGCAGCTGCACTCAGTGTTATAGGACAGGACGGCTGCACTCAGCGTTATAGGACAGGACGGCTGCACTCAGCGTTATAGGACAGGACGGCTGCACTCAGCGTTATAGGACGGGGCGGCTGCACTCAGTGTTATAGGACAGGGCGGCTGCACTCAGTGTTATAGGACAGGACGGCTGCACGCAGCTTTATAGGACGGGACGGCTGCACTCAGTATTATAGGACGGGACGGCTGCACTCAGTATTATAAGACAGGGCGGCTGCACTCAGTGTTATAGGACAGGACGGCTGCACACAGCTATATAGGATGGGGTGACTGCACTCAGTGTTATAGGACAGGACGGCTGCACTCAGTGTTATAGGACAGGACGGCTGCACTCAGTGTTATAGGACCGGGCGGCTGCACTCAGTGTTATAGGGCGGGGCGGCTGCACTCAATGTTATAGGATGGAGCGGCTGCACTCAGTGTTATAGGACAGGACGGCTGCACTCAGTGTTATGGGATGGGGCGGCTGCACTCAGTGTTATAGGACAGGACGGCTGAGGATGGGGCGGCTGCACTCAGTGTTATAGGACGAGGCGGCTGTACTCAGTTTTATAGGACAGGGCGGCTGCAGTCAATGTTATAGGATGGGGCAGCTGCACTCAGTGTTATAGGACAGGACGGCTGCACACAGCTATATAGGATGGGGCGGCTGCACTCAGTGTTATAGGACAGGACGGCTGCACTCAGTGTTATAGGACGGGGCGGCTGCATGCACCTTTATAGGACGGGGCGGCTGCACTCAGTGTTATAGGACGGGGTGGCTGCACTCAGTGTTATAGGACAGGACGGCTGCACTCAGTGTTATAGGACGGGGCGGCTGCACGCAGCTTTATAGGACAGGGCAGCTGCACTCAGTGTTATAGGACGGGGCGGCTGCACGCAGGGTTATAGGACGGGGCAGCTGCACTCAGTGTTATAGGACAGGACGGCTGCACTCAGCGTTATAGGACAGGACGGCTGTACTCAGCGTTATAGGACGGGGCGGCTGCACTCAGTGTTATAGGACAGGGCGGCTGCACTCAGTGTTATAGGACAGGACGGCTGCACACAGCTATATAGGATGGGGTGACTGCACTCAGTGTTATAGGACGGGGCGGCTGCACGCAGCTTTATAGGACGGGGCAGCTGCACTCAGTGTTATAGGACGGGGCGGCTGCACGCAGTGTTATAGGACGGGGCAGCTGCACTCAGTGTTATAGGACAGGACGGCTGCACTCAGCGTTATAGGACAGGACGGCTGCACTCAGCGTTATAGGACGGGGCGGCTGCACTCAGTGTTATAGGACAGGGCGGCTGCACTCAGTGTTATAGGACAGGACGGCTGCACACAGCTATATAGGATGGGGTGACTGCACTCAGTGTTATAGGACAGGACGGCTGCACTCAGTGTTATAGGACAGGACGGCTGCACTCAGTGTTATAGGACCGGGCGGCTGCACTCAGTGTTATAGGGCGGGGCGGCTGCACTCAATGTTATAGGATGGAGCGGCTGCACTCAGTGTTATAGGACAGGACGGCTGCACTCAGTGTTATGGGATGGGGCGGCTGCACTCAGTGTTATAGGACAGGACGGCTGAGGATGGGGCGGCTGCACTCAGTGTTATAGGACGAGGCGGCTGTACTCAGTTTTATAGGACAGGGCGGCTGCACTCAATGTTATAGGATGGGGCAGCTGCACTCAGTGTTATAGGACAGGGCGGCTGCACTCAGTGTTATAGGACAGGACGGCTGCACACAGCTATATAGGATGGGGCGGCTGCACTCAGTGTTATAGGACAGGACGGCTGCACTCAGTGTTATAGGACGGGGCGGCTGCATGCACCTTTATAGGACGGGGCGGCTGCACTCAGTGTTATAGGACGGGGTGGCTGCACTCAGTGTTATAGGACAGGACGGCTGCACTCAGTGTTATAGGACGGGGCGGCTGCACGCAGCTTTATAGGACGGGGCAGCTGCACTCAGTGTTATAGGACGGGGCGGCTGCACGCAGGGTTATAGGACGGGACGGCTGCACTCAGTATTATAGGACAGGACGGCTGCACTCAGCGTTATAGGACAGGACGGCTGTACTCAGCGTTATAGGACGGGGCGGCTTCACTCAGTGTTATAGGACAGGGCGGCTGCACTCAGTGTTATAGGACAGGACGGCTGCACACAGCTATATAGGATGGGGTGACTGCACTCAGTGTTATAGGACGGGGCGGCTGCACGCAGCTTTATAGGACGGGGCAGCTGCACTCAGTGTTATAGGACGGGGCGGCTGCACGCAGTGTTATAGGACGGGGCAGCTGCACTCAGTGTTATAGGACAGGACGGCTGCACTCAGCGTTATAGGACAGGACGGCTGCACTCAGCGTTATAGGACGGGGCGGCTGCACTCAGTGTTATAGGACAGGGCGGCTGCACTCAGTGTTATAGGACAGGACGGCTGCACACAGCTATAAAGGATGGGGTGACTGCACTCAGTGTTATAGGACAGGACGGCTGCACTCAGTGTTATAGGACAGGACGGCTGCACTCAGTGTTATAGGACCGGGCGGCTGCACTCAGTGTTATAGGGCGGGGCGGCTGCACTCAATGTTATAGGATGGAGCGGCTGCACTCAGTGTTATAGGACAGGACGGCTGCACTCAGTATTATAGGACGGGACGGCTGCACACAGTGTTATAGGATGGAGCGGCTGCACTCAGTGTTATAGGACAGGACGGCTGCACTCAGTGTTATGGGATGGGGCGGCTGCACTCAGTGTTATAGGACTGGACGGCTGAGGATGGGGCGGCTGCACTCAGTGTTATAGGACGAGGCGGCTGTACTCAGTTTTATAGGACAGGGCGGCTGCACTCAATGTTATAGGATGGGGCAGCTGCACTCAGTGTTATAGGACAGGACGGCTGCACTCAGTGTTATAGGACAGGGCGGCTGCACTCAGTGTTATAGGACAGGACGGCTGCACACAGCTATATAGGATGGGGCGGCTGCACTCAGTGTTATAGGACAGGACGGCTGCACTCAGTGTTATAGGACGGGCGGCTGCATGCACCTTTATAGGACGGGGCGGCTGCACTCAGTGTTATAGGACGGGGTGGCTGCACTCAGTGTTATAGGACAGGACGGCTGCACTCAGTGTTATAGGACCGGGCGGCTGCACGCAGCTTTATAGGACGGGGCAGCTGCACTCAGTGTTATAGGACGGGGCGGCTGCACGCAGGGTTATAGGACGGGGCAGCTGCACTCAGTGTTATAGGACAGGACGGCTGCACTCAGCGTTATAGGACAGGACGGCTGTACTCAGCGTTATAGGACGGGGCGGCTGCACTCAGTGTTATAGGACAGGGCGGCTGCACTCAGTGTTATAGGACAGAACGGCTGCACACAGCTATATAGGATGGGGTGACTGCACTCAGTGTTATAGGACGCGCGGCTGCACTCAGTGTTATAGGACGGGGCAGCTGCACTCAGTGTTATAGGACAGGACGGCTGCACTCAGTGTTATAGGATGGGGCGGCTGCACTCAGTGTTATAGGACAGGACGGCTGCACACAGCTATATAGGATGGGGTGACTGCACTCAGTGTTATAGGACGCGCGGCTGCACTCAGTGTTATAGGATGGGGCGGCTGCACTCAATGTTATAGGGCGGGGCGGCTGCACTCAGTGTTATAGGGCGGGGGCGGCTGCACTCAATGTTATAGGACAGGACGGCTGCACTCAGTGTTATAGGATGGGGCGGCTGCACTCAGTGTTATAGGACAGGAGGGCTGCACACAGCTATATAGGATGGGGCGGCTGCACTCAGTGTTATAGGACGAGGCGGCTGTACTCAGTGTTATAGGACGGGCGGCTGCACTCAGTGTTATAGGACAGGGCGGCTGCACTCAGTGTTATAGGACGGGGCAGCTGCACTCAGTGTTATAGGACAGGACGGCTGCACTCAGTGTTATAGGACAGGACGGCTGCACACAGCTATATAAGACAGGGAGGCTGCACTCAGTGTTATAGGACGGGGCGGCTGCACTCAGTGTTATAGGACAGGACGGCTGCACGCAGCTTTAAAGGACGGGACGGCTGCACTCAGTGTTATTGGACGGGGCGGCTGCACTCAGTGTTATAGGACGGGGTGGCTGCACTCAGTGTTATAGGACAGGACGGCTGCACTCAGTGTTATAGGACCGGGCGGCTGCACGCAGCTTTATAGGACGGGGCAGCTGCACTCAGTGTTATAGGACGGGGCGGCTGCACGCAGGGTTATAGGACGGGGCAGCTGCACTCAGTGTTATAGGACAGGACGGCTGCACTCAGCGTTATAGGACAGGACGGCTGTACTCAGCGTTATAGGACGGGGCGGCTGCACTCAGTGTTATAGGACAGGGCGGCTGCACTCAGTGTTATAGGACAGAACGGCTGCACACAGCTATATAGGATGGGGTGACTGCACTCAGTGTTATAGGACGCGCGGCTGCACTCAGTGTTATAGGACGGGGCAGCTGCACTCAGTGTTATAGGACAGGACGGCTGCACTCAGTGTTATAGGATGGGGCGGCTGCACTCAGTGTTATAGGACAGGACGGCTGCACACAGCTATATAGGATGGGGTGACTGCACTCAGTGTTATAGGACGCGCGGCTGCACTCAGTGTTATAGGATGGGGCGGCTGCACTCAATGTTATAGGGCGGGGCGGCTGCACTCAGTGTTATAGGGCGGGGGCGGCTGCACTCAATGTTATAGGACAGGACGGCTGCACTCAGTGTTATAGGATGGGGCGGCTGCACTCAGTGTTATAGGACAGGAGGGCTGCACACAGCTATATAGGATGGGGCGGCTGCACTCAGTGTTATAGGACGAGGCGGCTGTACTCAGTGTTATAGGACGGGCGGCTGCACTCAGTGTTATAGGACAGGGCGGCTGCACTCAGTGTTATAGGACGGGGCAGCTGCACTCAGTGTTATAGGACAGGACGGCTGCACTCAGTGTTATAGGACAGGACGGCTGCACACAGCTATATAAGACAGGGAGGCTGCACTCAGTGTTATAGGACGGGGCGGCTGCACTCAGTGTTATAGGACAGGACGGCTGCACGCAGCTTTAAAGGACGGGACGGCTGCACTCAGTGTTATTGGATGGGGCGGCTGCACTCAGTGTTATAGGACAGGATGGCTGCACTCAGCGTTATAGGACAGGACGGCTGCACTCAGCGTTATAGGACGGGGCGGCTGCACTCAGTGTTATAGGACAGGGCGGCTGAACTCAGTGTTATAGGACAGGACGGCTGCACGCAGCTTTATAGGACGGGACGGCTGCACTCAGTATTATAGGACGGGACGGCTGCACTCAGTATTATAGGACAGGGCGGCTGCACTCAGTGTTATAGGACAGGACGGCTGCACTCAGTGTTATAGGACAGGACGGCTGCACTCAGTGTTATAGGACCGGGCGGCTGCACTCAGTGTTATAGGGCGGGGCGGCTGCACTCAATGTTATAGGATGGAGCGGCTGCACTCAGTGTTATAGGACAGGACGGCTGCACTCAGTGTTATGGGATGGGGCGGCTGCACTCAGTGTTATAGGACAGGACGGCTGAGGATGGGGCAGCTGCACTCAGTGTTATAGGACGAGGCGGCTGTACTCAGTTTTATAGGACAGGGCGGCTGCACTCAATGTTATAGGATGGGGCAGCTGCACTCAGTGTTATAGGACAGGACGGCTGCACTCAGTGTTATAGGACGGGGCGGCTGCACGCAGCTTTATAGGACGGGGAAGCTGCACTCAGTGTTATAGGACGGGGCGGCTGCACTCAGTGTTATAGGACAGGACGGCTGCACTCAGTGTTATAGGACAGGACGGCTGCACACAGCTATATAGGATGGGGTGACTGCACTCAGTGTTATAGGACGGGGCGGCTGCACGCAGCTTTATAGGACGGGGCAGCTGCACTCAGTGTTATAGGACGGGGCGGCTGCACGCAGTGTTATAGGACGGGGCAGCTGCACTCGGTGTTATAGGACAGGACGGCTGCACTCAGCGTTATAGGACAGGACGGCTGCACTCAGCGTTATAGGACGGGGCGGCTGCACTCAGCGTTATAGGACGGGGCGGCTGCACTCAGTGTTATAGGACAGGGCGGCTGCACTCAGTGTTATAGGACAGGACGGCTGCACACAGCTATATAGGATGGGGTGACTGCACTCAGTGTTATAGGACAGGACGGCTGCACTCAGTGTTATAGGACAGGACGGCTGCACTCAGTGTTATAGGACCGGGCGGCTGCACTCAGTGTTATAGGGCGGGGCGGCTGCACTCAATGTTATAGGATGGAGCGGCTGCACTCAGTGTTATAGGACAGGACGGCTGCACTCAGTGTTATGGGATGGGGCGGCTGCACTCAGTGTTATAGGACAGGACGGCTGAGGATGGGGCGGCTGCACTCAGTGTTATAGGACGAGGCGGCTGTACTCAGTTTTATAGGACAGGGCGGCTGCACTCAATGTTATAGGATGGGGCAGCTGCACTCAGTGTTATAGGACAGGACGGCTGCACACAGCTATATAGGATGGGGCGGCTGCACTCAGTGTTATAGGACAGGACGGCTGCACTCAGTGTTATAGGACGGGGCGGCTGCATGCACCTTTATAGGACGGGGCGGCTGCACTCAGTGTTATAGGACGGGGTGGCTGCACTCAGTGTTATAGGACAGGACGGCTGCACTCAGTGTTATAGGACGGGGCGGCTGCACGCAGCTTTATAGGACGGGGCAGCTGCACTCAGTGTTATAGGACGGGGCGGCTGCACGCAGGGTTATAGGACGGGACGGCTGCACTCAGTATTATAGGACAGGACGGCTGCAATTAGCGTTATAGGACAGGACGGCTGTACTCAGCGTTATAGGACGGGGCGGTTGCACTCAGTGTTATAGGACAGGGCGGCTGCACTCAGTGTTATAGGACAGGACGGCTGCACACAGCTATATAGGATGGGGTGACTGCACTCAGTGTTATAGGACGGGGCGGCTGCACGCAGCTTTATAGGACGGGGCAGCTGCACTCAGTGTTATAGGACGGGGCGGCTGCACGCAGTGTTATAGGACGGGGCAGCTGCACTCAGTGTTATAGGACAGGACGGCTGCACTCAGCGTTATAGGACAGGACGGCTGCACTCAGCGTTATAGGACGGGGCGGCTGCACTCAGTG
Source organism: Pelodytes ibericus (assembly GCA_036172795.1). Taxonomy (NCBI): domain Eukaryota; kingdom Metazoa; phylum Chordata; class Amphibia; order Anura; family Pelodytidae; genus Pelodytes; species Pelodytes ibericus. Next base: position 230,095,770 of record CM069859.1, read on the forward strand.
TTATAGGACAGGGCGGCTGCACTCAGTGTTATAGGACAGGACGGCTGCACACAGCTATATAGGATGGGGTGACTGCACTCAGTGTTATAGGACAGGACGGCTGCACTCAGTGTTATAGGACAGGACGGCTGCACTCAGTGTTATAGGACCGGGCGGCTGCACTCAGTGTTATAGGGCGGGGCGGCTGCACTCAATGTTATAGGATGGAGCGGCTGCACTCAGTGTTATAGGACAGGACGGCTGCACTCAGTGTTATGGGATGGGGCGGCTGCACTCAGTGTTATAGGACTGGACGGCTGACGATGGGGCGGCTGCACTCAGTGTTATAGGACGAGGCGGCTGTACTCAGTTTTATAGGACAGGGCGGCTGCACTCAATGTTATAGGATGGGGCAGCTGCACTCAGTGTTATAGGACAGGACGGCTGCACACAGCTATATAGGATGGGGCGGCTGCACTCAGTGTTATAGGACAGGACGGCTGCACTCAGTGTTATAGGACAGGACGGCTGCACTCAGTGTTATAGGACGGGGCGGCTGCATGCACCTTTATAGGACGGGGCGGCTGCACTCAGTGTTATAGGACGGGGTGGCTGCACTCAGTGTTATAGGACAGGACGGCTGCACTCAGTGTTATAGGACGGGGCAGCTGCACTCAGTGTTATAGGACGGGGCGGCTGCACGCAGGGTTATAGGACGGGGCAGCTGCACTCAGTGTTATAGGACAGGACGGCTGCACTAAGCGTTATAGGACAGGACGGCTGTACTCAGCGTTATAGGACGGGGCGGCTGCACTCAGTGTTATAGGACAGGGCGGCTGCACTCAGTGTTATAGGACAGGACGGCTGCACACAGCTATATAGGATGGGGTGACTGCACTCAGTGTTATAGGACGCGCGGCTGCACTCAGTGTTATAGGACGGGGCAGCTGCACTCAGTGTTATAGGACAGGACGGCTGCACTCAGTGTTATAGGATGGGGCGGCTGCACTCAGTGTTATAGGACAGGACGGCTGCACACAGCTATATAGGATGGGGTGACTGCACTCAGTGTTATAGGACGCGCGGCTGCACTCAGTGTTATAGGATGGGGCGGCTGCACTCAATGTTATAGGGCGGGGCGGCTGCACTCAGTGTTATAGGACAGGACGGCTGCACTCAGTGTTATAGGACAGGACGGCTGCACTCAGTGTTATAGGATGGGGCGGCTGCACTCAGTGTTATAGGACAGGAGGGCTGCACACAGCTATATAGGATGGGGCGGCTGCACTCAGTGTTATAGGACGAGGCGGCTGTACTCAGTGTTATAGGACGGGCGGCTGCACTCAATGTTATAGGACAGGGCGGCTGCACTCAGTGTTATAGGACAGGACGGCTGCACTCAGTGTTATGGGATGGGGCGGCTGCACTCAGTGTTATAGGACAGGACGGCTGCACACAGCTATATAGGATGGGGCGGCTGCACTCAGTGTTATAGGACGAGGCGGCTGTACTCAGTGTTATAGGACGGGCGGCTGCACTCAATGTTATAGGATGGGGCAGCTGCACTCAGTGTTATAGGACAGGACGGCTGCACACAGCTATAAAGGGTGGGGCGGCTGCACTCAGTGTTATAGGACGGGGCGGCTGCATGCACCTTTATAGGACGGGACGGCTGCACTCAGCGTTATAGGACAGGACGGCTGCACTCAGCGTTATAGGACAGGACGGCTGCACTCAGCGTTATAGGGCGGGGCGGCTGCACTCAGTGTTATAGGACAGGACGGCTGCACTCAGTGTTATAGGACAGGACGGCTGCACTCAGTGTTATAGGATGGGGCGGCTGCACTCAGTGTTATAGGACAGGAGGGCTGCACACAGCTATATAGGATGGGGCGGCTGCACTCAGTGTTATAGGACGAGGCGGCTGTACTCAGTGTTATAGGACGGGCGGCTGCACTCAATGTTATAGGACAGGGCGGCTGCACTCAGTGGTATAGGACAGGACGGCTGCACACATCTATATAGGATGGGGCGGCTGCACTCAGTGTTATAGGACAGGACGGCTGCACTCAGTGTTATGGGATGGGGCGGCTGCACTCAGTGTTATAGGACAGGACGGCTGCACACAGCTATATAGGATGGGGCGGCTGCACTCAGTGTTATAGGACGAGGCGGCTGTACTCAGTGTTATAGGACGGGCGGCTGCACTCAATGTTATAGGATGGGGCAGCTGCACTCAGTGTTATAGGACAGGACGGCTGCACACAGCTATAAAGGGTGGGGCGGCTGCACTCAGTGTTATAGGACGGGGCGGCTGCATGCACCTTTATAGGACGGGACGGCTGCACTCAGCGTTATAGGACGGGGCGGCTGCACTCAGCGTTATAGGACAGGACGGCTGCACTCAGCGTTATAGGACAGAGCGGCTGCACTCAGTGTTATAGGACACGACGGCTGCACACAGCTATATAGGATGGGGTGACTGCACTCAGTGTTATAGGACGCACGGCTGCACTCAGTGTTATAGGACAGGATGGCTGCACTCAGTGTTATAGGACAGGATGGCTGCACTCAGTGTTATAGGACAGGACGGCTGCACTCAGTGTTATAGGACGGAGCGGCTGCACGCAGCTTTATAGGACGGGACGGCTGCACTCAGTGTTATAGGACAGGACGGCTGCACTCAGCGTTATAGGACGGGGCGGCTGCACTCAGTGTTATAGGACAGAGCGGCTGCACTCAGTGTTATAGGACACGACGGCTGCACACAGCTATATAGGATGGGGTGACTGCACTCAGTGTTATAGGACGCACGGCTGCACTCAGTGTTATAGGACAGGATGGCTGCACTCAGTGTTATAGGACAGGATGGCTGCACTCAGTGTTATAGGACACGACGGCTGCACACAGCTATATAGGATGGGGCAGCTGCACTCAGTGTTATAGGACGGGGCGGCTGCACTCAGCGTTATAGGACGGGGCGGCTGCACTCAGTGTTATAGGACGGGACGGCTGCACTCAGTGTTATAGGACGGGACGGCTGCACTCAGCGTTATAGGACGGGGCGGCTGCACTCAGTGTTATAGGATGGAGCGGCTGCACTCAGTGTTATAGGACGGGACGGCTGCACTCAGTGTTATAGGACAGGGCGGCTGCACTCAGTGTTATAGGACAGGACGGCTGCACTCAGTGTTATAGGACGGGACGGCTGTACTCAGTGTTATAGGACGGGGCGGCTGCACTCAGTGTTATAGGACGCGACGGCTGCACTCAGTGTTATAGGACAGGACGGCTGCACTCAGTTTTATAGGACGGGGCAGCTGCACTCAGTGTTATAGGACAGGACGGCTGCACTCAGCGTTATAGGACGGGACGGCTGCACTCAGTGTTATAGGACAGGACGGCTGCACTCAGTGTTATAGGACGGGACGGCTGTACTCAGTGTTATAGGACGGGGCGGCTGCACTCAGTGTTATAGGACAGGACGGCTGCACTCAGTGTTACAGGAAGGGGCGGCTGCACGCAGTGTTATCCGGACCACTCACTATCTTTGCAGGACAGCTCCCCGCAGTATTCCGCTGAGTTGCTGTTGTCGGGTTGGCCTGGGAGCCAGGAGCGGTAGTTGTACATGGATCCATCGTTCCACTTCCAGCGCCCATTCTGAGTGAAGAAACGGATGTGATTACTAGTATTTTCCATGGAGCTGGAGATACACTGGGACTGTGTAAGCCAGTGCTGGCTAACCCTGGCACTGCTGATGTGAAGGGAATCATGGGATATGCAACTCACAAATAAAGGGAATGGACACATATAAGTATGAAGAGTAACTGGGACTTTAGCCTGTGAATTTTTCAATATATTCTGCATTAGTATAATATCTATTTACACTGCACTGCCTTCCAGTGAGGGTGGTAAAGCTATAGAGTGCGTTGCTGTGGATATATCTGAAATAGGCTTCTTTTATATAATTATCATGATTTGGATCACACAGGACCATCTTTCTTTCCCATTGAAATATGATCTGTCAGTTATACCTATCACTCTCTCGCTTGAAAGACCCTCGCCTGTATCTCTCTGTCACACATTTCTACACTCTGGACAGATAATGATATTACTTAGGGCTTCATTGACTCCTGCCCTCAGGATATACCCACAATGTACATCCAAGAGTTACCTCTGGCCCCCAGGACATGCCCCATCACCCACAGTGCACATCCATAACTTATCCCTGGTCCCCAGGACATGCCCCAGCACTGACATTGCACATCCATAACTTACCCCTGGTCCCCAGGACATGCCCCATCACCCACAGTGCACATCCAGAACTTACCCCTGGTCCCCAGGACATGCCCCAGCACTGACATTGCACATCAAGAACTTACCTCTAGCCCCCCAGGACATGCTCCATCACCCACATTGCACATCCAAAATGTAACCCTGCCCCCCAGGACATGCTCCATCAACCACATTGCACATCCAGAATTTACCCCTGCACCTCAGGACATGCAAGCAAGCCTTTTAACCTCCTGATGGCGGCCCTGGTTTCACCTGTTAGGAGCATCAACCTTTGGGTGTCAGGGGGTTGGGCAGTGAATGCCCACCCCCTGGCACCCAAAGGGTGGCCTGTAAAATCAGTACCCATTCCAGATATCCAGCGGTGATACACTATGCCCTTGATCCTCATCTTCTGGCCCAGTGAAAGGGGCCATCAAAAAATACAAATAATCCATTTATAAAAATATTCCACTGCTGGCCCCCGAAAATTTAAAAAACGTGCGCCAGTCCCGTTCTAATCGCCCGTCCAGCGGGAGATGGATGCATAATAAAACCTGCAAGAGGGGGGTTTTCATTTGAGAAAAGCTGGCATCTGCCAGTGTTAGTCAATTAGGTACTTTCAATCTCAGCTTTCCCATTGGCTGCGTTTTGAAAGCTGGATTGAAGATACCTGATTGGACGACACTGTTAGCCAATCAGATGCCAGTATTTCTCCAAATGAACTCCCTGCTCTCAGAGCAGGGGTTTCATTATGCTTCAGTCTCCCGGCAGAGGCAAACTATTTTTTAATAGAATAGGTTGATTATATTTTTTATGTTTTTGTTGGCCCTTTTCTAGTTTGGCCACCTGACCGGTATTTTACCGGCACAGCCTGTAATCCAGACTTTGCAGCCTGTGCCGGCACAGTTAAAATCCCTTCTTCCAGGCGGAGAAAGGGGGGAGCCTGTACAATATACAGCCCTCCTGTGGGAGGTGCCATTACAGGGAAGCTACAGAGCTCACAGGCAAGTGTGATCCTGTGTGTCAGTCCCAAGGCGCTATTCACTAAATGGTGAACATTTCATCTCATCATATTAACTATTCATTGTGCAGGGACAAATCTGTGAGTTTCCCCCGCTAAGCACATTCAAAAGGTTTGTCCCAGTGTCATTTATATTAGAAATGGTGAGCTGAGATGTTCATCTAACCCTAACTCACCATAATAGCCCCCTGAGACTGAGCTGCCTGGGAGTTCACCCCTCAATCTCGCAGCCAGTGTTACCTCACACTTTATGTGAATAGTGTAGACCCCACAGGGGGAAGACCAACAAGCAACCCCAGACCCCATGGAGGTACTTTTTTGGGGGGTCTGGAGCCATTAGGAGCCCAGACCCCAGGGGGATAGTATGTTATTATTATTTGCGGATATCTCAGGTTATTTGCTCAGCCATCACACCTATTTTTGGTTCTGTGAATTTTGAACTGCTTTTTGTTTTGAATGTCACTATTGATTATTCGGGGTCACGTTGGGGCAATGTACCCCAAATCTTTAATCCAGCATATATTATGTAGACCCTTTAATTAAACTTGTTTAAAACTGTCGCAAGTTGCTTTTCAGGCATAATAAAACAAGGGAGAACAGGGACTTGCAAATTCTAGGCCAAAGTAGCTAAGTTTGAAGTATACAGGTGAAAAAAGATATCCCTCTTAGTGCGGAAACAAAATAAAAGGACTCGTTGGGTCTTTAAGAGACCAGGGCGGACATATTGACAGGGTATGTTCATTTCCCCCGCTTGCTGTTTATTTGCACCCTGAGCTCCTCCGGGGACTGACCTGCTCTGGGTCATGGAGACCAATCCACACCGGTTTGTTCTTCTGATAGGCAGAGATATGAGAAGCAATTATATCTGCTTCCGAGGAGTCCATGACAGAGGCCAAGTGGGCTCCATGTCCGTACGCCTGACAGTCAAACTGTAACAGACAGGAAGAGAGTGCGTTATAGAGAGACAGGAAGAGAGAGCTTTATAGAGAGACAGGAAGAGAGTGCGTTATAGAGAGACAGGAAGAGAGTGCGATATAGAGCGACAGGAAGAGAGTGCGTTATAGAGAGACAGGAAGAGAGTGCGTTATAGAGAGACAGGAAGAGAGTGCGTTAGTGGTATAGACAGGAAGAGAGAGCTTTATAGAGAGACAGGAAGAGAGTGCGTTATAGAGAGACAGGAAGAGAGTGCGTTATAGAGCAACAGGAAGAGAGTGCGTTATAGAGAGACAGGAAGAGAGTGCGTTATAGAGAGACAGGAAAAGAGTGCGTTATAGAGAGACAGGAAGAGAGTGCATTATAGAGAGACAGGAAGAGAGTGCGTTATAGAGAGACAGGAAGAGAGTGCGTTATAGAGCGACAGGAAGAGAGTGCGATATAGAGAGACAGGAAGAGAGTGCGTTATAGAGAGACAGGAAGAGAGTGCGTTATAGAGAGACAGGAAGAGAGTGCGTTATAGAGAGACAGGAAGAGAGTGCGTTATAGAGCAACAGGAAGAGAGTGCGTTATAGAGAGACAGGAAGAGAGTGCGATATAGAGCGACAGGAAGAGAGTGCGATAGGCAGAGATATGAGAAGCAATTATATCTGCTTCCGAGGAGTCCATGACAGAGGCCAAGTGGGCTCCATGTCCGTACGCCTGACAGTCAAACTGTAACAGACAGGAAGAGAGTGCGTTATAGAGAGACAGGAAGAGAGAGCTTTATAGAGAGACAGGAAGAGAGAGCGTTATAGAGAGACAGGAAGAGAGTGCGTTATAGAGAGACAGGAAGAGAGTGCGTTATAGAGCAACAGGAAGAGAGTGCGTTATAGAGAGACAGGAAGAGAGTGCGTTATAGAGAGACAGGAAGAGAGTGCGTTATAGAGAGACAGGAAGAGAGTGCGTTATAGAGCAACAGGAAGAGAGTGCGTTATAGAGAGACAGGAAGAGAGAGCTTTATAGAGAGACAGGAAGAGAGTGCGTTATAGAGAGACAGGAAGAGAGTGCGTTATAGAGAGACAGGAAGAGAGTGCGTTATAGAGCAACAGGAAGAGAGTGCGTTATAGAGAGACAGGAAGAGAGTGCGTTATAGAGAGACAGGAAAAGAGTGCGTTATAGAGAGACAGGAAGAGAGTGCATTATAGAGAGACAGGAAGAGAGTGCGTTATAGAGAGACAGGAAGAGAGTGCGTTATAGAGCGACAGGAAGAGAGTGCGATATAGAGAGACAGGAAGAGAGTGCGTTATAGAGAGACAGGAAGAGAGTGCGTTATAGAGAGACAGGAAGAGAGTGCGTTATAGAGAGACAGGAAGAGAGTGCGATATAGAGCGACAGGAAGAGAGTGCGATATAGAGAGACAGAAAGAGAGTGCATTATAGAGAGACAGGAAGAGAGTGCGTTATAGAGAGACAGGAAGAGAGTGCGTTATAGAGAGACAGGAAGAGAGTGCGATATAGAGCGACAGGAAGAGAGTGCGATATAGAGAGACAGCAAGAGAGTGCGATATAGAGAGACAGGAAGAGAGTGCGATATAGAGCGACAGGAAGAGAGTGCGTTATAGAGAGACAGGAAGAGAGAGCGTTATAGAGAGACAGGAAGAGTGTGCGATATAGAGAGACAGGAAGAGAGTGTGTTATAGAGAGACAGGAAAAGAGTGCGTTATAGAGAGACAGGAAGAGAGTGCGATATAGAGCGACAGGAAGAGAGTGCGTTATAGAGAGACAGGAAGAGAGTGCGTTATAGAGAGACAGGAAGAGAGTGCGATATAGAGAGACAGGAAGAGAGTGCGTTATAGAGAGACAGGAAGAGAGTGCGTTATAGAGAGACAGGAAGAGAGAGCGTTATAGAGAGACAGGAAGAGAGTGCGTTATAGAGAGACAGGAAGAGAGTGCGTTATAGAGAGACAGGAAGAGAGTGCGTTATAGAGCAACAGGAAGAGAGTGCGTTATAGAGAGACAGGAAGAGAGTGCGATATAGAGCGACAGGAAGAGAGTGCGATAGGCAGAGATATGAGAAGCAATTATATCTGCTTCCGAGGAGTCCATGACAGAGGCCAAGTGGGCTCCATGTCCGTACGCCTGACAGTCAAACTGTAACAGACAGGAAGAGAGTGCGTTATAGAGAGACAGGAAGAGAGAGCTTTATAGAGAGACAGGAAGAGAGTGCGTTATAGAGAGACAGGAAGAGAGTGCGTTATAGAGAGACAGGAAGAGAGTGCGTTATAGAGCAACAGGAAGAGAGTGCGTTATAGAGAGACAGGAAGAGAGTGCGTTATAGAGAGACAGGAAAAGAGTGCGTTATAGAGAGACAGGAAGAGAGTGCATTATAGAGAGACAGGAAGAGAGTGCGTTATAGAGAGACAGGAAGAGAGAGCGTTATAGAGAGACAGGAAGAGAGTGCGTTAGAGAGAGACAGGAAGAGAGTGCGTTATAGAGCAACAGGAAGAGAGTGCGTTATAGAGAGACAGGAAGAGAGTGCGATATAGAGCGACAGGAAGAGAGTGCGATATAGAGAGACAGGAAGAGAGTGCGTTATAGAGAGACAGGAAGAGAGTGCGTTATAGAGAGACAGGAAGAGAGTGCGATATAGAGAGACAGGAAGAGAGTGCGTTATAGAGAGACAGGAAGAGAGTGCGATATAGAGAGACAGGAAGAGAGTCCGATATAGAGCGACAGGAAGAGAGTGCGTTATAGAGAGACAGGAAGAGAGTGCGATATAGAGAGACAGGAAGAGAGTGCGTTATAGAGAGACAGGAAGAGAGTGCGATATAGAGAGACAGGAAGAGAGTGCGTTATAGAGAGACAGGAAGAGAGTGCGATATTGAGAGACAGGAAGAGAGTGCGTTATAGAGAGACAGGAAGAGAGTGCGTTATAGAGAGACAGGAAGAGAGTGCGATATAGAGAGACAGGAAGAGAGTGCGTTATAGAGAGACAGGAAGAGAGTGCGATATAGAGAGACAGGAAGAGAGTCCGATATAGAGCGACAGGAAGAGAGTCCGATATAGAGAGACAGGAAGAGAGTGCGATATAGAGAGACAGGAAGAGAGTGCGTTATAGAGAGACAGGAAGAGAGTGCGATATTGAGAGACAGGAAGAGAGTGCGTTATAGAGAGACAGGAAGAGAGTGCGTTATAGAGAGACAGGAAGAGAGTGCGATATAGAGAGACAGGAAGAGAGTGCGTTATAGAGAGACAGGAAGAGAGTGCGATATAGAGAGACAGGAAGAGAGTCCGATATAGAGCGACAGGAAGAGAGTGCGTTATAGAGAGACAGGAAGAGAGTGCGTTATAGAGAGACAGGAAGAGAGTGCGTTATAGAGAGACAGGAAGAGACAGGAAGATAGGAACCATGTAGATTTGAGGCTGAACAACTAGCCATAAACTGAAGAGAAGGTGGCACAAGACACATGATTCAGAGGATAAAGCTGCTCTTACCAAACATCACAGCAGGCCAACCAGCCACACACCAATTTGGCTACGGTGGAATGCAAGATTTAATGTGGGCTACATTTACAAATGTGGAATTTGAGGAAGTTAAATAAACCCTGCAAACGTTGCACCCCGCTATGTGTGACTTAGACCCTGTGCCAACTCATCTTATATCTGCATTCAATGAAACACTTGCCTCAGCCCTCACAAAAACAGTGCAGAGTAAAAACGAAAAACTGGAAACTTCCCGGATCCTCTAAAAGAAGCAGTGGTAAAGCCCCTCCTAAAGAAACCTTCACTAGACCTAGACTGCATGACACAGACCAGTATCCAACCTTCTATTTCTAAGTAAAATCATTTAAAAACATAGTGGCAACTCAACTGGAGGCCCATTTATCAAGCTATAACATCCTTGATCCTTTCCAGTCGGGCTTCAGATGCCACCTCAGCACAGAAACAGTGCTAGTCCGAGTGTTAAATGATCTTCTTATGGTGAGAGACAAACATCTCAGCTCTGTTTGACACCATTGACCATAAGAATTTAATAGAGCGCTTGCTCCAGTTCTGTGCTCTAGGAGAATCTTTCCTCGCTGTCACAGAGAGTGATATCAGGATCAAACTCTTCGGCACCAGCAGAATTGGCCTGTGAAGTTCCATAAGGATCTCTTTCCCCCTGCTATTTGCAATTTACTGGACATCAGACGACATGGCCTAAGATACACTGATAACAACTCTACTTCTCCTTTGCTCCAGATACTAAAGACCACACATACCTCATCAACAGCTGCTTAGCAGACCTTAAAGAGGGGATGAATGCTAGTTGGCTAAAAGTAACACAGACTTGGTGAGGGGACCCCGGGCAACAAGAATAGTTGGCAGTAGAGTGGTAGATCAGTAACGGACAGTAGGTAGTAGAGTGGTAGATCAGTAACGGACAGTAGGTAGTAGAGTGGTAGATCAGTAACGGACAGTAGGTAGTAGAGGGGTAGATCAGTAACGGACAGTAGGCAGTAGAGTGGTAGATCAGTAACGGACAGTAGGCAGTAGAGTGGTAGATCAGTAACGGACAGTAGGCAGTAGAGGGGTAGATCAGTAACGGACAGTAGGCAGTAGAGTGGTAGATCAGTAACGGACAGTAGGCAGTAGAGTGGTAGATCAGTAACAGACAGTAGGTAGTAGAGGGGTAGATCAGTAACGGACAGTAGGCAGTAGAGGGGTAGATCAGTAACGGACAGTAGGCGGTAGAGTGGTAGATCAGTAACGGACAGTAGGTAGTAGAGTGGTAGATCAGTAACGGACAGTAGGTAGTAGAGTGGTAGATCAGTAACGGACAGTAGGCAGTAGAGGGGTAGATAATTAACGGACAGTAGGCAGTAGAGGGGTAGATCAGTAACGGACAGTAGGCAGTAGAGTGGTAGATCAGTAACGGACAGTAGGCGGTAGAGTGGTAGATCAGTAACGGACAGTAGGCAGTAGAGTGGTAGATCAGTAACGGACAGTAGGTAGTAGAGGGGTAGATCAGTAACGGACAGTAGGCAGTAGAGGGGTAGATCAGTAACAGACAGTAGGCAGTAGAGTGGTAGATCAGTAACGGACAGTAGGTAGTAGAGTGGTAGATCAGTAACGGACAGTAGGTAGTAGAGTGGTAGATCAGTAACGGACAGTAGGCAGTAGAGTGGTAGATCAGTAACGGACAGTAGGTAGTAGAGTGGTAGATCAGTAACGGACAGTAGGCAGTAGAGGGGTAGATCAGTAACGGACAGTAGGCAGTAGAGTGGTAGATCAGTAACGGACAGTAGGCAGTAGAGGGGTAGATCAGTAACGGACAGTAGGTAGTAGAGTGGTAGATCAGTAACGGACAGTAGGTAGTAGAGGGGTAGATCAGTAACGGACAGTAGGTAGTAGAGGGGTAGATCAGTAACGGACAGTAGGTAGTAGAGGGGTAGATCAGTAACGGACAGTAGGTAGTAGAGTGGTAGATCAGTAACGGACAGTAGGCAGTAGAGGGGTAGATCAGTAACGGACAGTAGGTAGTAGAGTGGTAGATCAGTAACGGACAGTAGGTAGTAGAGTGGTAGATCAGTAACGGACAGTAGGTAGTAGAGTGGTAGATCAGTAACGGACAGTAGGTAGTAGAGTGGTAGATCAGTAACGGACAGTAGGTAGTAGAGTGGTAGATCAGTAACGGACAGTAGGCAGTAGAGTGGTAGATCAGTAACGGACAGTAGGCAGTAGAGTGGTAGATCAGTAACGGACAGTAGGCAGTAGAGGGGTAGATCAGTAACGGACAGTAGGCAGTAGAGGGGTAGATCAGTAACGGACAGTAGGTAGTAGAGTGGTAGATCAGTAACGGACAGTAGGTAGTAGAGTGGTAGATCAGTAACGGACAGTAGGCAGTAGAGGGGTAGATCAGTAACGGACAGTAGGCAGTAGAGGGGTAGATCAGTAACGGACAGTAGGCAGTAGAGGGGTAGATCAGTAACGGACAGTAGGCAGTAGAGGGGTAGATCAGTAACGGACAGTAGGTAGTAGAGGGGTAGATCAGTAACGGACAGTAGGTAGTAGAGGGGTAGATCAGTAACGGACAGTAGGCAGTAGAGGGGTAGATCAGTAACGGACAGTAGGCAGTAGAGGGGTAGATCAGTAACGGACAGTAGGCAGTGGAGGGGTAGGCCAGTAGGAAGTAGAGGGGTAAATCAGTAAAGGTCAGTAGGCAGTAGAGGGGTAGCTCAGTAAAGGTCAGTAGGCAGGAGAGGGGAGGATCAATAAAAGGCAGTAGGTAGTAGAGGGATGGCTCAGTAAAGGGTAGTAGAGGGGTGGCTCAGTAGAGGGGTAGGCCAGTAGGAAGTAGAGGGGTAAATCAGTAAAGGTCTGTAGACAGTAGAGGGGCAGGTCAGTAAAGTTCAAAGTTTATTAAAGGATAATAGGTAGAAGAAGGTAGTTCAGTGAAGGGTAGTAGGCAGTAGATGTGTAGCTCAGTCAAGGGTAGTAGACTAGTAGCTCAGTAAAAGGTACTAGGTAGTAAAGGGGTAGTAGAGTGGTAGCTCAGTAAACGGTGGTAGGTAGTAGAGCTGTAGCTCAGTAAAGGGTAGAAGGGGTGTAGTAGATTGGAGGGTAATTCTCACCTCTGCCTCAGACCAGGTCAGCGGGTAACGGAAATATCCATAACAATTGGCCTTGTAATAGAACCATCCATTAGGGCACATAGAACGCACCTGGGCCCCTGCGGAAATGGAAACATTATACAATGAGGTCATAGCATGTATTATTACACTGTGTGAACTGAAGGGCTATGTAATAATTTCAAAGTGCTGGGGTGCCCCATTTAACAAAGTAATATGCAAATAATTTATTACTAGCTCTGGCTATGTGAGAGGGGGAAGGAAAATATATTGGGGAAAGTTCTAGGTCTGGCTGTGTGAGGGTCAAAGTAGTGTATTTGATAGGACCACCTCTCTTGGCAGTGTTTCTGGAAAGGTTCTACGTCTGGCTGTATGAGGGGGAGATTATATGTCTGGCTGTATGAGGGGGAGATTCTATGTCTGGCTGTATGAGGAGGAGATTCTATGTCTGGCTGTATGAGGAGGAGATTCTATGTCTGGCTGTATGAGGGGGAGATTCTATGTCTGGCTGTATGAGGAGGAGATTCTATGTCTGGCTGTATGAGGGGGAGATTCTATGTCTGGCTGTATGAGGGGGGATTCTATGTCTGGCTGTATGAGGAGGAGATTCTATGTCTGGCTGTATGAGGGGGAGATTCTATGTCTGGCTGTGTGAGGGGGAGATTCTATGTCTGGCTGTATGAGGGGGAGATTCTATGTCTGGCTGTATGAGGGGGAGATTCTATGTCTGGCTTTATGAGGGGGAGATTATATGTCTGGCTGTATGAAGGGGAGATTCTATGTCTGGCTGTATGAGGGGGAGATTCTATGTCTGTCTGTATGAGGAGGAGATTCTATGTCTGGCTGTATGAGGGGGAGATTCTATGTCTGGCTGTATGAGGGGGAGATTCTATGTCTGGCTGTGTGAGGGGGTGATTCTATGTCTGGCTGTATGAGGGGGAGATTCTATGTCTGGCTGTATGAGGGGGAGATTCTATGTCTGGCTGTATGAGGGGGAGATTCTATGTCTGGCTGTATGAGGGGGAGATTCTATGTCTGGCTGTATGAGGAGGAGAGTCTATGTCTGGCTGTGTGAGGGGGAGATTCTATGTCTGGCTGTATGAGGAGGAGATTCTATGTCTGGCTGTATGAGGAGGACATTCTATGTCTGGATGTGTGAGGGGGAGATTCTATGTCTGGATGTATGAGGAGGAGATTCTATGTCTGGATGTGTGAGGAGGAAATTCTATGTCTGGCTATATAAGGAGGAAATTCTATGTCTGGCTGTATGAGGAGGAGATTCTATGTGTGGCTGTATGAGGGGGAGGTTCTATGTCTGGCTGTATGAGGAGGAGATTTTATGTCTGGCTGTATGAGGGGGAGATTCTATGTCTGGCTGTATGAGGGGGATATTTTATGTCTGGCTGTATGAGGGGGAGATTCTATGTCTGGCTGTATGAGGAGGAGATTTTATGTCTGGCTGTATGAGGAGGAGATTCTATGTCTGGCTGTATGAGGGGGAGGTTCTATGTCTGGCTGTGTGAGGGGGTGATTCTATGTCTGGCTGTATGAGGGGGAGATTCTATGTCTGGCTGTATGAGGGGGGGATTCTATGTCTGGATGTGTGAGGAGGAAATTCTATGTCTGGCTATATGATGAGGAGATTCTATGTCTGGCTGTATGAGGGGGAGGTTCTATGTCTGGCTGTGTGAGGGGGTGATTCTATGTCTGGCTGTATGAGGGGGAGATTCTATGTCTGGCTGTATGAGGGGGGGATTCTATGTCTGGCTGTATGAGGAGGAGATTCGATGTCTGCCAGTATGAGGGGGAGGTTCGATGTCTGGCTGTGTGAGGGGGAGATTCTATGTCTGGCTGTGTGAGGGGGAGATTCTATGTCTGCATGTATGAGGAGGAGATTCTATGTCTGGATGTGTGAGGAGGAAATTCTATGTCTGGATGTATGAGGAGGAGATTCTATGTCTGGATGTGTGAGGGGGAGATTCTATGTCTGGATGTGTGAGGAGGAAATTCTATGTCTGGCTATATGAGGAGGACATTCTATGTCTGGCTGTATGAGGAGGAGATTCTATGTCTGGCTGTATGAGGAGGAGATTCTATGTCTGGCTGTATGAGGGGGAGATTCTATGTCTGGCTGTATGAGGGGGGGGGGGTTCTATGTCTGGCTGTATGAGTGGGAGATTCTATGTCTGGCTGTATGAGGAGGATACTCTATGTCTGGCTGAATGAGGAGGAGATTCTGTATCTGGCTGTATGAGGAGGAGATTCTATGTCTGGCTGTATGAGGAGGAGATTCTATGTCTGGCTGTATGAGGAGGAGATTCTATGTCTGGCTGTATAAGTAGGAGATTCTATGGCTGGCTGTAGGAGGGAGAGATTCTATGGCTGGCTGTGTGAGGAGGAGATTCTAGGTCTGGCTGTGTGAGGAGGAGATTCTATGTCTGGCTGTGTGAGAAGGAGATTCTATGTCTGGCTGTATGAGTGGGAGATTCTATGTCTGGCTGTATGAGGGGGAGATTCTATGTCTGGCTGTATGAGGGGGAGATTCTATGTCTGGCTGTATGAGGGGGGGATTCTATGTCTGGGTGTATGAGGAGGAGATTCTATGTCTGGCTGTATGAGGGGGGATTCTATGTCTGGCTGTGTGAGGGGGAGATTCTATGTCTGGCTGTATGAGGGGGGATTCTATGTCTGGCTGAATGGGGGAGAGTCTATGTCTGTCTGTATGAGGAGGAGATTCTATGTCTGGCTGAATGAGGAGGAGATTCTGTGTCTGGCTGTAAAAGGAGGAGATTCTATGGCTGGCTGTAGGAGGGGGAGATTCTATGGCTGGCTGTATGAGGGGGATATTCTATGTCTGGCTGTGTGAGGGGGAGATTCTAGGTCTGGCTGTGTGAGGAGGAGATTCTATGTCTGACTGTATGAGAAGGAGATTCTATGTCTGGCTGTATGAGTGGGAGATTCTATGTCTGGCTGTATGAGTGGGAGATTCTATGTCTGGCTGTATGAGGGGGAGATTCTATGTCTGGCTGTATGAGGGGGGGATTATATGTCTGGGTGTATGAGGAGGAGATTCTATGTCTGGCTGTATGAGGGGGGATTCTATGTCTGGCTGTGTGAGGAGGAGATTCTATGTCTGGCTGTGTGAGGGGGAGATTCTATGTCTGGCTGTGTGAGGGGGAGATTCTATGTCTGGCTGTATGAGGGGGGATTCTATGGCTGAATGGGGGAGAGTCTATGTCTGGCTGTATGAGGGGGAGGTTCTATGTCTGGCTGTATGAGGAGGAGATTCTATGTCTGGCTGTATGAGGAGGAGATTCTATGTCTGGCTGTATGAGGGGGAGATTATATGTCTGGCTGTATGAGGAGGAGATTCTATGTCTGGCTGTATGAGGGGGGGTGGGGATTCTAAGTCTAGCTGTATGAGGAGGAGATTCTATGTCTGGCTGTATAAGGAGGAAATTCTATGTCTGGCTGTTTGAGGGGGTGATTCTATGTCTGGATGTATGAGGAGGAGATTCTATGTCTGGCTGTATGAGGAGGAGATTCTATGTCTGGATGTGGGAGGGGGAGATTCTATGTCTGGATGTATGAGGAGGAGATTCTATGTCTGGCTGTATGAGGGGGAGATTCTATGTCTGGCTGTATGAGGAGGAGATTCTAAGTCTGGCTGTATGAGGGGGATATTCTATGTCTGGCTGTATGAGGGGGAGGTTCTATGTCTGGCTGTATGAGGAGGAGATTCTATGTCTGGCTGTATGAGGAGGAGATTCTATGTCTGGCTGTATGAGGGGGAGATTATATATCTGGCTGTATGAGGAGGAGATTCTATGTATGGCTGTATGAGGGGGGGGGATTCTAAGTCTGGCTGTATGAGGAGGAGTTTCTATGTCTGGCTGTATAAGGAGGAAATTCTATGTCTGGCTGTATGAGGGGGGATTCTATGTCTGGCTGTATGAGGGGGAGATTCTATGTCTGGCTGTATGAGGAGGAGATTCTATGTCTGGCTGTATGAGGGGGAGATACTATGTCTGGCTGTATGAGGAGGAGATTCTATGTCTGGCTGTATGAGGAGGAGATTCTATGTCTGGCTGTATGAGGAGGAGATTCTATGTCTGGCTGTGTGAGGGGGTGATTCTATGTCTGGATGTATGAGGAGGAGATTCTATGTCTGGCTGTATGAGGAGGAGATTTTATGTTTGGCTGTATGAGGAGGAGATTCTATGTCTGGCTGTATGAGGAGGAGATTCTATGTCTGGCTGTATGAGGGGGGGGGGGGAATCTATGTCTGGCTGTATGAGGGGGAGATTCTATGTCTGGCTGTATGAGGATGAGATTCTATGTCTGGCTGTATGATGGGGAGATTCTATGTCTGGCTGTATGAGGAGGAGATTCTATGTCTGGCTGTATGAGGAGGAGATTCTATGTCTGGCTGTATGAGGGGGGGGGATTCTAAGTCTGGTTGTATGAGGAGGTGATTCTATGTCTGGCTGTATGAGGAGGAAATTCTATGTCTGGCTGTATGAAGAGGAGATTCTATGTCTGGCTGTATGAGGAGGAGATTCTATGTCTGGCTGTGTGAGCGGGAGATTCTATGTCTGGCTGTATGAGGAGGAGATTCTATGTCTGGCTGTATGAGGGGGAGATTCTATGTCTGGCTGTATGAGGAGGAGATTCTATGTCTGGCTGTATGAGGGGGAACATATATGTCTGGCTGTGTGAGGAGGAGATTCTATGTCTGGCTGTATGAGGAGGAGATTCTATGTCTGGCTGTATGAGGAGGAAATTCTATGTCTGGCTGTATGAGGGGGAGATTCTATGTCTGGCTGTATGAGGAGGAGATTCTATGTCTGGCTGTATGAGGGGGGGATTCTGTGTCTGGCTGTATAAGGGGGAGATTCTATGTCTGGCTGTATGAGGGGGAGATTCTATTTCTGGCTGTATGAGGGGGATATTCTATGTCTGGCTGTATGAGGAGGAGATTCTATGTCTGGCTGTATGAGGGTGATCAAGCTGTGTGAAGAGAATGCTCTGGGTCAGGCTGTGTGAGGAGAATGCTCAGGATCAGGCTGTGTGTGGAGAATGTTCTGGATCAAGCTGTGTGAGGAGAATGGTCTGGGTCAGGCTGTGTGAGGAGAATGCTCTGGGTCAGGCTGTGTGAGGAGAATGCTCAGGATCAGGCTGTGTGAGGAGAATGCTATGGGTCAGGCTGTGTGAGGAGAATGCTCAGGATCAGGCTGTGTGTGGAAAATGCTCTGGATCAAGCTGTATGAGGAGAATGCTCTAGGTCAGGCTGTGTGAGGAGAATGCTCTGGGTCAGGATGTGTGAGGAGAATGCTCTGGGTCAGGCTGTGTGAGGAGAATGCTCTGGATCAGGCTGTGTGAGGAGAATGCTATGGGTCAGGCTGTGTGAGGAGAATGCTCTGGATCAAGCTGTGTGAGGAGAATGCTCTGGGTCAGGCTGTGTGAGTAGAATGCTCTGGGTCAGGCTGTGTGAGGAGAATGCTCTGGATCTGGCTGTGTGAGGATAATGCTCTGGATCAGGCTGTGTGAGGAGAATGCTCTGGGTCAGGCTGTGTGAGGAGAATGCTCTGGGTCTGGCTGTGTGAGGATAATGCTCTGGATCTGGCTGTGTGAGGAGAATGCTCTGGGTCTGGCTGTGTGAGGATAATGCTCTGGATCTGGCTGTGGGAGGAGAATGCTCTGGATCAGGCTGTGCGAGAAGAGTGCTCTGGGTCAGGCTGTGTGTGGAGAATGCTCTGGGTCAGGCTGTGTGAGGAGAATGCTCTGGGTCAGGCTGTGTGAGGAGAATGCTCTGGGTTAGGCTGTATGAGGAGAATGCTCTGGGTCAGGCTGTGTGAGGAGAATGCTATGGATCTGGCTGTGTGAGGAGAATGCTCTGGGTCAGGCTGTGTGAGGAGAATGCTCTGGGTCAGGCTGTGTGAGGAGAATGCTATGGGTCAGGCTGTGTGTGGAGAATGCTCTGGGTCAGGCTGTGTGAGGAGAATGCTCTGGGTCAGGCTGTGTGAGGAGAATGCTCTGGATCTGGCTGTGTGAGGAGAATGCTCTGGGTCAGGCTGTGTGTGGAGAATGCTCTGGATCAAGCTGTGTGAGGAGAATGCTCTGGGTCAGGCTGTGTGAGGAGAATGCTTTGGGTCAGGCTGTGTGTGGAGAATGCTCAGGATCAGGCTGTGTGAGGAGAATGCTCTGGGTCAGGCTGTGTGAGGAGAATGCTCTGGGTCAGGCTGTGTGAGGAGAATGCTCTTGGTCAGGCTGTGTGAGGAGAATGCTCTGGGTCAGGCTGTGTGAGGACAATGCTATGGGTCAGGCTGTGTGAGGAGAATGCTATGGGTCAGGCTGTGTGAGGAGAATGCTCTGGATCAGGCTGTGTGAGGAGAATGCTCTGGGTCAGGCTGTGTGAGGAGAATGCTCTGGGTCAGGCTGTGTGAGGAGAATGCTCTGGGTCAAGCTGTGTGAGGAGAATGCTCTGGGTCAGGCTGTGTGAGGAGAATGCTATGGGTCAGGCTGTGTGAGGAGAATGCTCTGGATCTGGCTGTGTGAGGAGAATGCTCTGGATCTGGCTGTGTGAGGAGAATGCTCTGGATCTGGCTGTGTGAGGAGAATGCTCTGGATCAGGCTGTGTGAGGAGAATGCTCTGGGTCAGGCTGTGTGAGGAGAATGCTATGGGTCAGGCTGTGTGAGGAGAATGCTCTGGATCTAGCTGTGTGAGGAGAATGCTCTGGATCTGGCTGTGTGAGGAGAATGCTCTGGGTCAGGCTGTGTGAGAAGAATGCTGTGATGGTGTGTGATGACTAGTGAAATAATGTTTCAGTAGACTTGAAACGTGTCAAATGTTTCTGTCCCTGCATTTTTGCTCAAATAAATTACTTTTTTCACCTTGAACCGGAGTGCCAGCGCTATTATTCCCTGTGGAATCATTTTGTACACCTCAGCACTGTTGATGAGTGGCTATGTCTGAAGCACCAAACTGATCAAGTATGGCAAGGTAATACTCCCCAGCACACTGAGCCTACATCATGAGCCTGGGCCTGTTTCTTGGCGGAATTTCTTTATGTTGGTTAAATTATGGCCATAAGATGAAGCTTTCCAACCATGTCAAGGTACCCCACAATAGGCAAGTCCATAACTAAGACAATCAAAATATGAACATAACACATACACACAGAAACAAAGAATACCTGTAGACTGCACAGAACTTAGGACTGAAAGGAAACTAAAGCAATGGGTGGAGCACACTTATATAGAGGAACAAAGTAACGAGGAATCCAGGAAAACACAGAACATAATCACAGACAAAAGGAAAACCAGAGCAGAGAACAAAGAAACATGGAAACTGTGTACAAGAGTAGGGTATAACTAGACAGGGAACAAGACTGGAAACTGAGACAGAACAGGGTTGGAAACTGACAAAGGATCACATTTAAAACACACGGGACATCCGATTTAAGGGACTCAGGACAGGACATCCGATTTAAGTGACTCAGGACAGGACATCAGATTTAAGGGACTCAGGACAGGACATCCGATTTAAGGGACTCAGGACAGGACATCAGATTTAAGGGACTCAGGACAGGACATCCGATTTAAGTGACTCAGGACAGGACATCCCATAGAAAGGACACAGAACATGTCATCCCACTTAAGGGACACAGGACAGGACATCCCACTTAAGGGGCACAGGATATTCCACTTAATGGACTCTAAGACATGTGCAGAAGCCACTCTGGGGCCAACTGGGCAGGTGCCACCCTGGGGGCCAATCCAGGCAGATTCTGCTTGGCTATAGCCTCTCTGGGGCAAGGTTAGACAGGTGCCGCTCTGGGGTCAGGCCAGACAGGTGCCCAGTGGTTACATTTTGGAAATGTATCCACTGTGGCCTGGAACTAGGACGGCACAGAAAGCGCCACCATGTGTGTTGGAACTGAGAGATAGGAAATGTAGAACACACAAGGATAACAGAATAACACTCAGGAACCCAGGAACAAGAATAACGAAAAAGCAGAACAGAATAGCAAACGCAGAGAGGAAACCAGAGAAACTGAATATAAACTGAATAAAAGATGATCCTGCAAGCAGCATGGAACCTGAGAGTGGGATGGATCCTGACTGTCTGGCTGTGTGAGGGGAAGGTTCTAGGTCTGGCTGTGTGAGGGGAATGTTCTATGTCTGACTGTGTGAGGAGAATGTTCTAGGTCTGGCTGGATTACGGGCAGGTTCTGGGTCTAAGCCCTCCACTCCTCAGCCCATCTGTACATTGCCTCCCTTGTTAACTGACTACAGCTCTCCTTCAACCTCATCAACTCTTACCACTCGCACCTCCAAGATTTTGCCTGGCTGCCCTCTCTCTCTGGAACTCCCTTCCGCAGAGCATCCAGCTCTCTCCTTCCTTCTCAAACTTTAAAAAATCCCTCAAAACTCATCTGTTTAGAGAAGCTTACTACCCATCGCACTGGAATACCTGTTAATTAACCTCTAGCTAATCCCACCTAGCTCTCGCTGTCCTCAATCAATTACAATGAATCCAGCTAGCAGGCACACAATTAATCTTTGGCCAAACGCTCCTAGTGCCCCCCATCCACATTACTGTTACTACTACTACCTTCCCTCTGACCTCTTCACTGCCTTATGTGTCTCATGGGCCCCATTCCCTATAGATTGCAAGCTCTGCGAGCAGGGCTCTCTACCGCATGTACCAGTCTGTTCTAGTTTGTCCAACTTAGTATGTAGTTCCCTTCTATGCTCTGTACCTAGCGCTAAATTGTTGATGCCATACAAATAAATGTTAATGTGATGTAATGTAATCATGCTGTGTGAGCAGAATGTTCTCGGTCTGACTGTGTGAGGGTAATGTTCTAGATAAGTCTGTGTGAGGAGAATATTCTAGTCTGGATGTATCAGGGGGAGGTTCTGGGTCAGGCTGTGTGAGGGGAATGTTCTAGGTCTGGTTGTGTGAGGAGAAGGTTCTATGTTTGACTGTGTGAGGAGAATGTTCTAGGTCTTGCTGTGTGAGGAGAAGGTTCTCTGTCTTGCTGTGTGAGGGGAAGATTATATGTCTGGCTGTGTGAGGGGGAGGTTCTGGATCAGGCTGTGTGGAGGGAATGTTCTAGGTCTGGCTGTGTGAGGGGAATGTTTTAGGTCTGGCTGTGTGAGGGAAAGGTTCTAGGTCTGGCTGTGTGAGGGGGAGGTGCTTGATAAGGCTGTGTGCGGGGAAGGGTATAGGTCTGTCTATGTGAGAGGTATGTTCTAGGTCTGGCTGTGTGAGGGGAAAGTTCTAGGTCTGGCTGTGTGAGGGGAGGTTCTGGATAACGCTGTGTGAGGGGAATGTTCTAGGTCTGGATGTGTGAGGGGGAGGTTTTGGATCAGGCAGTGTGAGGGGAATGTTCTAGGTCTGGATGTGTGAGGGGAAGGTTTTGGATCAGGCAGTGGGAGGGGAATGTTCTAGGTCTGGCTGTGTGAGGGGAATGTTCTAGGTCTGGCTGTGTGAGGGGAATGTTCTAGGTCTGGATGTGTGAGGGGGAGGTTTTGGATCAGGCAGTGTGAGGGGAATGTTCTAGGTCTGTTTGTGTGAGGGGAATGTTCTAGGTCTGGCTGTGTGAGGGGAAGGTTCTAGGTCTGGCTGTGTGAAGGGAGGTTCTGAATAAGGCTGTGTGAGGGGAATGTTCTAGGTCTGGCTGTGTGAAGGGAGGTTCTGAATAAGGCTGTGTGAGGGGAATGTTCTAGGTCTGGCTGTCGGTCGGTTGATTAACTGACTCACCTTCCACGATCTGTGTGAATGCGCCAGCGCAGAACAGGAGCACAACTGGAAACCAAACCATGTTATCTACAGAAAGAGACATCACAGTGAGTGATAGCCTTGTGTACATCACAGTGAGAGATAGCTGTGAATATCACTGTGACAGATAGACTTGTGTGTATCATAGTGACAGATAGCCTTGTGTGTATCTCAGAGAGTGATAGCCTTGTGTGTATCTCAGTGAGAGATAGCCTTGTGTGTATCTCAGAGAGTGATAGCCTTGTGTGTATCTCAGTGAGAGATAGCCTTGTGTACATCACAGTGAGAGATAGCCTTGTGTACATCACAGTGAGAGATAGCTGTGAATATCACTGTGACAGATAGACTTGTGTGTATCATAGTGACAGATAGCCTTGTGTGTATCTCAGAGAGTGATAGCCTTGTGTGTATCTCAGTGAGAGATAG
Organism: Pelodytes ibericus; assembly: GCA_036172795.1. Taxonomy (NCBI): domain Eukaryota; kingdom Metazoa; phylum Chordata; class Amphibia; order Anura; family Pelodytidae; genus Pelodytes; species Pelodytes ibericus. The sequence continues at coordinate 230,118,786 of CM069859.1, forward strand.
CCTTGTGTACATCACAGTGAGAGATAGCCTTGTGTACATCACAGTGAGAGAAAGCTGTGAATATCACTGTGACAGATAGCCTTGTGTGTATCATAGTGACAGATAGCCTTGTGTGTATCTCAGAGAGTGATAGCCTTGTGTGTATCTCAGTGAGAGATAGCCTTGTGTACATCACAGTGAGAGATAGCCTTGTGTACATCACAGTGAGAGAAAGCTGTGAATATCACTGTGACAGATAGACTTGTGTGTATCATAGTGACAGATAGCCTTGTGTGTATCTCAGAGAGTGATAGCCTTGTGTGTATCTCAGTGAGAGATAGCCTTGTGTACATCACAGTGAGAGATAGCCTTGTGTACATCACAGTGAGAGAAAGCTGTGAATATCACTGTGACAGATAGCCTTGTGTGTATCATAGTGACAGATAGCCTTGTGTGTATCTCAGAGAGTGATAGCCTTGTGTGTATCACAGTGAGTGATAGCCTTGTGTACATCACAGTGACAGATAGCCTTGTGTGTATCTCAGAGAGTGATAGCCTTGTGTGTATCACAGTGAGTGATAGCCTTGTGTACATCACAGTGAGAGATAGCCCTGTGTGTATCTCAGAGAGTGATAGCCTTGTGTGTATCTCAGTGAATGATAGCCTTGTGTGTATCACAGTGAGGGATAGCCCTGTGTGTATCTCAGTGAGTGATAGCCTTGTGTGTATCTCAGTGAGTGATAGCCTTGTGTACATCACAGTGAGAGATAGCCCTGTGTGTATCTCAGAGAGTGATAGCCTTGTGTGTATGTCAGTGAGTGATAGCCTTGTGTACATCACAGTGAGTGATAGCCTTGTGTGTATCTCAGTGAGTGATAGCCTTGTGTACATCACAGTGAGAGATAGCCTTGTGTGTATCTCAGTGAGGGATAGCCTTGTGTGTATCACAGTGAGTGATAGCCTTGTGTGTATCTCAGTGAGGGATAGCCTTGTGTGTATCACAGTGAGTGATAGCCTTGTGTGTATCTCAGTGAGTGATAGCCTTGTGTACATCACAGTGAGAGATAGCCCTGTGTGTATCTCAGAGAGTAATAGCCTTGTGTGTATCACAGTGAGTGATAGCCCTGTGTGTATCTCAGTGAGTGATAGCCTTGTGTGTATCTCAGTGAGTGATAGCCTTGTGTGTATCATAGTGAGAGATAGCTTTGTGTGTATCACAGTGAGTGATAGCTTTGTGTGTATCACAGTGAGTGATAGCCTTGTGTGTATCACAGTGATGGATAGCTGTGTGTATCACAGTGAGAGATAGCTTTGTGTGTATCACAGTGAGTGATAGCCTTGTGTGTATCACAGTGATGGATAGCTGTGTGTATCACAGTGAGTGATAGCCTTGTGTGTATCTCAGTGAGTGATAGCCTTGTGTGTATCTAAGTGAGTGATAGCCTTGTGTGTATCTCAGAGAGTGATAGCCCTGTGTGTATCTCAGTGAGTGATAGCCTTGTGTGTATCTCAGTTAGTGATAGCCTTGTGTGTATCTCAGTGAGTGATAGCCTTGTGTGTATCACAGTGAGGGATAGCCTTGTGTGTATCACAGTGAGTGATAGCCTTGTGTGTATCTCAGTGAGTGATAGTTTTGTGTGTATCATAGTGAGAGATAGCTTTGTGTGTATCACAGTGAGTGATAGCTTTGTGTGTATCACAGTGAGTGATAGCCTTGTGTGTATCACAGTGATGGATAGCTGTGTGTATCGCAGTGATGGATAGCTGTGTGTATCACAGTGAGTGATAGCCTTGTGTGTATCACAGTGAGTGATAGCTTTGTGTGTATCACAGTGAGTGATAGCCTTGTGTGTATCACATTGAGTGATAGCCTTGTGTGTATCACAGTGATGGATAGCTGTGTGTATCACAGTGAGTGATAGCCTTGTGTGTATCTCAGTGAGTGATAGCCTTGTGTGTATCTCAGTGATGGATAGCTGTGTGTGTATCACAGTGAGTGATAGCCCTGTGTGTATCTCAGTTAGTGATAGCCCTGTGTGTATCTCAGTGAGTGATAGCTATGTGTGTACACAGTGAGTGGTAGCTGTGTGTATCTCAGTTAGTGATAGCTTTGTGTGTATCACAGTGAGTGATAGAAACATAGAAACATAGAATGTGTCGGCAGATAAGAACCATTCGGTCCATCTAGTCTGCCCAATTTTTTTTTTGAGTACTTTTATTAGTCCCCCGTTCCCGGTCTTATAGCTAGGATAGCCTTGTGTCTATCCCACGCATGCTTAAACTCCTTGACTGCGTTTACCTCTACCACTTCTACTGGAAGACTATTCCATACATCCACTACCCTCTCAGTAAAGTAATACTTTCATTAGTCCCTGACCTTATCTTATATCTAGGATAACCTTATACCTATCCCATGCGTGCTTAAACTCCTTCACTGTATTAACCTCTACCACTTCTACTGGAAGACTATTCCATACATCCACTACCCCCTCAGTAATGTAATACTTTCATTAGTCCCTGGCCTTATCTTATATCTAGGATAGCCTTATACCTATCCCATGCATGCTTAAACTCCTTCACTGTATTAACCTCTACCACTTCTACTGGAAGACTATTCCATACATCCACTACCCTCTCAGTAATGTAATACTTTCATTAGTCCCTAGCCTTATCTTATATCTAGGATAGCCTTGTGTCTATCCCACGCATGCTTAAAATCCTTGACTGTGTTTACCTCTACCACTTCTGCTGGAAGACTATTCCATACATCCACTACCCTCTCAGTAAAGTAATACTTCCTGATATTACTTTTAAATCGTTGCCCCTCTAATTTCAGACTATGTCCTCTAGTTGTGGTAGTTTTTCTTCTTTTAAATATACTCTCTTCCTTTACTGTGTTGATTCCCTTTATGTATTTAAATGTTTCTATCATATCCCCCCTGTTACGTCTTTCCCCCAAGCTATACATGTTAAGATGCTTTAACCTTTCCTGGTTAGTTTTATCCTTCAACCCATGAACCAGTTTAGTAGCCCTTCTCTGAACTCTCTCCAAAGTATCAATATACTTCTGGAGATACGGTCTCCAGTACTGCGTACAATACTCCAAGTGAGGTCTCACCAGTGCTCTGTACAATACTCCAAGTGAGGTCTCACCAGCGCTCTGTACAATACTCCAAGTGAGGTCTAACCAGCGCTCTGTACAATACTCCAAGTGAGGTCTCACCAGTGCTCTGTACAATACTCCAAGTGAGGTCTCACCAGTGCTCTGTACAATACTCCAAGTGAGGTCTCACCAGCGCTCTGTACAATACTCCAAGTGAGGTCTCACCAGTGCTCTGTACAATGGCATGAGCACTTCCCTCTTCCTACTGCTAATACCTCTCCCTATACAACCAAGCATTCTGCTAATACCTCTCCTTATACAACCAAGCATTCTGCTAATACCTCTCCCTATACATCCAAGCATTCTGCTAGCATTTCCTGCTGCTCTATTGCATTGCCTACCTACCTTCAAGTCCTCTGAAATTATTACTCCTAAATCCCTTTCCTCAGATGTTGAGGTTAGGACTGTACCAAATAGTCTATATTCTCATTTTGGGTTTTTACGCCCGTGTGTGATAGCCTTGTGTGTATCACAGTGAGTGATAGCCTTGTGTGTATCACAGTGAGTGATAGCCCTGAGTGTATCTCAGTGAGTGATAGCCTTGTGTGTATCTCAGTGAGTGATAGCTGTGTGTATCACAGTGAGTGATAGCCTTGTGTGTATCTCAGTGAGTGATAGCTGTGTGTATCACAGTGAGTGATAGCCTTGTGTGTATCACAGTGAGTGATAGCTGTGTGTATCACAGTGAGTGATAGCCTTGTGTGTATCTCAGTGAGTGATAGCTGTGTGTATCACAGTGAGTGATAGCCCTGTGTGTATCTCAGAGAGTGATAGCCTTGTGTGTATCACAGTGAGTGATAGCCTTGTGTGTATCACAGTGAGTGATAGCCTTGTGTGTATCTCAGTGAGTGATAGCTGTGTGTATCACAGTGAGTGATAGCCCTGTGTGTATCACAGTGAGTGATAGTCTTGTGTGTATCTCAGAGAGTGATAGCCTTGTGTGTATCTCAGTGATGGATAGCTGTGTGTGTATCACAGTGAGTGATAGCCCTGTGTGTATCTCTGTGAGTGGTAGCCTTGTGTGTATCTCAGTGAGTGATAGCCTTGTGTGTATCTCAGAGAGTGATAGCCTTGTGTGTATCTCAGAGAGTGATAGCCCTGTGTGTATCACAGTGAGTGATAGCTGTGTGTATCTCAGTGAGTGATAGCCTTGTGTGTATCTCAGAGAGTGATAGCCTTGTGTGTATCACAGTGAGTGATAGCCTTGTGTGTATCTCAGTGAGTGATAGCGTTGTGTGTATCTCAGAGAGTGATAGCTGTGTGTATCTCAGTGAGTGATAGCCTTGTGTGTATCACAGTGAGTGATAGCCTTGTGTGTATCTCAGAGAGTGATAGTCTTGTGTGTATCTCAGAGAGTGATAGCCTTGTGTGTATCTCAGAGAGTGATAGCCTTGTGTGTGGATAGCTGTGTGGATGACAGATAGCCATTTACATTACCTCTCTCAGGAAGGTGAGTTCAGTAATACCCCTCTCTCCCCTCAGATGCTCCTTATATAGTGGATTTGGGGCAGAGTTTTGTTTACAGATTATTAATGAAAGTCATAAAAGCTTATCTGATGCACCAGATGTGTTGTAAACCAGCAGACTGAATATTGGCTAATTATTTAGTTGTGACACCCAGTTATAAACTTTAGGGCTTTATTGATGAAGAAAGAGGGAATTGAGAAGGGAATTTCCAACTAAAGGCCGGAAAGCAGGAAATACTAGCAGAATGTTTGGTTCTGTAGGGAGAGGTATTAGCAGAATGTTTGGTTGTATAGGGGGAGGTATTAGCAGAATGCTTGGTTGTATAGGGAGAGGTATTAGCAGAATGTTTGGTTGTATAGGGAGAGGTATTAGCAGAATGTTTTGGTTGTATAGGGAGAGGTATTAGCAGAACACTGGGTTGTATAGGGAGAGGTATTAGCAGAATGCTTGGTTGTATAGGGAGAGGTATTAGCAGAATGTTTGGTTGTATAGGGAGAGGTATTAGCAGAATGTTTGGTTGTATAGGGAGAGGTATTAGCAGAATGTTTGGTTGTATAGGGAGAGGTATTAGCAGAATGTTTGGTTGTATAGGGAGAGGTATTAGCAGAATGTTTTGGTTGTATAGGGAGAGGTATTAGCAGAACACTGGGTTGTATAGGGAGAGGTATTAGCAGAATGCTTGGTTGTATAGGGAGAGGTATTAGCAGAATGTTTGGTTGTATAGGGAGAGGTATTAGCAGAATGTTTGGTTGTATAGGGAGAGGTATTAGCAGAATGTTTGGTTGTACTGGGAAAGGTATTAGCAGAATGCTTGTTTGCATAGGGAAAGGTATTAGCAGCATGTTTGGTTGTACTGGGAGAGGTATTAGCAGAATGCTTGGCTGCATAGGGAGAGGTATTAGCTGAATGTTTGGTTCTGTAGGGAGAGGTATTAGCAGAATGTTTGGTTGTATAGGGAGAGGTATTAGCAGAATGTTTGGTTGTACTGGGAAAGGTATTAGCAGAATGCTTGTTTGCATAGGGAAAGGTATTAGCAGCATGTTTGGTTGTACTGGGAGAGGTATTAGCAGAATGCTTGGCTGCATAGGGAGAGGTATTAGCTGAATGTTTGGTTCTGTAGGGAGAGGTATTAGCAGAACACTGGGTTGTATAGGGAGAGGTATTAGCAGAATGCTTGGCTGCATAGGGAGAGGTATTAGCAGAATGTTTGGTTGTATAGGGAGAGGTATTAGCGGAATGTTTGGTTGTATAGGGAGAGGTATTAGAAGAATGTTTGGTTGTACTGGGAGAGGTATTAGCAGAATGCTTGTTTGCATAGGGAAAGGTATTAGCAGAATGTTTGGTTGTATAGGGAGAGGTATTAGCAGAATATTTGGTTCTGTAGGGAGAAGTATTAGCAGAATACTGGGCTGTATAGGGAGAGGTATTAGCAGAATGTTTTGGTTGTATAGGGAGAGGTATTAGCAGAATACTGGGTTGTATAGGGAGAGGTATTAGCAGAATGCTTGGCTGCATAGGGAGAGGTATAAGCAGAATGCTTGGTTGCATAGGGAGAGGTATTAGCAGAATGTTTGGTTGTATAGGGAGAGGTATTGGCAGAATGTTTGGTTCTGTAGGGAGAAGTATTAGCAGAATGTTTGGTTGTATAGGGAGAGGTATTAGCAGAATACTGGGTGTTACAGTACCCTCAGCATCAGATGCCCAAACCGCCATTTAGTAGATCTTCCCCCCCCAATAACGAGACCACGCTCTGTGTTGAGGGTAAAACATGAACTGCTTTTACTGTGGGCTACACGCCCGTATTTATCCAGGTCTCCCACTTGGTGGACACTCCCCTAGGGGACCCAATGGGAGACTGTAAGAATAGACAGACATAAGGCAATTTAGGACCCACAGACACAGATTATTCCCAGCAGGCATTATGATTTCCTCCCCCCTGCCCTGGAGATAATTGGGAAGTAATTAAATTATCTCCAGGACAGAGGCGAATTGCCATTTTAATTTCAACACAAAAAAAACCACATAAAAATACATAACTTTATAATACATAGTAACATAGTAACATAGTAACATAGTAATTTAGGTTGAAAAAAGACACAAGTCCATCAAGTTCAACCCTTCTACCTTTCATTTCAGCCTTTGATCCAAAAGAAGGCAAAAAACCCCTAAGGAAGCTATTTCGAATGTTGCCTCCTGGGGGAAAAAATTCCTTCTTGACTCCAAGAGGCAATCAGATTTCTCCTTGGATCAATAAGCTCTTTTATTAATGCTTATTCTATTATTAATAGCCCTGTATGTTCTGCTTTCCTAAAAAAACATCCAAACCATTTTTAAATGCATCTATTGTGGTTGCTAGCACTACCTCTCTTGGCAGTGAGTTCCATAACTTTATTGTCCTAACCGTAAAGAATCCCTTCCTTTGCTGTCTATGAAATCTTTGCTCTTCCAGTCTGAGGGGGTGACCTGGTTGTATAGGGAGACTTGGTTGTATAGGGAGAGGTATTAGCAGAATGTTTTGGTTGTATAGGGAGAGGTATTAGCAGAACACTGGGTTATATAGGGAGAGGTATTAGCAGAATGCTTGGTTGTATAGGGAGAGGTATTGGCAGAATGTTTGGTTGTATAGGGAGAGGTATTAGCAGAATGTTTTGGTTGTATAGGGAGAGGTATTAGCAGAATGCTTGGTTGTATAGGGAGAGGTATTAGCAGAATGCTTGGTTGTATAGGGAGAGGTATTAGCACAATGCTTGGTTGCATAGGGAGAGGTATTAGCAGAATGCTTGGCTGTATAGGGAGAGGTATTAGCAGAATGCTTGGTTGCATAGGGAGAGGTATTAGCAGAATGCTTGGCTGTATAGGGAGAGGTATTAGCAGAATGCTTGGTTGCATAGGGAGAGGTATTAACAGAATGCTTGGTTGTATAGGGAGAGGTATTACCAGAATGCTTGGTTGTATAGGGAGAGGTATTAACAGAATGCTTGGTTGTATAGGGAGAGGTATTAGCAGAATGCTTGGTTGTATAGAGAGAGGTATTAGCAGAATGCTTGGTTGTATAGGGAGAGGTATTAGCAGAATGTTTGGCTGCATAGGGAGTTGTACTAGCAGAATGCAGGTCCCAAAATGTATGTAGAACCAGCAGGCCCCTAAGAGGGAGGATGAGGGAACACATTAATGATGTAGCCACAAATGAAAAAAACTTCCACTGTAAATAGACATTTTCAATCCTATTGTGGAGTTGATAAAAACAAAGTTGAGTTCCATGTTATCGAAAAAATCAAGAACCCCATACAGGGAGGTAACAAACAAAATCTCCTCAATAAAAGGTAAATGTACTGGATATTTAAATCGAGTACTATACAACCTCAAGGAATGAACAATGAATCTAAATCATATATTTTGACATCATTGAGTGGCTGCATCCAGGGCCCCCTCCTCCCTCTTTGACCTCATTTTACCCTGCTCTTGCACTCTTTACCATTCTGCACTTTTGTATTTTGGAATCATGCCTAAGTACACATGTACAATATATGAGTGCTGGTTGCACTATTATAGTGATATTTTGAAGTGAGCTAATATTGTGCCACTCAAACAAACACTGTTTTGGACTTGGATTTGCCATCTAAGGCATTTGGGTCTGAGGGCTTCTTTTTAATATGGTTAACCTAACAAGTCATAAAGTCAGCAAGTAAATGCAAGATGAATAACAGCTTTGAAAAAGTCCATTTCCCCATTTCCCTTCCCTTTTCCCCTTCCCGCCCCCTTTGTCTCTCTTTCTTCTCCATCCACTTTTTCAACTCTCTCTTTTTATTCTTCTTCTTCTAATTATGCTATTTAAAGGATAGATATCCTTGTATATTTGTACTTATTTACAAGTTATATCTTGCAATTACACGTCACTCTTCCCTAACCCTCTAACCTAACTATCTAACCCTCCAACCCAACCCTCTAACCCTCTAACCTAACCCTCTAACTCCTTAACCTAACCCTCTAACACTAACCCTCTAACCTAACCCTCTATTTCTTCTCTATGATTTCCTGGTGGGAGGCAAATGTTATATGATCGGGGTAGAAGTAGCTATGCACCTGACAACATGATAACTTTACCATAGATTAATTGATTTGGACAGAGCAATTTAAATTGATAAAACGTAACAATTATTATAATATTAAGTCAATGGTAGTTTCTTTCTCAATTTATCAACTGAATGAAAACCTCACCATCCTCCCAGTTATCAAATAAAGAAAAAGCTTTTCCTGCCAACAAAATATAAACAATAAGATCCAATTTAGAAGTAATATACCTTCATGGTTTTAGTCTATTTTCTTAATTTTTTCACCACCCCTTATAATACAGCTGATCTAATTAAAAGGACTGCCATCATGGTTCAAAATCATAAATGAGAGACACACATTTTTATTATTAAATAACATAACTACATGGCCCCTAACATGTAACCTTAATCATTCTTAGTGATGGCAAATCCCAATCGAGGTACGTGATTGGCTAAAACCCTCTACAGAGGACCAATCAGAATCACTGGTACCAATAGTTAAATATACCGGCACCCTCCTTCCCACAGCCCTTGACAAATCTGCATACTAGAGTAGCGGTGAAACAAACCTGTCGCTGTACAGTGACTGCGCCCGAGGAGGAAGTTTCTCTATGTATTACATTCTGTTTCTATGTATTTGAAGGATATTATAATTAAGGTTAAGTTTTATATATTTAGATTACTCTGTCCGAATCAATTTGTTCTCTTTCAAGAGTAGTCTCAACAGCTGAAGTGTTAACTAACAACTAACTTTCTCTCTCACCTTTCTTCATGTAAGTGGGAAGGTGGGAGGAGAGAGAGATAGGGGAAAGAGATGAAGAAATATAGTAATCCCCCAATAATCTTCTCAAAATCCCTGAGTGCATTATTATAACCAAGCCTCGCTTCCACAAGGAAAGGCGAAGGATCACAAGAGAGCCCCTGGATATAGTGTTTAGGTTAATAGAGGCCTTAAGAGTAGGTGAGGCCCTGTATATTGAAATGCGGTGACGCGAGCCCTCTGTTTGGAGTCTGAGTTTAAATACTTTGCAAGCTATGCTTATTTTATTTTGCGATATTTATACCCAGAATATTATAATAGTTCTTTGTACTCATACCTATCAACCCAGACCTAATTCCATAGCGTTAGCCTTTCTCTACCACCGGGACTTCTCAGTGGTGACATAGAATCATTCTTTTTTTTTCTGGCTTTTTCTCCCTTATTCTTATTACCATTAGCTTACTTTATTGGTTACATAGGACCATAAAGAAGTCCTTACACCCCAGACACGCTATGGAACCAGTCTTTGATCTTTGTTAAATTGGAAAATGTGTTTAGGTCTGGGGGCTCCATATTACAGTATACCAGTATGATTACTTTAATTGTATCTCTAGCTACTATTGAGACCACACCTGGGTCACCCTAGGTGGTCAACCTACGGAGATCGGTTTTAACAGAATGAATGTAGCAATCTTGTATTGTTTATGTATCATGGTGGGATGCACATTGTACAAAAGGGACGTGTTTTTTAGTGTGTTAGTGTGTACATGTTAGAGAAGTAGATGTGATTTTAATGTAATAACTTTACATCTAATCTTTTGTAATGTTAATTTCTATTCATCGTTGAAATAAAACGCAATAAAAAAAAAAACCCTATAGCAATACATGTTCCCTATCCATGCAATACCTTAGGGCAGACCTGGGCATCTTACGGCCCGCGGGCCACATCCGGCCCTTTGTGCTTCCCTGTCCGGCCCGCGTGAGGCAGGGCCGATCCTGTGCGAGTGCACGGGGTGCACCGCGCCCAGGCGCAAGGGAGGAGAGGCGCTGTAGCAGGGAGCTCTCTCCCTGCCATCCTTCTCCTTGTTAATCCCAGTTTAGCGCGACGGGTGTAAGATCCGCCCCCGTCGCGTTCTGTGATTGGCTGCTTCAGGGAGGAGGACGTTCTCTAGGGTATCTGCCAAGACACCATAGAGAACGTCCTCCTCCCTGCAGCCAATCACAGAACGCGGCGGGGGCGGAGCTTTCCCCCGTTGTGCTGTGCTTGGATTAACAAGGAGGATTAGGTAATAACAGTTTGGGGGGGGGGGGGGGGGTTAAAATAAAAAAAGAAAGGAAGTGTCTGTGGAAGTGTGTGTGAATGTGTATAAGTGTGTATGTGTGTGTCAATGTGTATAACTATGTGTGTGTTACTGTCTGTGGAAGTGTATGTACATAAGTGTCTGTGCAAGTGTATCCTGTGTGTAAAGGTGGCTGTGTGTGTATTTATGTATGTGTGACAGTGTGTATAAGGGTGTTTGTGTAAATGTATGTCTGTGAGGGTGACTAAGTGTGTAACTGTGTTTGTGTGACTGTGTGTGTTTATGTATGACTGTGTGTATTTATGTATGTGTGACAGTGTGTATAAGGGTGTTTGTGTAAATGTATGTCTGTGAGGGTGACTAAGTGTGTAACTGTGTTTGTGTGACTGTGTGTGTTTATGTATGACTGTGTGTACAAGAGACCAGCATGGGGAACAGAAAGATAGAGATGGAAAAAGATATAAGGGATGAGGGGAGAGACAGACATGGGGTATGAGTGGCGAGAGAGAGACAGACATGGAGTATGAGTGGCGAGAGAGACAGACATGGGGTATGAGTGGCGAGAGAGAGACAGACATGGGGTATGAGTGGTGAGAGAGAGACAGACATGGGGTATGAGTGGCGAGAGAGAGACAGACATGGAGCATGAATGGAAAGAGAGAGAGATATGGAGCATGAGTGGAGAGAGACATGGAGCATGAGTGGAGAGAGAGACAGACATGAGGGAATCGGGAGAGAGAGAGACAGACATGAGGGTACGGGGAGAGACAGATATTGAGCAAAATGTAATTGAAATATTGTCGATGTGGCCCTCCAGCAGTGCTCGGGTTGCTGATGCGGCCCCCGGTAAAAATTAATTGCCCACCCCTGCCTTAGGGTCTACTCAATATGGATGAATTCAGATTCAATGTTGGGATTGGGACACTTTTACCATATACCCAATATCCCTCGAGCACCTTCAAACATGCTAAAATAGGCACATTTTGGGCATCTGAATTCTCCAGATCTGATCTAGAGAATTGAAATCTAAATGTTAAAAAAATCAAGTACAATTTTTTAACCCCCCAGGGCCCTGAATAAAGCCATGGTGTTTGGGGATACAAACTTTGGTATAGCAGGACTTCCACCATGGGTTGCATGGGACAGGATGAGTATTCGGATTCCGGGGAGGAACCATTGTTTTATTGTGTTCTTTCTCTGCTGATTCCGCCAAGCCTGTTCTCACCTCACATTAAAAACAGGACTGGGAGCCCTCTCTTATGCTTAAGGGGTAGCCCTGCCCCCCCTATAAAAATTTGCAAATGCTCCTAACCCCCTATAAAATGCAACGTGGGTCAGGGCAACGAGCCCTGGCTCCCTCTTATAATAACTGTGGCTGGGAGCTTCCCCAGTGACTCCCAGCCCCCCACAAACACACATTTTGGGCCAGGGCTACTTAATTTAATATGCCCTCCAGGGTTTGGGGGCTAGGCAAATACCCTTGAACTCCCACAAAATCCACACAATAAAAAATAATGCCCCCCTTTGATCTGGGTACTGGCCAAAATAAATAAAATAAAATGAATGCCTACCTAGGTCCCCCTACATCTGCCCCGGTGGGGGGGCAATTCACCTGAAATAAGAATAACACCCTTTGACTACCAGTGGGTGGCAGTGAACACTGAAAGGATGCTCTGTAAATAAAATAATTACCTGTTCCTGAAGTCCAATGATGATCCGTGACGCCCTTGAGTCCTTCATCACAGGGAAAGAGATATTAATCCTGATGAAGAATGAAACCTATGCGCTTAGACCTGGGGGGAAAGGGAGGCATTTTGTTTTTTAATTATTTAAGGCCAATGTTGCAGAGTTGAAAAACATCTCCAGTGCAGCTGAATGGGAGAATTTTTCCAACTCAACTACTTTGGCCTTAAGTTTGAAATTCCCTTCAATTCTCTGTTTATTGAGTAGACCTTAAGATCACAGATGGGTCTATTTACTAAAATTCGAGAATAGGATGAGACTAAGTCAAATTCGACCTCCAACGTGAACTCCTCTGGGTTTTTCTATGTCAAACTCAGGTGCTGAGTTTGGAGGTTGAGTTTGACGCACTGTAATGTTTGGGACTCGCCAGCATTAAAGTGCAGAAGTTGAGAAAGTGATTTTTTCTAGTCAGACTTGACCTCCGAGAGCTATAATGAGACGTGAATAGATCAAATCTATTTTTGAGACTAAGTCAAACTCATGTGTGGAGTTTAACTTAGTCTTGCCCTCTTCGGCATACCACATCTAGACCTCACAAAAATATTAGTGTCGATATGAGGCATTTAAAGGGGGGGTGAGTCTGTTCGAGTTTGGAGCACTAATCTCAACCTCCAATCTTGAATTTTAGTGAATAGTCACACATGCAGTATCACATGTACACACAGTGTCACATGCACACACGCAGTCACATATGCAGGATCACACGTAGATGCACAGTCACATACAGTGTCACATGCATTTGTAAAGTCACTTGTACACGCAGAGTCACTCATACAGTATCACATGCACACACAGTGTCATATGCATACACAGTCACACACATTCACAAATGCAGTGTCAAATGAACACGCAGTCATATATGCAGTGTTACACACACAGTCACACATGCAGCATCACATGCACACGCAGTCTCACATGTAGCATCAAATTCACACCCACATGCAGTGACACATCCAAACACGCATGTACCTGGACAGTTACACATGCAAAGTCACATGCACACACAGTCACACAGGCAGTGAGATATGCACACCCACACCTGCAATGTCACATTCACATGCAGTGACACATGCACACAGTCACATATGCAGTATCATATGCACAGTCACACATGCAGTATTACAAGCACACACAGTCACACATGCAGCATCATATGTACAAACACAGTCACAAATGCACAATCACACATGATATGGACGGATATGATAACATTATATAAATATGTGCAGGGCCAATATAAGGAGCTCTCCAGGGACCTGTTCATTAATAGAAAGGTACAAAGAACAAGAGGTCACCCCCTGAGACTGGAAGAGCAAAGATTTCATAGACAGCAAAGGAAGGGATTCATTACGGTAAGGACAATAAAGTTATGGAACTCCCTGCCAAGAGAGGTAGTGCTAGCAAACACAATAGATGCATTTAAAAATGGTATGGATGTTTTTTTAGGAAAGCAGAACATACAGGGGTATTAATAATAGAATAAGCATTAATAAAAGAGCTTATTGATCCAAGGAGAAATCTGATTGCCCTTTTGGAGTCAAGAAGGAATTTTCCCCCCAGGAGGCAAAATTCGAAATATCTTCCTTAGGGGTTTTTTGCCTTCTTTTGGATCAAAAGCTGTAATGATAGGTAGAAGGGTTGAACTTGATGGACTTGTGTCTTTTTTCAACCTAAATTACTATGTTACTATGTTACATGTACAGTCACATTCACACATGCACATTACAAGCACACGCAGTCACACATGCATCATATGCACACACACAGTCACACATGTAGATTCATAATCACAGTGACAGTCTTATATGCAGGCACTGTCACATACATACATGCTGTATCACATGCACATGCAGTAATATATGCACACACAGTGACACATGCACAGCCACATGCACACATAGTGTCACATGCACACACAGTCCCATATAAAGGTTTTCTCCCCATAATTCCCAGACAGGTTTATTTGCAGAACAGGATGCAGCGGTTTCCCTTTCCAATGATGCTCAGCCGGGTTTATTTGCAGAACGGGATGCAGAGTTTTCCCTTTCCAATGATGCTCAGCTGGGTTTATTTGCAGAATGGGATGCAGCGGTTTCCCTTTCCAATGATGCTCAGCTGGGTTTATTTGCAGAATGGGATGCAGCGTTTTCCCTTTCCAATGATGCTCAGCCGGGTTTATTTGCAGAACAGGATGCAGCGGTTTCCCTTTCCAATGATGCTCAGCTGGGTTTATTTGCAGAATGGGATGCAGAGTTTTCCCTTTCCAATGATGCTCAGCCGGGTTTATTTGCAGAATGGGATGCAGCGTTTTCCCTTTCCAATGATGCTCAGTCGGGTTTATTTGCAGAACGGGATGCAGCGGTTTCCCTTTCCAATGATGCTCAGCCGGGTTTATTTGCAGAATGGGATGCAGCGTTTTCCCTTTCCAATGATGCTCAGCCGGGTTTATTTGCAGAATGGGATGCAGCGTTTTCCCTTTCCAATGATGCTCAGCCGGGTTTATTTGCAGAATGGGATGCAGCGTTTTCCCTTTCCAATGATGCTCAGCTGGGTTTATTTGCAGAATGGGATGCAGCGTTTTCCCTTTCCAATGATGCTCAGCCGGGTTTATTTGCAGAACGGGATGCAGCGGTTTCCCTTTCCAATGATGCTCAGCCGGGTTTATTTGCAGAACGGGATGCAGCGGTTTCCCTTTCCAATGATGCTCAGCCGGGTTTATTTGCAGAATGGGATGCAGCGGTTTCCCTTTCCAATGATGCTCAGCCGGGTTTATTTGCAGAACGGGATGCAGCGTTTTCCCTTTCCAATGATGCTCAGCCGGGTTTATTTGCAGAATGGGATGCAGCGGTTTCCCTTTCCAATGATGCTCAGCCGGGTTTATTTGCAGAACGGGATGCAGCGGTTTCCCTTTCCAATGATGCTCAGCTGGGTTTATTTGCAGAATGGGATGCAGTGTACCATGATGCTCAGTTGGGGATATTTGCAGAACTTTGTGATCTCTTTTGTTACAGTTGTAAGAAAAAAAGGCTGAATAAGTATCATGGAAATAGTAGTCCACTTCAAGTGCTATGGTTTGCTATGTATTTCCAGTGATGTATGGAGTATGTGCCAGTATGTAAATTCAAGAGAAATAAACTGGATAAAGTGCAAAAACGTGATGCAATATCATGCCAGACATGACATCACTTCTATATATTAGTATCCTGCACTGACATATTTTCATTCCAGTGAAAAATACAGAGAAATCTCCAAAAATGGAAGTGTTTGAGGTGGGGTATGTGTGACGGGGACGTGGCAAGGTGGGATATGTGTGACTGTGACACGGCAAGGTCGGAAATGTTTGACTGTGACACGACAAGGTGGGACATGTATGACTGGGACACGGCAAGGTGGGATATGTGTGACTGGGACACAGCATAGTGGGACATGTGTGACTGGGATACTGAAAGGTGGGGTATGTGTCACTGGGACACGGCAAGGTGGAACATGTGTGACTGGGACACAGCAAGGTGGGGCATGTGTGACTGGGACACGGCAAGGTGGGGCATGTGTGACTGGGACACAGCAAGGTGGTATTTGGACACGGCAAGGTGGGCTATGTGTGACTAGGACAGGGAAACACGTGTCTGACTGGGACACGGCAGGGTGGGACATGTATGAATGGGACACGGCAATGTAGGGCACGTGTGACTGGGACACGGCAAGGTGGTACATGTCTGACTGGGACATGGCAAGGTGGGACTTGGACACGGCACGGTGGGCCATGTGTGACTGGGACATTGAAAGGTGGGACATGTGTGACTGGGACACGGCAAGGTGGGGTATGTGTGACTGGGACACGGCAAGTTGGTACATGTGTGACTCTGACATGGCAAAGAGGGACTTGGACATGGCAAGGTGGGCCATGTGTGACTGGGACAGGGAAAGGTGGGCCATGTGTGACTGGCACACGGCAGGGTGGGAAATGTATGACTGGGACACGGCAAGGTGGGGTATGTGTGACTGGGACATGGCAAGGTGGGGTATGTGTGACTGGGACATGGCAAGGTGGGCCATGTGTGACTGGGACAGGGAAAGGTGGGCCATGTGTGACTGGCACACGGCAGGGTGGGAAATGTATGACTGGGACACGGCAAGGTGGGGTATGTGTGACTGGGACACGGCAAGGTGGGGTATGTGTGACGGGGATACAGCAAGGTGGGGTATGTGTGGCTGGGACACGGCAAGGTGGGACATGTATGACTGGGACATGGCAAGGTGGGACATGTGTGACTGGGACACAGAAAAGGTGGGGTATATGTGACTGGGAAACGGCAAAGTGGGGTATGTGTGACTGGGACACAGCAAGGTGGGGTATATGTGACTGGGACACAGCAAGGTGGGTTTTGTGTAAGATGATGTAATTAGTGGACATCAAGAATCACTCCCTTTCTTTATCTTATCTCTGTCATTTCAGACCCGCCTGGCCTCCCTGTCTGTCACCTGGCTTTCTTGTCCTTGAGACGTGGCGGCTGGGATGGCTGCCTACACCCAGTCATCAAACATGGAGAGGCAGTTAGAGTAATCCACAATCTGCCTTTAACAAGGGACTAATCACGCAGAGGAGGGAATCCCATGTAGCCCTGGTCAGGAGTGGTATCCTGGAGGGCCATATTCGGCACTACTGACTGGTATCTATGACAATCATCTCTGCACACACAGCCTCAATCGCTATTCAGAAGGTGAAGTGGCCTTAATAAAAATTAATATTTCCTCTTTTTTTTATTATAAGGATTAAACATTCCTTATGCTGTGAAACATAGAATGTGTCGGCAGATAAGAACCATTCAGTCCATCTAGTCTGCCTAATTTTTTTTTGAGTACTTTTATTAGTCCCCTGTTCCCGGTCTTATAGCTAGGATAGCCTTGTGTCTATCCCACGCATGCTTAAAATCCTTGACTGTGTTTACCTCTACCACTTCTGCTGGCAGGCTATTCCATACATCCACTACCCTCACAGTAAAGTAATACTTCCTGATATTACTTTTAAATCGTTGCCCCTCTAATTTCAGACTATGTCCTCTAGTTGTGGTAGTTTTTCTTCTTTTAAATATACTCTCTTCCTTTACTGTGTTGATTCCCTTTATGTATTTAAATGTTTCTATCATATCCCCCCTGTTACGTCTTTCCTCCAAGCTATACATGTTAAGATGCTTTAACCTTTCCTGGTAAGTTTTATCCTTCAACCCATGAACCAGTTTAGTAGCCCTTCTCTGAACTCTCTCCAAAGTATCAATATCCTTCTGGAGATACGGTCTCCAGTACTGCGTACAATACTCCAAGTGAGGTCTCACCAGTGCTCTGTACAATGGCATGAGCACTTCCCTCTTCCTACTGCTAATACCTCTCCCTATACAACCAAGCATTCTGCTAGCATTTCCTGCTGCTCTATTGCATTGCCTACCTACCTTCAAGTCCTCTGAAATTATTACTCCTAAATCCCTTTCCTCAGATGTTGAGGTTAGGACTGTACCAAATAGTCTATATTCTGCTTTTGGGTTTTTACGCCCAAGGTGCATAATCTTGCACTTGTCCACATTAAATGTCAGTTGCCACTGCTCTGACCATTTTTCTAGTTTAGCTAAATCATTTGCCATTTGGCTTATCCCTCCATGAATATCAACCCTGCTGCAAATCTTTGTATCATCAGCAAAAAGACATACTTTGCCAACAAGACCTTCTGCAATATCGCTAATAAAAATATTAAAGAGAATGGGTCCAAGAACAGATCCCTGAGGTACCCCACTAGTAACACGACCTTGCATCGAATATACCCCATTGACTACAACCCTCTGTTGCCTGTCACTCAGCCATTGTCTAATCCATTCAACAATATTGAAATCCAAACTCAAAGATTTTAGTTTATTCATTAGCCTTCTATGTGCGACAGTGTCAAAAGCCTTACTGAAATCTAGGTAAGCAATGTCTACTGCACCACCCTGATCTATTATTTTAGTCACCCAATCAATAAGATTAGTTTGGCATGATCTCCCTGAAGTAAACCCATGCTGTCTCTGATCTTGAAATCCAAGCGACTTTAGATGTTCAACAATCCTATTCTTTAACAAGGTTTCCATTATTTTCCCCACTACTGAAGTAAGACTTCCTGGTCTATAGTTGCCCGCCTCCTCCCTACTACCTTTCTTGTGAATGGGCACAACATTAGCTAATTTCTAATCTTCTGGAACTACTCCCGTTAACAATGATTGGTTAAATAAATCTGTTAACGGTTTTGCTAGTACACCACTAAGTTCTTTTAATAACTTTGGATGTATCCCATCAGGTTCCATCGACTTATTTGTCTTTACTTTAGACAGCTGAAGTAAAACCTCTTCCTCTGTAAACTTACATGCATCAAAAGACTCATTAGTCTTTTTCCCTAAATGAGGTCCCTTACCCTCATTTTCATTTGTAAAAACTGAACAAAAATATTCATTAAGGCAGTCTGCTAAGCCTTTATCCTCTTCTACATAGCATCCTTCTTTTGTTTTTAATCTAACTAATCCTTGTTTTACTTTCCTTTTCTCATTTATGTATCTAAAAAATGTTTTATCGCCCTTTTTCACTGACTGGACTATAGTCTCTTCTGTGTGTGCTTTGGAAGCTCTTATAGCTTGCTTTGTCTCTTTCTGCCTACTCTTATAGATCTTTCTATCTTCCTCACTCTGAGTATTTTTATAATTACTAAATGCTAGCTTTTTATTTTTTACTATTTTAGCCACCTCTGCAGAGTACCACAGTGGTTTCTTCAATTTTTTGCTCTTACTGACAAGCCTTATGCAATTTTCTGTTGCCTTCAGTAGTGCAACTTTTAGATAATCCCATTTCTCCTGGACTCCATTTAAATTGCTCCAGTCTGATAATGACTCCTTCACACCTAATCTAATTTTAGAAAAGTCTGTTTTTCTAAAATCTAAACCTTTTGTTTTTGTGTGGTGTGACTGCGTCAATGTTCTTATATTAAACCACACTGTCTGGTGATCACTAGATCCTAAACTTTCACCTACAGTAATATCTGATAACAAATCTCCGTTTGTGAACACTAAGTCTAGTATGGTCTGCTTTCGAGTTGGCTCCTCCACTACTTGTTTTAGAGATAATCCCAGTAGGGAGTTTATGATATGCGTACTCCTGGCGCAAGTAGCTGTTTTGTATTTCCAGTTCACATCAGGAAGATTAAAGTCACCCATGATGATCACTTCTCCCTTCATTGTCATTTTAGCAATTTCCTCAACTAGTAGATTATCTAACTCCTCTATTTGTCCAGGGGGCCTATAAATCACACCTACCCGAGTTACCATATGATTACCAAATTCTAATGTAACCCAAACTGACTCTATGTTCGCCTCACTAACTTGTATTACGTTACATTTTAAGCTATCCCTCACATACAGGGCCACCCCTCCCCCTTTTTTACCTTCTCTGTCTTTTCAATATAAAGAGTACCCTGGTATTGATATATATAAAGAGTACCCTGGTATTGATATATATATATATATATATATAGAGTACCCTGGTATTGATATGTCCCAGTCATGTTTTTCATTATACCATGTCTCAGTAACAGCCACTAAATCTACATTCTCAGTTGCCAATATTGCCACAAGTTCATGGATCTTATTCCCTAAACTGCGAGCATTTGTAGACATGACCCTAAGCTTATCATTTTTCAGCACACTGACTACAGGTAACTTCTGTCCCTTTTTTGGGGGGCAATTGGATTGATGTTTTATTGCCATTTTGCCCCCCTCTTTTAGTTTAAAAACCTCCTAGCAAACCTCTGAACTGCTCACTGAGAACATTCGTTCCCTTTTGAGAAAGATGCAAACCATCTTTTTTTGTACAGTTCCTTTCTATCCCATAGTGAACTTCCATGAGAAACAAAGCCAAATCCCGACACCATTCCCCAAGCCACAAGTTAAAGTCCCTAATACGAATCCGTCTATCATTGTGAATGTTATGCACAGGCATAACTTCAGAAAAGGACAGTGTGGACACAACCTGCCGTATATCATTGGCAAGAACACGAAAAGCTTCCTTCACCTCTGAAACCTCATTCCAAGCCAAATCATTTGTCCCTAGATGAACCAGTACATCCAATTCTCCTTCCTGATTTGCTTGCTTAACAATATTAGAAATACGCCTCCTGTCTCTGCGAGCAGTAGCTCCAGGAAGACATCTCACTAAGCCAATACTGTCCAACTCCGCACCTCTTATGATAGAATCGCCCAACAACAACTGCTTTCTACCAGGCCTCACCTTCTACTTGCACACCTTAGCCACATAGGAGAGTGGTTCCTCAAACTCTGCGTCTGAGCCTGCCTCCACAACACCACTGCACTCTGAAAGTGCTGAAAATGAATTCTGGACAGCCACAGACTGCGGGACATGCCTTTTATCCACAACTCTAAGCCTACCAGATCCAACAGTAATCCACCTGCCATTCCTAGCAAGCCTCTGCGGCAATGGCCTCTGTGGCAGTGGCTTCGCAACAGTCTCAGCCTGAGTCTGTTTTACAGATAATTTACAAATCTCGGACTTTAAAAATGTAGAGAACAAATGCTTAAAAACGATACATTGTGTTGGCAGAATTAAAGCAAATACATAAAATAAGAGAAAATGTGTTTTAAAGGTGTCTCTCCTGTTTATGACATAACCTGTGGCTTACACCTGTCACTCAGTTAGTGATACACTCACACACCGCACATGACTGTGACGATACAGAACCCTAGATCAGCCTCTCCCCTAGGTGTATCGTCCTGAAGAGGAACGTTGCGGAGACCGTGGGTCAAGTCAGTGACTATATCTCCCCCAGGGACTTTGCAAAGTGAGGCCGAATGGGCGGTAGCTGGTAGCAGACTGTGACCAAAGCCAGGCCAGTCCTCTAGCCACTGGAGAGGGAGGCAGGTATGGACCCCTCTGCCACCAAGTAATAAGCTCAATGCTGACAGATCCGAAGACTCTGCCACAAGAATGGACACACACCAGTATAGGAGGGGAGCAGGAATGGACACACACCAGTATAGGAGGGGAACAGGAATGGACACACACCAGTATAGGAGGGGAACAGGAATGGACACACACCAGTATAGGAGGGGAACAGGAACGGACACACACCAGTATAGGAGGGGAACAGGAACGGACACACACCAGTATAGGAGAGGAACAGGAATGGACACACACCAGTATAGGAGAGGAACAGGAATGGACACACACCAGTATAGGAGGGGAACAGGAACGGACACACACCAGTATAGGAGGGGAACAGGAATGGACACACACCAGTATAGGAGAGGAACAGGAATGGACACACACCAGTATAGGAGGGGAACAGGAATGGACACACACCAGTATAGGAGGGGAACAGGAATGGACACACACCAGTATAGGAGAGGAACAGGAATGGACACACACCAGTATAGGAGAGGAACAGGAATGGACACACACCAGTATAGGAGGGGAACAGGAATGGACACACACCAGTATAGGAGGGGAACAGGAATGGACACACACCAGTATAGGAGAGGAACAGGAATGGACACACACCAGTATAGGAGGGGAACAGGAATGGACACACACCAGTATAGGAGAGGAACAGGAATGGACACACACCAGTATAGGAGGGGAACAGGAATGGACACACACCAGTATAGGAGGGGAACAGGAACGGACACACACCAGTATAGGAGAGGAACAGGAATGGACACACACCAGTATAGGAGAGGAACAGGAACGGACACACACCAGTATAGGAGGGGAACAGGAATGGACACACACCAGTATATGAGAGGAACAGGAATGGACACACACCAGTATAGGAGGGGAACAGGAATGGGCACACACCAGTATAGGAGGGGAACAGGAATGGACACACACCAGTATAGGAGGGGAACAGGAATGGACACACACCAGTATAGGAGAGGAACAGGAATGGACACACACCAGTATAGGAGAGGAACAGGAATGGACACACACCAGTATAGGAGGGGAACAGGAATGGACACACACCAGTATAGGAGGGGAACAGGAATGGACACACACCAGTATAGGAGAGGAACAGGAATGGACACACACCAGTATAGGAGAGGAACAGGAATGGACACACACCAGTATAGGAGGGGAACAGGAATGGATAAACACCAGTATAGGAGGGGAACAGGAATGGACACACACCAGTATAGGAGGGGAGCAGGAATGGACACACACCAGTATAGGAGGGGAGCAGGAATGGACACACACCAGTATAGGAGGGGAACAGGAATGGACACGCACCAGTATAGGAGTGGAACAGGAGTGACTGATTATTTGAAAACAGCACTGTGGTGCACTCCCACACCACATATTACTGTGTGTTGTATAGCTGTGGAGCTCTGTGATTCGCTCCCACACCACTGAGTTTTATTGCTGTGGAGCTCTGTGATACACTCCCACACCGAACATTACTGTGAGATGTATTGCTGTGGAACTCTGCGATACACTCCCACACCGCACAGTACTGTGAGTTGTATTGCTGTGGAGCTCTGTGATACACTCCCACACCACACAGTACTGTGAGTTGTATTGCTGTGGAGCTCTGTGATACACTCCCACACCACACATTACTGTGAGTTGTATTGCTGGGGAGCTCTGTGATTCACTCATACACCACATTACTGTGAGATGTATTGCTGTGGAGCTCTGTGATACACTCCCACACCGCACATTACTGTGAGTTGTATTGCTGGGGAGCTCTGTGATACACTCCCACACCACACAGTACTGTGAGTTGTATTGCTGGGGAGCTCTGTGATACACTCCCACACCGCACATTACTGTGAGTTGTATTGCTGGGGAGCTCTGTGATACACTCCCACACCACACAGTACTGTGAGTTGTATTGCTGGGGAGCTCTGTGATACACTCCCACACCGCACAGTACTGTGAGTTGTATTGCTGTGGAGCTCTGTGATACACTCCCACACCGAACATTACTGTGAGTTGTATTGCTGGGGAGCTCTGTGATTCACTCATACACCACACATTACTGTGAGATGTATTGCTGTGGAGCTCTGTGATACACTCCCACACCGCACATTACTGTGAGTTGTATTGCTGGGGAGCTCTGTGATACACTCCCACACCGCACAGTACTGTGAGTTGTATTGCTGTGGAGCTCTGTGATACACTCCCACACTGCACATTACTGTGAGATGTATTGCTGTGGAGCTCTGTGATACACTCCCACACCGCACATTACTGTGAGATGTATTGCTGCGGAGCTCTGTGATTCACTCATACACCACACATTACTGTGAGATGTATTGCTGTGGAGCTCTGTGATACACTCCCACACCGCACATTACTGTGAGTTGTATTGCTGGGGAGCTCTGTGATACACTCCCACACCGCACAGTACTGTGAGTTGTATTGCTGTGGAGCTCTGTGATACACTCCCACACCGCACAGTACTGTGAGTTGTATTGCTGTGGAGCTCTGTGATACACTCCCACACTGCACATTACTGTGAGTTGTATTGCTGGGGCGCTCTGTGATTCACTCATACACCACACATTACTGTGAGATGTATTGCTGTGGAGCTCTGTGATACACTCCCACACCGCACATTACTGTGAGTTGTATTGCTGTGGAACTCTGTGATACACTCCCACACCGCACATTACTGTGAGTTGTATTGCTGACAAATTTTTTCACACACAATAATATGCCAGTATTATTTAACTGTTAATAAGCCAGACAATTTGCCTAATATGCCATTAAGATGCCAGTATGATTGTGCCATTGAGATGCCAGTATGATTGTGCCATTGAGATGCCAGTAATATTGTGCCATTAAGATGCCAGTATTTTTGTGCCAACAAGATGCAAGTAAAACTGTGCCATTAAGATGCTAGAATTATTGTGCCATTAAGATGCCAGTAATATTGTGCCATTCAGATGCCAGTAATAGTTTGCCATCCAGATGCCAGTATTATTGTGCCATTAAGATGTCAGTGATATTGTGCCATTAAGATGCCATTCATATGCCAGTATTATTACTCCATTAAGATGCCATTCATACTGTGCCATTAAGATGCCATAATTATTGCGCCATTAAGATGCCAGTAATATTGTGCCATTCAGATGCCAGTATTATTGCGCCATTAAGATGCCAGTAATATTGTGCCATTCAGATGCCAGTAATATTGTGCCATTCAGGTGCCCCAGCCAATTTGCCCATTAGGATGCTAAAGTTATTATTGTGCCATTAAGATGTCAGTGATATTGTGCCATTAAGATGCCATTCATATTGTGCCATTCAGACGCCAGTATTATTGCTCCATTAAGATGCCAGTAATACTGTGACATTAAGATTCCAGTATTATTGCACCATTAAGATGTCAGTAATATTGTGCCATTAAGATGCCATAATTATTGCGCCATTAAGAAGCCAGTATTATTGCTATTTGTCTGGTGTTTTGTCATGTGCACTTCACTCGAGATATTTGTCGACAACTTTCTCAGACCACGGCACATGCGCAAAGTATCTCACCGACAGGAACAAGTTTTACCAACCACACAGTGATTGGACATCTACGCTAGTAAGTTGAAGTGAGACACTAGGGACACACTGGGGGACATGGAATAGGGACAAGCACCCGGGTGAGTGGGGGGCAGCCAGGAAAGTCCAATTCTAAGGAGGTGCCCACTGACTAGGGGAATAAGAGGTAGAAGCCTCAATACAGCAGGGGGATCACAACTACCATCAAGATAAGGCAGCCCCTCTGCACAAGGAGAGCCCCTGCTCCCTGCTGTTAGGGTATTACCGTTAGTTGTGCAGGGACTGCCTTAGCTTCATTGGA
The DNA here is from genome assembly GCA_036172795.1 of Pelodytes ibericus. Taxonomy (NCBI): domain Eukaryota; kingdom Metazoa; phylum Chordata; class Amphibia; order Anura; family Pelodytidae; genus Pelodytes; species Pelodytes ibericus. The sequence goes on from CM069859.1 coordinate 230,144,128, forward strand.
GTTGTTATCTAAGTTGGGGTAAGGGGGTCAGATAAGTAAGGGAGGCTTATATCAGCGGGGCAGTTAAGACCGGCGGGGCTCATATACAGGGGTCAGTTAAGACAGGGGGCTCATATAAACGGGGTCAGTTAAGAAAAGGGTGGGGCTTATATAAAGGGGGTCAGTTAAGACAGACGGGGCTCATATAAAGGGGATCAGTTAAGACAGGGGAGGGCCGATATAAAGGGGGTCAGTTAAGAAAGGGGGGCCCATATAAAGGGGGTCAGTTAAGACAGGCGGGGCTCTTATAAAGGGGGTCAGTTAAGACAGGCGGGGCTCATATAAATGGGGGTCAGTTAAGACAGACGGGGCCCATATAAAGGGGGTCAGTTAAGACAGGCGGGGCTCATATAAAGGGGGGTCAGTTAAGACAGGCGGGGCTCATATAAATGGGGGTCAGTTAAGACAGACGGGGCCCATATAAAGGGGGTCAGTTAAGACAGGCGGGGCTCATATAAATGGGGGTCAGTTAAGACAGGCGGGGCTCTTATAAAGGGGGTCAGTTAACACAGACGGGGCCCATATAAAGGGGGTCAGTTAAGACAGGCGGGGCTCATATAAAGGGGGGTCAGTTAAGACAGGGGGGCTCATAAAAAGGGGGTCAGTTTAGACAAGGGTGGGGCTCATATAAAGGGGGTCAGTTAAGACAGACGGGGCTCATATAAATGGGGGTCAGTTAAGACAGACGGGGCCCATATAAAGGGGGTCAGTTAAGACAGGCGGGGCTCATATAAAGGGGGGTCAGTTAAGACAGGGGGGCTCATATAAAGGGGGTCAGTTTAGACAAGGGTAGGGCTCATATAAAGGGGGGTCAGTTAAGACAGGGGGAGCTCATATAAAGGGGGAGCTTATATAAAGGGGTCATTTAAGACAGGGGGAGCTCATATAAAGGGGTCAGTTAAGAAAGGGGGGCTCATATAAAGGGGGGTCAGTTAAGACAGGGGGGCTCATATAAACGGGTTCAGTTAAGACAGGGGGGGCTCATATAAATGGGGGTCAGTTAAGACAGGGGGGGCTCATATAAATGGGGGTCAGTTAAGACAGGCGGGGCTCATATAAAGGGGGTCAGTTAAGACAGGGGGGCTCAAATAAAGGGGGTCAGTTAAGACAGGCGGGGCTCATATAAAGGGGGTCAGTTAAGACAGGCGGGGCTCATATAAAGGGGGTCAGTTAAGACAGGCGGGGCTCATATAAAGGGGGTCAGTTAAGACAGGGGGGCTCATACAAAGGGGGTCAGTTAAGACAGGCGGGGCTCATATAAAGGGGGTCAGTTAAGACAGGCGGGGCTCATATAAAGGGGGTCAGTTAAGACAGGGGGGCTCATACAAAGGGGGTCAGTTAAGACAGGCGGGGCTCATATAAATGGGGGTCAGTTAAGACAGGGGGGCTCATATAAAGGGGGTCAGTTAAGACAGGCGGGGCTCATATAAAGGGGGTCAGTTAAGACAGGCGGGGCTCATATAAAGGGGGTCAGTTAAGACAGGCGGGGCTCATATAAAGGGGGTCAGTTAAGACAGGGGGGCTCATATAAAGGGGGTCAGTTAAGACAGGGGGGCTCATATAAAGGGGGTCAGTTAAGACAGGCGGGGCTCATATAAAGGGGGGTCAGTTAAGACAGGGGGGGGCTCATATAAAGGGGGTCAGTTAAGAGAAGGGGCTCATATAAAGGGGGTCAGTTAAGACAGGGGGGCTCATATAAAGGGGGTCAGTTAAGACAGGGGGGCTCATATAAAGGGGGTCAGTTAAGACAGGGGGGCTCATATAAAGGGGGTCAGTTAAGACAGGGGGGCTCATATAAAGGGGGTCAGTTAAGACAGGCGGGGCTCATATAATACGGGGGGGGGACGACTCAGTTAATACTGGGGGGATAAGGGATTCCATTACGAAAGGGGGATCATAGAAGGGGTGTTAGCTAATATGGGGGGGGGGGGGGGGGGGGGGGGGCTATGCTACATACAATAAGGTAAGTTACATGGGGAAGGGGGGGGGGGCAGCTGATCGTATGTCACTTCCGATAACGGAGGTGAATCGGAAGTGACGAATATTACCATTTTGATACTTTTTTTGATAAAAAACCGGAAATGACGATGTCGCAAATTCTTAGTCTCGAGTTTTATTTCACTAACTAGCGTGATGTGACATACCCATGATGACTCCTGCCTACAACATTACGCGTTAAATACCATATTTACACAGGTATTAAACATATTGCGGGAGGCATCATGGGATGTGTAGTTCTCGTGCCATCTGCTCGCGCATGCGTGGTTAAAGCTAGGTTACGAAACTATTCTAAGAAACTGCCATCTAGCTGATGTTAGCTACATGGCCGCCCCCCGGATCACTGAGATATTTCCAGCAGCTAAGATGGCCGCCCCCCGGAACACTGAGAAATTTCCAGCAGCTAAGATGGCCGCCCCCCGGAACACTGAGAAAATTCCATCAGCTAAGATGGCCGCCCCCCGGAACACTGAGAAAATTCCAGTAGCTAAGATGGCCGCCCCCCCGGAACACTGAGAAAATTCCAGCAGCTAAGATGGCCGCCCCCCTCGGAACACTGTAAAAATTCCAGCAGCTAAGATGGCCGCCCCCCTCGGAACACTGTAAAAATTCCAGCAGCTAAGATGGCCGCCGCGATCAAATGATGGGCGGGAAATTTAAAAGTACAAGATAACTGAAGAGTCTGTCTATGAGAGAACGTGGACGAGGTACCGATTACATCTCATATAACCCCTGTATATAATACCCTCGGCCCTATCCACCCCCTCTGTGTAGAATACCCTCAGCCCTATCCACCCCCTCTGTGTAGAATACCCTCGGCCCTATCCACCCCCTCTGTGTAGAATACCCTCAGCCCTATCCACCCCCTCTGTGTAGAATACCCTCAGCCCTATCCACCCCCTCTGTGTAGAATACCCTCAGCCCCATCCACCCCCTCTGTGTAGAATACCCTCGGCCCTATCCACCCCCTCTGTGTAGAATACCCTCGGCCCTATCCACCCCCTCTGTGTAGAATACCCTCGGCCCTATCCACCCACTCTGTGTAGAATACCCTCGGCCCCATCCACCCCCTCTGTGTAGAATACCCTCGGCCCCATCCACCCCCTCTGTGTAGAATACCCTCGGCCCCATCCACCCCCTCTGTGTAGAATACCCTCGGCCCTATCCACCCCCTCTGTGTAGAATACCCTCAGCCCTATCCACCCCCTCTGTGTAGAATACCCTCTGCCCCATCCACCCCCTCTGTGTAGAATACCCTCTGCCCCATCCACCCCCTCTGTGTAGAATACCCTCGGCCCTATCCACCCCCTCTGTGTAGAATACCCTCGGCCCCATCCACCCCCTCTGTGTAGAATACCCTCGGCCCTATCCACCCCCTCTGTGTAGAATACCCTCGGCCCCATCCACCCCCTCTGTGTAGAATACCCTCGGCCCTATCCACCCCCTCTGTGTAGAATACCCTCGGCCCTATCCACCCCCTCTGTGTAGAATACCCTCGGCCCCATCCACCCCCTCTGTGTAGAATACCCTCTGCCCTATCCACCCCCTCTGTGTAGAATACCCTCAGCCCCATCCACCCCCTCTGTGTAGAATACTGTAACGGACCATCTACCGGACGTAGTAGACCCTCTGTTCGTTGTGTGAAATCACCTCCTTAGCCCCCAATTAAAGCTCAGCATTCACCCAGCAAGTCTTTCCTGGACCCTTGCTCTTTGTACCCAAATAGACAGGACTTCTAGCAGTTAGGTACAGCAAGAAAAACAACTCCTTTATTTGTGTAACAACACAGACTTATATAAAGACATACACATGACATCACAGACATTAGTATACAATGGGGGGGGGGGGGGGATGGAACTAAACATAGTTCTCCAACTAACTGGGGCTAGGAAAACATTAGACATTCAGACTGCAAACCAACTAGGAATTAACATAGAGTGAGTAGACCTAATTACAATACACACAGTAATGTACACAACATAATCAGTTTACCAGTTAATACAGAACAATGGATGTTGGAGTAAACTATTGGAGTCACTGTCACATTATAAACCTTCAGAGTGGTCTACTAACAGAATTAAACATTACACATAAACCAATATACTAACAGAATATAACTAACTAACAATATTAACGTATAGTGCTATGGCACATCCCTTACCCAGGTGGTCCGTTCATTCGTGAGTTGGTTCGGTAGATTCAATCTACTGAACACCCAGGCAAAAAGGCACGAACAAGCCTTTCTACAGGGGAAAATACAAGCTTTTACCATGGGGCCATAGTCCAGAGGCAGCAGGCGAACAACCAGGCTTCTCCAGAACATAGTGGCCAGGTTGGTTCCGCCACAAACACCCTCATCCCTATACACACCCTCTCCTTATCCACCTCCTGGATAGAATGTCCCCGTCCCTATACTCACCCTCTCCCTATCCACCTCCTGGATAGAATGTCCCCGTCCCTATACACACCCTCTCCTTATCCACCTCCTGTATAGAATGTCCCCGTCCCTATACACACCCTCTCCCTATCCACCTCCTGGATAGAATGTCCCCGTCCCTATACACACCCTCTCCCTATCCACCTCCTGGATAGAATGTCCCCGTCCCTATACACACCCTCTCCCTATCCACCTCCTGGATAGAATGTCCCCGTCCCTATACACACCCTCTCCCTATCCACCTCCTGGATAGAATGTCCCCGTCCCTATACACACCCTCTCCCTATCCACCTCCTGGATAGAATGTCCCCGTCCCTATACACACCCTCTCCCTATCCACCTCCTGGATAGAATGTCCCCGTCCCTATACACACCCTCTCCCTATCCACCTCCTGGATAGAATGTCCCCGTCCCTATACACACCCTCTCCCTATCCACCTCCTGGATAGAATGTCCCCGTCCCTATACACACCCTCTCCCTATCCACCTCCTGGATAGAATGTCCCCGTCCCTATACACACCCTCTCCCTATCCACCTCCTGGATAGAATGTCCCCGTCCCTATACACACCCTCTCCCTATCCACCTCCTGGATAGAATGTCCCCGTCCCTATACACACCCTCTCCCTATCCACCTCCTGGATAGAATGTCCCCGTCCCTATACACACCCTCTCCCTATCCACCTCCTGGATAGAATGTCCCCGTCCCTATACACACCCTCTCCCTATCCACCTCCTGGATAGAATGTCCCCGTCCCTATACACACCCTCTCCCTATCCACCTCCTGGATAGAATGTCCCCGTCCCTATACTCACCCTCTCCCTATCCACCTCCTGGATAGAATGTCCCCGTCCCTATACACACCCTCTCCCTATCCACCTCCTGGATAGAATGTCCCCGTCCCTATACACACCCTCTCCCTATCCACCTCCTGGATAGAATGTCCCCGTCCCTATACACACCCTCTCCCTATCCACCTCCTGGATAGAATGTCCCCGTCCCTATACACACCCTCTCCCTATCCACCTCCTGGATAGAATGTCCCCGTCCCTATACACACCCTCTCCCTATCCACCTCCTGGATAGAATGTCCCCGTCCCTATACACACCCTCTCCCTATCCACCTCCTGGATAGAATGTCCCCGTCCCTATACACACCCTCTCCCTATCCACCTCCTGGATAGAATGTCCCCGTCCCTATACACACCCTCTCCCTATCCACCTCCTGGATAGAATGTCCCCGTCCCTATTCACACCCTCTCCCTATCCACCTCCTGGATAGAATGTCCCCGTCCCTATACACACCCTCTCCCTATCCACCTCCTGGATAGAATGTCCCCGTCCCTATACTCACCCTCTCCCTATCCACCTCCTGGATAGAATGTCCCCGTCCCTATACACACCCTCTCCCTATCCACCTCCTGGATAGAATGTCCCCGTCCCTATACACACCCTCTCCCTATCCACCTCCTGGATAGAATGTCCCCGTCCCTATACACACCCTCTCCCTATCCACCTCCTGGATAGAATGTCCCCGTCCCTATACACACCCTCTCCCTATCCACCTCCTGGATAGAATGTCCCCGTCCCTATACACACCCTCTCCCTATCCACCTCCTGGATAGAATGTCCCCGTCCCTATACACACCCTCTCCCTATCCACCTCCTGGATAGAATGTCCCCGTCCCTATACACACCCTCTCCCTATCCACCTCCTGGATAGAATGTCCCCGTCCCTATTCACACCCTCTCCCTATCCACCTCCTGGATAGAATGTCCCCATCCCTATACACACCCTCTCCCTATCCACCTCCTGGATAGAATGTCCCCGTCCCTATACACACCCTCTCCCTATCCACCTCCTGGATAGAATGTCCCCGTCCCTATACACACCCTCTCCTTATCCACCTCCTGGATAGAATGTCCCCGTCCCTATACACACCCTCTCCCTATCCACCTCCTGGATAGAATGTCCCCGTCCCTATACACACCCTCTCCCTATCCACCTCCTGGATAGAATGTCCCCGTCCCTATACACACCCTCTCCCTATCCACCTCCTGGATAGAATGTCCCCGTCCCTATACACACCCTCTCCCTATCCACCTCCTGGATAGAATGTCCCCGTCCCTATACACACCCTCTCCCTATCCACCTCCTGGATAGAATGTCCCCGTCCCTATACACACCCTCTCCCTATCCACCTCCTGGATAGAATGTCCCCGTCCCTATACACACCCTCTCCCTATCCACCTCCTGGATAGAATGTCCCCGTCCCTATACACACCCTCTCCCTATCCACCTCCTGGATAGAATGTCCCCGTCCCTATACACACCCTCTCCCTATCCACCTCCTGGATAGAATGTCCCCGTCCCTATACACACCCTCTCCCTATCCACCTCCTGGATAGAATGTCCCCGTCCCTATACACACCCTCTCCCTATCCACCTCCTGGATAGAATGTCCCCGTCCCTATACACACCCTCTCCCTATCCACCTCCTGGATAGAATGTCCCCGTCCCTATACACACCCTCTCCCTATCCACCTCCTGGATAGAATGTCCCCGTCCCTATACACACCCTCTCCCTATCCACCTCCTGGATAGAATGTCCCCGTCCCTATACACACCCTCTCCCTATCCACCTCCTGGATAGAATGTCCCCGTCCCTATACACACCCTCTCCCTATCCACCTCCTGGATAGAATGTCCCCGTCCCTATACACACCCTCTCCCTATCCACCTCCTGGATAGAATGTCCCCGTCCCTATACACACCCTCTCCCTATCCACCTCCTGGATAGAATGTCCCCGTCCCTATACACACCCTCTCCCTATCCACCTCCTGGATAGAATGTCCCCGTCCCTATACACACCCTCTCCCTATCCACCTCCTGGATAGAATGTCCCCGTCCCTATACACACCCTCTCCCTATCCACCTCCTGGATAGAATGTCCCCGTCCCTATACACACCCTCTCCCTATCCACCTCCTGGATAGAATGTCCCCGTCCCTATACACACCCTCTCCCTATCCACCTCCTGGATAGAATGTCCCCGTCCCTATACACACCCTCTCCCTATCCACCTCCTGGATAGAATGTCCCCGTCCCTATACACACCCTCTCCCTATCCACCTCCTGGATAGAATGTCCCCGTCCCTATACACACCCTCTCCCTATCCACCTCCTGGATAGAATGTCCCCGTCCCTATACACACCCTCTCCCTATCCACCTCCTGGATAGAATGTCCCCGTCCCTATACACACCCTCTCCCTATCCACCTCCTGGATAGAATGTCCCCGTCCCTATACACACCCTCTCCCTATCCACCTCCTGGATAGAATGTCCCCGTCCCTATACACACCCTCTCCCTATCCACCTCCTGGATAGAATGTCCCCGTCCCTATACACACCCTCTCCCTATCCACCTCCTGGATAGAATGTCCCCGTCCCTATACACACCCTCTCCCTATCCACCTCCTGGATAGAATGTCCCCGTCCCTATACACACCCTCTCCCTATCCACCTCCTGGATAGAATGTCCCCGTCCCTATACACACCCTCTCCCTATCCACCTCCTGGATAGAATGTCCCCGTCCCTATACACACCCTCTCCCTATCCACCTCCTGGATAGAATGTCCCCGTCCCTATACACACCCTCTCCCTATCCACCTCCTGGATAGAATGTCCCCGTCCCTATACACACCCTCTCCCTATCCACCTCCTGGATAGAATGTCCCCGTCCCTATACACACCCTCTCCCTATCCACCTCCTGGATAGAATGTCCCCGTCCCTATACACACCCTCTCCCTATCCACCTCCTGGATAGAATGTCCCCGTCCCTATACACACCCTCTCCCTATCCACCTCCTGGATAGAATGTCCCCGTCCCTATACACACCCTCTCCCTATCCACCTCCTGGATAGAATGTCCCCGTCCCTATACACACCCTCTCCCTATCCACCTCCTGGATAGAATGTCCCCGTCCCTATACACACCCTCTCCCTATCCACCTCCTGGATAGAATGTCCCCGTCCCTATACACACCCTCTCCCTATCCACCTCCTGGATAGAATGTCCCCGTCCCTATACACACCCTCTCCCTATCCACCTCCTGGATAGAATGTCCCCGTCCCTATACACACCCTCTCCCTATCCACCTCCTGGATAGAATGTCCCCGTCCCTATACACACCCTCTCCCTATCCACCTCCTGGATAGAATGTCCCCGTCCCTATACACACCCTCTCCCTATCCACCTCCTGGATAGAATGTCCCCGTCCCTATACACACCCTCTCCCTATCCACCTCCTGGATAGAATGTCCCCGTCCCTATACACACCCTCTCCCTATCCACCTCCTGGATAGAATGTCCCCGTCCCTATACACACCCTCTCCCTATCCACCTCCTGGATAGAATGTCCCCGTCCCTATACACACCCTCTCCCTATCCACCTCCTGGATAGAATGTCCCCGTCCCTATACACACCCTCTCCCTATCCACCTCCTGGATAGAATGTCCCCGTCCCTATACACACCCTCTCCCTATCCACCTCCTGGATAGAATGTCCCCGTCCCTATACACACCCTCTCCCTATCCACCTCCTGGATAGAATGTCCCCGTCCCTATACACACCCTCTCCCTATCCACCTCCTGGATAGAATGTCCCCGTCCCTATACACACCCTCTCCCTATCCACCTCCTGGATAGAATGTCCCCGTCCCTATACACACCCTCTCCCTATCCACCTCCTGGATAGAATGTCCCCGTCCCTATACACACCCTCTCCCTATCCACCTCCTGGATAGAATGTCCCCGTCCCTATACACACCCTCTCCCTATCCACCTCCTGGATAGAATGTCCCCGTCCCTATACACACCCTCTCCCTATCCACCTCCTGGATAGAATGTCCCCGTCCCTATACACACCCTCTCCCTATCCACCTCCTGGATAGAATGTCCCCGTCCCTATACACACCCTCTCCCTATCCACCTCCTGGATAGAATGTCCCCGTCCCTATACACACCCTCTCCCTATCCACCTCCTGGATAGAAAGTCCCCGTCCCTATACACACCCTCTCCCTATCCACCTCCTGGATAGAATGTCCCCGTCCCTATACACACCCTCTCCCTATCCACCTCCTGGATAGAATGTCCCCGTCCCTATACACACCCTCTCCCTATCCACCTCCTGGATAGAATGTCCCCGTCCCTATACACACCCTCTCCCTATCCACCTCCTGGATAGAATGTCCCCGTCCCTATACACACCCTCTCCCTATCCACCTCCTGGATAGAATGTCCCCGTCCCTATACACACCCTCTCCCTATCCACCTCCTGGATAGAATGTCCCCGTCCCTATACACACCCTCTCCCTATCCACCTCCTGGATAGAATGTCCCCGTCCCTATACACACCCTCTCCTTATCCACCTCCTGGATAGAATGTCCCCGTCCCTATTCACACCCTCTCCCTATCCACCTCCTGGATAGAATGTCCCCATCCCTATACACACCCTCTCCCTATCCACCTCCTGGATAGAATGTCCCCGTCCCTATACACACCCTCTCCCTATCCACCTCCTGGATAGAATGTCCCCGTCCCTATACACACCCTCTCCCTATCCACCTCCTGGATAGAATGTCCCCGTCCCTATACACACCCTCTCCCTATCCACCTCCTGGATAGAATGTCCCCGTCCCTATACACACCCTCTCCCTATCCACCTCCTGGATAGAATGTCCCCGTCCCTATACACACCCTCTGTATATAATACTCTCATATAGGGATTATAATACCCTAATTACTCCTATAAACAACATTGCGATATCTGCGATTTCTGTACACACTCTCTACCACGATATATAATATCATGATATCTGTACAAACTCACTACCACGATATATAATATCACGATATCTGTACACACTTTTTACAGATGGCAGGTAAAACACGTCAAGATGGAGGAGTTCTGCGGACCTACGGGCGTCTGCAGCCAGTGCGCAGGTTACAACCCCAGCCTCACTGGTTTTCACCTGCGGATCCCAAGCATCTCTTTTCTAGTTCTTCCTCCCTCCTTTCATCCTCATGTGAGCCGTCATCAGATCCTGACTTTAATCCCCAGAGAAGGTGAATGTTCCCGGTGTGTTGACCTCCCCCTGGACACTCCCCTGGTGTGGTGACCTCCTCCCGGACCGCCGCCCTCTGTGCTGACCTCCCCCTCGGACCGCCGCCCGCTGTGCTGCCCTCCCCCTCGGACCGCCGCCCGCTGTGCTGCCCTCCCCCTCGGACCGCCGCCCGCTGTGCTGCCCTCCCCCTCGGACCGCCGCCCGCTGTGCTGCCCTCCCCCTCGGACCGCCGCCCGCTGTGCTGCCCTCCCCCTCGGACCGCCGCCCGCTGTGCTGCCCTCCCCCTCGGACCGCCGCCCGCTGTGCTGCCCTCCCCCTCGGACCGCCGCCCGCTGTGCTGCCCTCCCCCTCGGACCGCCGCCCGCTGTGCTGCCCTCCCCCTCGGACCGCCGCTTGCTGTGCTGCCCTCCCCCTCGGACCGCCGCCCGCTGTGCTGCCCTCCCCCTCGGACCGCCGCCCGCTGTGCTGCCCTCCCCCTCGGACCGCCGCCCGCTGTGCTGCCCTCCCCCTCGGACCGCCGCCCGCTGTGCTGCCCTCCCCCTCGGACCGCCGCCCGCTGTGGTGCCCTCCCCCTCGGACCGCCGCCCGCTTTGCTGCCCTGCCCCCCCCCGGACCGCCCCCATTGTGCTGACCTCCCCCCGGACCGCCCCCATTGTGCTGAACTCCCCCCGGACCGCCCCCATTGTGCTGCCCTCCCCCCGGACCGCCGCCCGGTGTGCTGCCCTCCCCCCGGACCGCCGCCCATTGTGCTGCCCTCCCCTCGGACCGCCGCCCGGTGTGCTGCCCTCCCCCTCAGACCGCCTCCCGGTGTGCTGCCCTCCCCCTCGGACCGCCACCCATTGTGCTGACCTCCCCCTGGACCCCCACCCTGTGTGCTGACCTCCCCCGGACGCCAGACCTCGCCCACTTCCTATGTGTTTCTTCTTCAGCTGTAGGAAAAGGAGGGTTATTTACAAAGCCAAAAAAACAGCTGAAAACACCCCTGGGCAGAAACGTCCAGTTGCCAAACGACGGAGGAAAGCCCCCTCATACCGGAGCAGAACCCACCAGACATCCGAGTCTGAAACGCACAGAGAGAAAAAGGAAAATGCACCCCCATCTGAAAGGTGACGTAACCCAGACCTTCTAATTTACATAGGACATCATGTTCCAAAAGGCACTCTGGAAACACCTTTCGACTTGCACTTTAAACCTTAACTCCCACTCTCTCTGCAAGATATGCTGGAGATATTTGTCATGTCCTGTTGTCCTTCCCACACCGAGTGGTATGGGGTAGTGGTATTGGGGTCTCCGGAGATGGTCAAATAATGTCTCAACTTTACACCTCGTGTCCCTGTGGTAATTTGGACCCATGCATTTTCCTCTCCTTGTTTAACATTATCTTTGGGGTATGCTTTCACCCTAGGTCAGTCTGACCAGTTCTTTCTCTCCCAGCAAGTCCTTGTCTGTTCAGAGCTATTCATTTTCTCCTGAGTCAGTCTCTGTTCAGGGCTATTCTTTCTCTCTTGGATTAGTCGTTGTCTGTTCAGGGCTATTCTTTCTCTCCTGTTGGTGCATTCAGTATAACTGTTTTGGGGTAATCACTTTCACTCTTCTCTTCATAGGAATCCCACCTCTCCTTCGGACGTACTGGCCACGCCTTTTAGACGGTTTGTGACTGTGCGTAGGAAAGCACCGGTTCGCAGTTCTTCAAACACGCGAAAATCAGTGAAGAAAAAGGTAAGTGTTTGTTGGGTGTTAGAACGGGTTTCTTTTTGGTCCAGAAAAGGTTTAAATTCCTGTTATGTAATGAAATACACCCAAATATCGTCTCAATATGAGTAACACAATCCATATATACACCCAAATATCGTCTCAATATGAGTAACACAATCCATATATACACCCAAATGTCGTCTCAATATGAGTAACAGAATCCATATATACACCCAAATAGCTTCTCAATACTAGTAACACAATCCATATATACACCCAAATAGCTTCTCAATACGAGTAACACAATCCATATATACACCCAAATATCGTCTCAATATGAGTAACACAATCCATATATACACCCAAATAGCTTCTCAATACTAGTAACACAATCCATATATACACCCAAATAGCTTCTCAATACGAGTAACACAATCCATATATACACCCAAATATCGTCTCAATACGGGTAACACAATCCATATATACACCCAAATAGCTTCTCTATTCTAGTAACACAATCCATATATACACCCAAATAGCTTCTCAATACTAGTAACACAATCCATATATACACCCAAATATCGTCTCAATATGAGTAACACAATCCATATATACACCCAAATATCGTCTCAATATGAGTAACACAATCCATATATACACCCAAATAGCTTCTCAATACTAGTAACACAATCCATATATACACCCAAATAGCTTCTCAATACGAGTAACACAATCCATATATACACCCAAATATCGTCTCAATACGGGTAACACAATCCATATATACACCCAAATAGCTTCTCAATACTAGTAACACAATCCATATATACACCCAAATAGCTTCTCAATACGAGTAACACAATCCATATATGCACCCAAATAGCTTCTCTGTGCTAGTAACACAATCCATATATACACCCAAATAGCTTCTCAATACTAGTAACACAATCCATATATACACCCAAATAGCTTCTCAATACGAGTAACACAATCCATATATACACCCAAATAGCTTCTCAATATGAGTAACACAATCCATATATACACCCAAATAGCTTCTCAATACGGGTAACACAATCCATATATACACCCAAATAGCTTCTCAATACTAGTAACACAATCCATATATACACCCAAATAGCTTCTCAATACGAGTAACACAATCCATATATACACCCAAATAGCTTCTCTGTGCTAGTAACACAATCCATATATACACCCAAATAGCTTCTCTATACTAGTAACACAATCAATATATACACCCAAATAGCTTCTCAATACTAGTTACACAATCCATATATACACCCAAATATCGTCTCAATACTAGTAACACAATCCATATATACACCCAAATAGCTTCTCAATACTAGTAACACAATCCATATATACACCCAAATATCGTCTCAATACTAGTAACACAATCCATATATACACCCAATTAGCTTCTCAATACGAGTAACACAATCCATATATACACCCAAATAGCTTCTCAATACTAGTAACACAATCCATATATACACCCAAATAGCTTCAATACTAGTAACACAATCCTTATATACACCCAAATAGCTTCAATACTAGTAACACAATCCATATATACACCCAAATAGCTTTTCAATACGATTAACACAATCCATATATACATCCAAATAGCTTCTCTGTGCTAGTAACACAATCCATATATACACCCAAATAGCTTCTCTATAATAGTAACACAATCCATATATACACCCAAATAGCTTCTCTATATGAGTAACACAATCCATATATACATCCAAATAGCTTCTCTATATGAGTAACACAATCCATATATACATCCAAATAGCTTCTCAATACGAGTAACACAATCCATATATATATACAACCCAAAAAGCTTCTCTGTACTAGTAACACAATCCATATATATACCCAAATAGCTTCTCTATACGAGTAACACAATCCATATATACACCCAAATAGCTTCTCAATACGAGTAACACAATCCATATATACTGCCAAATAGCTTCTCAATACCAGTAACACAATCCATATATACTGCCAAATAGCTTCTCAATACGAGTAACACAATCTATATATACATCCAAATAGCTTCTCTATAAGAGTAACACAATCCAAATATACACCCAAATTGCTTCTCAATACGAGTAACACAATCCATATATATATACAACCCAAAAAGCTTCTCTGTGCTAGTAACACAATCCATATATACACCCAAATAGCTTCTCTATACGAGTAACACAATCCATATATACACCCAAATAGATTCTCAATACGAGTAACACAATCCATATATACTCCCAAATAGATTCTCTATAATAGTAACACAATCCATATATACACCCAAATAGCTTCTCAATACGAGTAACACAATCCATATATACATCCAAATAGCTTCTCAATACCAGTAACACAATCCATATATACTGCCAAATAGCTTCTCAATACCAGTAACACAATCCATATATACTGCCAAATAGCTTCTCTATATGAGTAACACAATCCATATATACATCCAAATAGCTTCTCTATATGAGTAACACAATCCATATATACATCCAAATAGCTTCTCAATACGAGTAACACAATCCATATATATATACAACCCAAAAAGCTTCTCTGTACTAGTAACACAATCCATATATATACCCAAATAGCTTCTCTATACGAGTAACACAATCCATATATACACCCAAATAGCTTCTCAATACGAGTAACACAATCCATATATACTGCCAAATAGCTTCTCAATACCAGTAACACAATCCATATATACTGCCAAATAGCTTCTCAATACGAGTAACACAATCTATATATACATCCAAATAGCTTCTCTATAAGAGTAACACAATCCAAATATACACCCAAATTGCTTCTCAATACGAGTAACACAATCCATATATATATACAACCCAAAAAGCTTCTCTGTGCTAGTAACACAATCCATATATACACCCAAATAGCTTCTCTATACGAGTAACACAATCCATATATACACCCAAATAGATTCTCAATACGAGTAACACAATCCATATATACTCCCAAATAGATTCTCTATAATAGTAACACAATCCATATATACACCCAAATAGCTTCTCAATACGAGTAACACAATCCATATATACATCCAAATAGCTTCTCTATACGAGTAACACAATCCAAATATACACCCAAATAGATTCTCAATACGAGTAACACAATCCATATATACACCCAAATATCTTCTCAATAAGAGTTACACGGCAGATAATAACCATCTGATCTAGTCTGAGCCAAATTTCTAAATTCTTTAATTTAGTCCCTGGCCTTCTCTTATATGTAGGATAGCCTAATACCTATCCCATGCATGCTTAAACTCCTTCACTGTTTTAACCTCTACCACTTCTACTGGAAGACTATTCCATACATCCACTACCCTCTCAGTAAAGTAATACTTTCATTAGTCCCTGGCCTTATCTTACAGGGAGTGCAGAATTATTAGGCAAATGAGTATTTTGACCACATCATCCTCTTTATGCATGTTGTCTTACTCCAAGCTGTATAGGCTCGAAAGCCTACTACTGTAACGGAGCTACAATATTAAATCCCAATATCTCTGCTGGGCAAATAAAGGTAATCCAAGTAAAGAGATGGAAAGTAAGGCAATATCCCAAATCCCCCAGTAACCGGACGAAACACAGTTCTGGGAGTCAACTGATTAGTTTATTCACAGCTCCAGCATTTATGCAATTCCCCATGCAAGGGGTTTCCTTAATCCCCTTACAGGGGCTATACAATAGTAGATTACCTGGGAACTGCAAATACAGGACATTTCTCCCACCATGCCCTGCTGTACGGGAGTGACACTCACCTCTAGATAATCCTGTTAAGTGGATTATCCCTCAATACAGCAGAACCTGGTTTTAACATAACAATATATAACTTTGACATTAACATGAATACATTTTTAGACCAGGTTAACACAGCTATTTCAGACAACCTTTAAATGTTCTGCAATAAGTGGCTAGGTTTGCCACAATGCTCCCCCAGAACCAAGCCGGCATACACAGTCTGATCCCAACGGATCGGCTTGGGGATGTCCGGAGGAGTACTCACAGATCACTTCTCAAGGTCAGTCTGTCTAGATAACCCGTCAGCGTTACCGTTTTGCTTTCCTGGGCGGTAATGAATAGTAAAGTCAAAAGGCTGCAGCGCCAAACTCCAGCGCAGCAGCCTGGCATTGTCCCCTGCCACACGGTTCAGCCACACCAATGGGTTGTGATCTGTGAGTAGGGAAAAAGGTTGTCCATATAAATAAGGCTGCAACTTTTTGAGGGCCCACACCACGGCCAGGCATTCTTTCTCAATGGCGGCGTAGCTCACTTCACGGGGTAATAACTTTCGGCTTAAGTAAGCTACGGGATGTTCTCCGCCATCTGCTCCAACTTGGCTCAGCACTGCTCCCAATCCAAACATTGAAGCGTCTGTGTGGACAAGAAATCGTTTAGTTGGATCAGGAGCAGCAAATACAGGTGCATTGGTTAACGCAGTCTTGAGTTGTTGGAACGCCTGATCACACTCTGGGGCCCAGATGACCTGTCGCGGAAGGTTTTTGCGGGTCAAGTCAGTCAGTGGTTTGGCCAGGGCACTATAATTGGGTACGAATTTTCGGTAGTACCCTGCAGTACCCAGGAAGGCTAGCACTTGGGTTTTTGTCCGGGGGGTAGGCCACTTAGATACTGCCTCAATTTTTGCTGGTTCGGGCTTTTGCTGTCCACTCCCTACCCGGTGCCCCAGATACTGCACCTCTGCCATCCCTATGTGACACTTGCTGGGCTTTAGCGTCAACCCTTCCTCTCCGATACGGTCAATGACTGCTCCAATATGTCGCAGGTGGTCTGACCAAGTCTGGCTATAGATGGCGATATCATCCAGGTATGCACATGCATACTCCTGGAACCCATCCAGGAGCCGATCCACCATCCGTTGAAAGGTAGCCGGAGCGTTTTTCATCCCGAATGGCATGACGCGAAACTGATACAAGCCAAAGGGGGTGACAAACGCCGACTTAGGGATGGCCTCCTCGGCTAGTGGAATTTGCCAGTACCCTTTGCATAAATCTATTGTAGTAAGGTACTGGCCTCGTGCCATTTTGTCTAGCAGCTCGTCTATCCGGGGCATCGGGTAGGCATCAGACACTGTTTTGTCATTTAGCCTCCGGTAGTCTACACAAAAGCGTGTTGTGCCGTCCTTCTTGGGTACCAGCACTACCGGCGATGCCCAGGGGCTATCGGAATGTTCAATAACCCCTAGCTGCAACATTTCCTCAATTTCCTTCCTCATATGTTCCCTGACCGCTTCCGGGACACGGTATGGGATCTGCCGCATAGGTAGCTGTCCGGGGGTCTCAACTCGGTGAGTAGCTAGCGGGGTGTACCCTGGTAAATTGGAGAAAGTGGCTCCCTTAGCCGCGATTAACTCCTGTACCTGGGCACGCTCCTGAGGACTTAGCCGCTCCCCCAGCTGAACACCTGTGGAGGCCTCTGCCTGATCTACCTGCTCTAATAAGTCAGGGAGCGGAAGATTCTCCTGATCCTCAGAGGCTGAAGCGCATATCGCCGCCACGTCCTCTATCCTCTCGTGGTAGGGTTTGAGCATATTCACGTGGAGCATGCGTCTCTTCCCTGTCCCTGAGCACGGGCCAATCACATAGGTGGTGTCACATCTTTGTTCCACCACCTGGTATGGGCCTTGCCAGATGGCTTGCAGCTTGTCATTGCGAACAGGTTTTAAAATCAAAACTTTCTGTCCCACGTGAAAGCTGCGGTCTCTGGCTCCCCTATCATACCATCGGCGCTGGCGTTGTTGGGCCGCCTGGAGGTTGGTCCGTACGGTCTGGGTTAGTGCCTCCAAGCGGTCCCTGTACTCCAGCACATATGGTACAATGGGTGTCCCATCTGTACTACTTTCCCCCTCCCAGTGCTCCCTAATTAAATCTAAAGGTCCTCGCACCCTTCTCCCAAACAGTAGTTCAAAGGGAGAAAAGCCCGTGGATTCTTGGGGTACCTCTCTGTAGGCGAATAGCAGATGTGGTAGGAATCGCTCCCAGTCCTTATGGGCCTCTCCAAAGGTACGGAGCATCTGCTTTAACGTCCCATTAAACCTTTCACATAACCCATTAGACTGCGGGTGGTACGCAGAGTTCACGATAGGCTTAATGCCACATATTCTCCATAGTTGGTGGGTCACCTCGGCCGTGAACTGTGTACCCCTATCCGATATGATCTCCTGGGGGAACCCCACTCGGGAGAATACTTTCATTAAGGCCTCGGCCACTGTCTCGGCGTGGATATTAGAGAGGGCTACTGCTTCGGGGTACCGGGTGGCGTAATCGACTATGGTCAAGATATATCTCTTGCCGGAGGGACTGGGTTTTGGTAAGGGCCCTACTATATCTACGGCCACTCTACTAAATGGTTCTTCTATGATTGGCAGTGGGCATAATTTGGCCTTGTGGCGGTCACCCCTCTTGCCTACTCGCTGACAGATGTCACATGTCTGGCAGTACTGCCGCACATCCTTGGATATACCCGGCCAGAAAAAGGTGTGGGTCAAGCGGTATCTGGTGCGAGTCATCCCCAGATGCCCAGACAAGGGGATGTCGTGAGCGATCCGAAGAAGTTCCTGTCTATATTTCTGGGGGACCACTAGCTGTCTAGTAGTCACATTCACAGATCCCCCCACTACCCTTTCAGAAATGCGGTACAGTAACCCCTTTTCCCAGGTATACCGTTCTCCCTCTAATCCGGCCTGGTCGGAGATCACCCTATCCCTGTATACTGTTAACGTGGGGTCTATCTTAACCTCAGCCTCAAATTCACTTGGGGTATCCCAGGTAACACGGGTCGTAGGAGGGTCACTGTCTCTTACCTGAGCCTCAGAGTGCGTTGCTGGAGCCGTGGTGCGAGCCTGTAGCCTTGTGGTTACTGGGTGGGCCTCTTGAAGTGAAGCTTGAGGAATAAAGGTGGAAGTCATTCGACCCAGGTCGTTCCCCAATACGACATCCGCTGGCAGTTTCTGCATCAGGCCCACCTCTACCATGCCCTCCCCAACACCCCAATTCAAATGTACTTTGGCGGTGGGTAATCTGTATACCGCTCCCCCTGCTACTCGCACTGCTACAGATCCGCCGGTGTGTGCGGAGCCTGGAACCAAATGAGGAGCTACCAGAGTCAGAGTGGCTCCCGAATCCCGGAGCCCTTGGACCTCTTTCCCTTCCAGGGTTACTAGCTGGCGATGGTGTTGCCTGTTGTCTGTGGCTTGTACCGACATCACATCGTGTAGTATCCCCAGGGGCTCTTCGGTCTGATTAAAAAGTATCTCCTGTGTTGCTGGCTCCGCTTGGTAGTGGTGGGCGGCTGCTCGTGGTGCTGGGTTCTGCCATACCTGGCTCCATGCTTGGCGGCTCCGGTTCTGGGTACACTCTCTCGCCATGTGGCCCCATTGTTTGCACGTATGGCACTGGATATTCGCTCTGCCATTATATCTGGATGGTGGAGTGTGCCCCCCCGAGGTTGGCCGGAATGAGGTCGCTGTAGGTGCAGTAGGGGTAGCTGTGTGAGGTTGAGCGGTGGGTCGAGGGTACCCTCGGTTGAGGTTACCGTGATGCCTCCTGGCGTCATAGTGCTGGTCGGCAAGTCGTGCAGCTTCTGTTAGAAAACCCCTCACCCTATCTCTCACCCATTCCTGTGCCTCTGGGGACAGGCCATTGAAAAACTGTTCTAACAGCAGCAATTGCCGTAACTCCTCCATGGTGGTTGCTTGACTGGCTTGTATCCACCCCTGGGAAGCTTGGTCCAGTTTGTGGGCATACTCTGCGTGGGAATCTTTCTCTGGTTTGCGCAACCCTCGAAACTTGCGCCGGTATGCCTCTGGGGTAATGGCGTATCTTTCCAGTATAGCCTGTTTCACCCGGGCATAATCTTTGCTGTCCTCCCTGGGTACAGCCCGATAGGCTTCTGCTGCCCGACCTGACAGTTTGCCCGCCAGTAAAGGTACCCACACTGCCTGCTCCAAATCATGCAAGTCACATAGCCTCTCAAAGTCTTGTAGATACCCATCAATCTCGTCTTTCTCTTCACAGAACGTTTTAAACGCATGGTATGGGATCTTAGGCTTTACCTGGCTGATGACTGAAGCAGTAATAGACTCTGCTCTGGGAGGGGCATCCTGCGGTCCGTGTGCCATCACATACTCCTGCACATCTGCCATCAGTACTGTCAGTATTTCCAGGGGTACTGGCTGGGGTAGAAATACCATCCTGGTCCTCATTTCCTTTTGGAAGGGGGTTTCCTCCATGGCTGGTGGGGTTGTAACGCTGCAAGCTCTGTCTCCCTCCATCAATTCAGCAATCAGCACAGCTTTTGGCTTATTGCTGGCTATCTAACCCCTGGCTTCCAGTAGTTCCTTTAACGTCTGCCGTTTCAATGCAGTGTAGTCTGTCTCCATTCACCTCTGTGTTCGGTTCTTTGTTGCATTCAAATTGCCATTCACTTTCCTGTTCGGTAGTTTCAATTACCCGAACACCGCTTTTCGGCTGTAAGGTTGGATCCCGCCGCTGCCACCAAATGTAACGGAGCTACAATATTAAATCCCAATATCTCCGCTGGGCAAATAAAGGTAATCCAAGTGAAGAGATGGAAAGTAAGGCAATATCCCAAATCCCCCAGTAACCGGACGAAACACAGTTCTGGGAGTCAACTGATTAGTTTATTCACAGCTCCAGCATTTATGCAATTCCCCATGCAAGGGGTTTCCTTAATCCCCTTACAGGGGCTATACAATAGTAGATTACCTGGGAACTGCAAATACAGGACATTTCTCCCACCATGCCCTGCTGTACGGGAGGGGCACTCACCTCTAGATAATCCTGTTAAGTGGATTATCCCTCAATACAGCAGAACCTGGTTTTAACATAACAATATATAACTTTGACATTAACATGAATACATTTTTAGACCAGGTTAACACAGCTATTTCAGACAACCTTTAAATGTTCTGCAATAAGTGGCTAGGTTTGCCACAACTACCAATTAAGCATATTAGGTGATGTGCATCTCTGTAATGAGAAGGGGTGTGGTCTAATGACATCAACACCCTATATCAGGTGTGCATAATTATTAGGCAACTTCCTTTCCTTTGGCAAAATGGGTCAAAAGAAGGACTTGACAGGCTCAGAAAAGTCAAAAATAGTGAGATATCTTGCAGAGGGATGCAGCACTCGTAAAAATTGCAAAGCTTCTGAAGCGTGATCATCGAACAATCAAGCGTTTCATTCAAAATAGTCAACAGGGTCGCAAAAAGCGTGTGGAAAAACCAAGGCGCAAAATAACTGCCCATGAACTGAGAAAAGTCAAGTGTGCAGCTGCCACAATGCCACTTGCCACCAGTTTGGCCATATTTCAGAGCTGCAACATCACTGGAGTGCCCAAAAGCACAAGGTGTGCAATACTCAGAGACATGGCCAAGGTAAGAAAGGCTGAAAGACGACCACCACTGAACAAGACACACAAGCTGAAATGTCAAGACTGGGCCAAGAAATATCTCAAGACTGATTTTTCTAAGGTTTTATGGACTGATGAAATGAGAGTGAGTCTTGATGGGCCAGATGGATGGGCCCGTGGCTGGATTGGTAAAGGGCAGAGAGCTCCAGTCCGACTCAGACGCCAGCAAGGTGGAGATGGAGTACTGGTTTGGGCTGGTATCATCAAAGATGAGCTTGTGGGGCCTTTTCGGGTTGAGGATGGAGTCAAGCTCAACTCCCAGTCCTACTGCCAGTTCCTGGAAGACACCTTCTTCAAGCAGGGGTACAGGAAGAAGTCTGCATCCTTCAAGAAAAACATGATTTTCATGCAGGACAATGCTCCATCACACGCGTCCCAATACTCCACAGCGTGGCTGGCAAGAAAGGGTATAAAAAAAGAAAATCTAATGACATGGACTCCTTGTTCACCTGATCTGAACCCCATTGAGAACCTGTGGTCCATCATCAAATGTGAGATTTACAAGGAGGGAAAACAGTACACCTCTCTGAACAGTGTCTGGGAGGCTGTGGTTGCTGCTGCACGCAATGTTGATGGTGAACAGATCAAAACACTGACAGAATCCATGGATGGCAGGCTTTTGAGTGTCCTTGCAAAGAAAGGTGGCTATATTGGTCACTGATTTGTTTTTGTTTTGTTTTTGAATGTCAGAAATGTATATTTGTGAATGTTGAGATGTTATATTGGTTTCACTGGTAAAAATAAATAATTGAAATGGGTATATATTTGTTTTTTGTTAAGTTGCCTAATAATTATGCACAGTAATAGTCACCTGCACACACAGATATCCCCCTAAAATAGCTAAAACTAAAAACAAACTAAAAACTACTTCCAAAAATATTCAGCTTTGATATTAATGAGTTTTTTGGGTTCATTGAGAACATGGTTGTTGTTCAATAATAAAATTAATCCTCAAAAATACAACTTGCCTAATAATTCTGCACTCCCTGTATATCTAGGATAGCCTTATACCTATCCCATGCATGCTTAAACTCCTTCACTGTATTAACCTCTACCACTTCTACTGGAAGACTATTCCATGCATCCACTACCCTCTCAGTAATGTAATACTTTCATTAGTCCCTGGCCTTATCTTATATCTAGGATAGCCTTATACCTTTCCCATGCATGCTTAAACTCCTTCACTGTATTAACCTCTACCACTTCTACTGGAAGACTATTCCATACATCCACTACCCTCTCAGTAATGTAATACTTTCATTAGTCCCTGGTCTTATCTTATATCTACGATAGCCTTATACCTATCCCACGCATGCTTAAACTCCTTCACTGTATTAACCTCTACCACTTCTACTGGAAGACTATCCCATGCATCCACTACCCTCTCAGTAAAGTAATACTTTCATTAGTCCCTGGCCTTATCTTATATCTAGGATAGCCTTATACCTATCCCATGCAGCTTAAACTCCTTAAGCAGGGTTAGGAAGCTGGGGAACGGAGGAGCAAGGTTAGGAAGCAGTGGGGGAAAGGTGGAGCAAGGAGAGGACGTGGTGGGGAATGGGGGGGAGCAAGAAGAGGACGTGGTGGGGAATGGGGGGGAGCAAGGAGAGGACGAGGTTGGGAATGGGGGGGAGCAAGGAGAGGACGAGGTTGGGAATGGGGGGGAGCAAGGAGAGGACGAGGTTGGGAATGGGGGGGAGCAAGGAGAGGACAAGATGGGGGAGCAAGGAGAGGACGCGGTGGGGGATGGGGGGAGCAAGGTTAAGATGTGGTGGGGGATGGGGGAGCAAGGATAGGAAGCAGGGGGTTGGGGGGAACAAGGTTAGGAAGTGATGGGGGAGCAGGGTTAGGAAGCGATGGGGGAGAGCAGGGTTAAAAAACGATGGGGGGGAGCAGGGTTAGGAAGCGATGGGGGAGAGCAGGGTTAAAAAACGATGGGGGGGAGCAGGGTTAGGTAGCGATGGGGGGAGCAGGGTTAGGTAGCGATGGGGGGAGCAGGGTTAGGAAGCGATGGGGGGAGCAGGGTTAGGAAGCGATGGGGGGAGCAGGGTTAGGAAGCGGTGGAGTATGGGGGGGCAGGGTTAGGAAGCAGTGACGGAAAAGGAGGAGCAAGGTTTGGATGTGGTGGGGGATCAAGGTTAGGAAGCAGTGGGGGAAATGGGCTGCAAGGATAGGAAGCACACCCCAAAAAGAGAAGAAAGGAGTGTCTGTAAAAAATAAAATAATGCCACCCATGTATACTGGGCTCCACAACTATGGCCGCAGTGAGACCGTGAGGACTCATGCAGGAGGTCAGACGGGTGAGTAACACGGGCTATGTGTATACAGCTTTTCCCATTTCGTGAAGAGTAATCGTTTAATTAGCACTATTTCAACTTTACTAATGGTGCTGATTTCAAGGATCTCCTTATTTTACCTTCTGTGATTCCAGATCCAGGTCGTTGTTCCTTCTCCTGACACCAGCTGTGAATCCAGTGGGCTCCCATTGAGACGTAAAAGGATGTTCTGTAAAGATCCCTCCAACCTCCCCTCCTCCCCTGCAGACATTCTTCACTACCCTCTACAGAATTCTCCGCTGCTGTCTAGTACTCCGTCTGTGGGTCTGTCTGCACAATTGCAGACACAAGGTGCTTTACTAAGACCTTTCAGCTTATGTGAGCACCTGGAGGAGAGTGTTATTGTGAACTGTCCAGCTTCAGAATTTCCCTCGGATAAACATTCAATCTCGCTTATGGACACTTTGTTTAAGACGCATCTTGGTGAAGCAGAGAGATGGAGAGAGAACTCATTGCAGAGCTCCACGGGAGCCTATGTAGGTGGAATTGAACTATGCCAGGTGTTGGCTGCTGCTCCAGATGGTCCATTTTCTCCTGAGTTACTGTCGCCCTGCCATTCCCCTTCTGTCTTCTATGTCGAGCAGGATCCTGGCCAAGCGTGTCCCATGCAGGATAATGGAAGTGTATATTATATCAGCTCTGAGCTTTATTCTACCATAGACATGGAAGAGGAGACGGTCTCACTGAACAGAACTGCAGATGAGCAGTGTCGAGCTCCAGGACACAGCTCAGGGGGGGCTGAAACCCAGGTCTCCTTGGGAGACACAGGGACTCTCCACACTTTAAAACATTTGCAGCCATTTGTTTCACTTGACTCTGAATCAGTGACTAAATATTTCCAAAGGAAGAAACGTGTGTCCACCATTAACCATGTAAGCCCAAAGGTGGTGTGTCGCCCTCGACAGCAGCAGCAGGAGCCATATGACCCAAGTAATTTGTCCCAGTACAAGGTAGACACAAGTTGGGATCTGAGGAACATGCAGCCCATTGTCCGACTTGATCCCAACACCGTTCCCCAATATTTTCTCCTAAAAAGCTGTGTGTCTGTAGTAAGCATGGAGACGGATGGCAGTCAGACTGGGAATCCTCACACTGTAGCTAGGACCCCCGACCTCGGTGACCTGCATGTAACGAGTAAAATGCTGAACTCTGTTGCTCCCCGAGAGATTGCTGGGACTGGGAGGAAAGTCTGCATCAGTGGGTTTAGTGTCAAGAGATGGGGCAACCACCCGAAAAAAAGGAGCCGTGCCCCGCAGGAGCTCTCCTTCCAAGAGCGCGAGAGATCTGGGGCGTGGCTAAAAGAGGTAAGAGCGGGTGGATGTTATGCATGAAGACTGAGTAAGTGGGGGATGGGGGAGCAAGGATAGGACGCGGTGGGGGATGGGGGGAGGAAGGTTAGGATGTGGTGGGGGATGGGGGACCAAGGATAGGAAGAAGGGGGGATGGGGAGGAGCTGGGTTAGGAAGCGGTGGAGGATGGGGAGGAGCTGGGTTAGGAAGCGGTGGGGGATGGGGGGAGCTGGGTTAGGAAGCGGTGGAGGATGGGGAGGAGCTGGGTTAGGAAGCGGTGGGGGATGGGGGTAGCTGGGTTAGGAAGCGGTGGAGGATGGGGAGGAGCTGGGTTAGGAAGCGGTGGGGGATGGGGGGAGCTGGGTTAGGAAGCGGTGGAGGATGGGTGAACTGGGTTAGGAAGCGGTGAGGGAAAGGGGAAGCAAGGTTAGGATGTGGTGGGGGATGGGGGAGCAATGCTAGGAAGGGGTGGGGGAAATGGGGTGCAAGGATAGGAAGCAGGGGGAGCAAGGTTAGGAAGTGGTGTGGACAGGGGAAGCAGGATTAGGAAACGGGGGTAGCAGGGTAAGGAAGCGGTGTGGGCAGGAGAAGAAGTGGGGGAAGGTGGAGCAGGGTTAGAGAGCTGTGGGGGCAGCAGGTGCAGGTTAGGGAGCGGTGGGGACAGTGGAGAAGTTTTAAGTTTAGAATCAGCAGAAAGCAAGGAAAGGCGGGTTAGGGTTAGAGGACACAGTTAGTCGCTGGGGAGGCAGGTTTAAAATCTGCTGTGGTTTGCCGAGTCTGGAAGTGATGGAGTTAGCAGGGTCAAGTGTTGTCAGAGGGCGTGGTTAGAAGCGGCAAGGGGCAGGGCTAGGAGATGGTGGGATCACTGATTAGCTGTTTCTCTCTCACAGGATATCTCGGCTTGCAATGCGCTGTCGTCTTCCCTCCTCCTCTCTTCCTCTGTCCTCACCTCCTCCTTTCTAAATTCTTCTGCTGTTTTGAACCTGAGTCTGTCTCCAGACAAAGATCCCCAGAGAGAGCATCAGCGCTGGATGCGTCTGCGAGCCGCTCTGTCTCTGCACCGGAGGAAGAAAGGTGAGATGGGTCACATGGCGGTGCTCGCAGGGTGAAATGTGACATTGCTACAGGCAGCGTGTTTGCACCTAACCCAGTTTTCCTGTCTGTATTTCAGTTGATTGTGCAGGAGACAAGACCCGTGTATTGAGCACACCGCATCATGCCAGTCTCCTCCCACACCGCTCCTCGCTGGTAAACTCATTGTGTGTATAACACACGGCGCCATCGCATTAGCATTAACCAGCTGAAGGCCACTGTTTGGTTTCCCTGCTATTATAACCTGTATGGGCATTTAAACCAGCTCTCCGCTCTGATGGAGGAGGCGGAGCAAGAAATCACCAGATCCCTCTGTGAAAATTGCCAAGAGGCTCTGGGCCACACAACACATCACCACATGATCCCACTAGTGCAATACACACTGCCAGCTTTGTCCCCCACCACTTGTCAGTGCAGTGGTTCCCTAGAGTGACGTGCCTATTTGCAATGTTACCCCCCTGTCTGACCGCAGTGGGTGTGGAGTATAACATCTCTGTTATGTTAGCAACAGTGGTTATTGTTAAAGCTTAGTGTGGTCTGACGTGGTCTTTGTCTCCCTTCTAGTTTTTGCTGTCTACACAGTCTTGTAGTGATGATCTCAGTGTTGCAGATAAGGTGTTCATGGAGTGTGATCAGGAAAGGCCCATCACGTTTTCTAACTGCCTGAGTGCCGCTCAGCTCCACCTTTGCCAAAAAGTAGGAGAAGGGGTTTATGGCGAGGTATTCAGGACCCTCCGAGGGAATCTGCACGTGGCTCTGAAGGTGAGTGAAGCCAGTGGCTGTGAAACTCTTGCACCATATCTCCTGCTCGGACTTATCTTATTTTCATGATATGATCTTCCTGTGCTGAATCTCTAGTGTCTCGTTCTGTGATCTGTCTCTTCCTGTGCTGAATCCTTGGTGTCTTGTTCTGTGATCTGTCTCTCCTTGTGCTGAATCTCTAGTGTCTCGTTCTGTGATCTGTCTCTCCCTGTGCTGAATCTCTAGTGTCTCGTTCTGTGATCTGTCTCTCCCTGTGCTGAATCTCTAGTGTCTCGTTCTGTGATCTGTCTCTCCTTGTGCTGAATCTCTAGTGTCTCGTTCTGTAATCTGTCTCTTCCTGTGCTGAATCTCTAGTGTCTCGTTCTGTGATCTGTCTCTTCCTGTGCTGAATCCTTGGTGTCTTGTTCTGTGATCTGTCTCTCCTTGTGCTGAATCTATAGTGTCTCGTTCTGTGATCTGTCTCTCCCTGTGCTGAATCTATAGTGTCTCGTTCTGTGATCTGTCTCTTCCTGTGCTGAATCTCTAGTGTCTCGTTCTGTGATCTGTCTCTTCCTGTGCTGAATCTCTAGTGTCTCGTTCTGTGATCTGTCTCTTCCTGTGCTGAATCTCTAGTGTCTCGTTCTGTGATCTGTCTCTTCCTGTGCTGAATCCTTGGTGTCTTGTTCTGTGATCTGTCTCTCCTTGTGCTGAATCTCTGGTGTCTCGTTCTGTGATCTGTCTCTTCCTGTGCTGAATCTCTAGTGTCTCCTTCTGTGATCTGTCTCTTCCTGTGCTGAATCCTTGGTGTCTTGTTCTGTGATCTGTCTCTCCTTGTGCTGAATCTCTGGTGTCTCGTTCTGTAATCTGTCTCTCCCTGTGCTGAATCTCTGGTGTCTCGTTCTGTGATCTGTCTCTCCCTGTGCTGAATCTCTAGTGTCTCGTTCTGTGATCTGTCTCTTCCTGTGCTGAATCTCTAGTGTCTCCTTCTGTGATCTGTCTCTTCCTGTGCTGAATCCTTGGTGTCTTGTTCTGTGATCTGTCTCTTCCTGTGCTGAATCTCTGGTGTCTCATCTGTGATCGGTCTCTTTCCGTGCTGAATCTCTGGTGTCTCGTTCTGTGATCGGTCTCTTTCCGTGCTGAATCTTTGTTGTCTCGTTCTGTGATCGGTCTCTTTCCGTGCTTCAATCCCCTGGTGTCTCTTTCCGTGCTTCAATCCCCTGGTGTCTCTTTCCGTGCTTCAATCCCCTGGTGTCTCTTTCCGTGCTTCAATCCCCTGGTGTCTCTTTCCGTGCTTCAATCCCCTGGTGTCTCTTTGTGTGAGCATTATCTCTGCTGTAATATTAGTGGGGTGCTGCTGGGGTTTTAAGAAATCTATTCTCTCCCTATTAAATAATATTTGTGAAGTAGAGTAAAGGTTACATTATGTGGATTCTCGAATTGTGGCACATTCTGGAGTTGTGTGTGTCTTGTTCTGTGGCACATTCTGGAGTTGTGTGTGTCTTGTTCTGCGGTGCATTCTGGAGTTGTGTGTGTCTTGTTCTGTGGCACATTCTGGAGTTGTGTGTGTCTTGTTCTGTGGCACATTCTGGAGTTGTGTGTGTCTTGTTCTGTGGCACATTCCGGAGTTGTGTGTGTCTTGTTCTGTGGCACATTCTGGAGTTGTGTGTGTCTCTTGTTCTGTGGCACATTCTGGAGTTGTGTGTGTCTTGTTCTGTGGCACATTCTGGAGTTGTGTGTGTCTTGTTCTGTGGCACATTCCGGAGTTGTGTGTGTCTTGTTCTGTGGCACATTCTGGAGTTGTGTGTGTCTTGTTCTGTGGCACATTCTGGAGTTGTGTGTGTCTTGTTCTGTGGCACACCCGGATACCTGCCTGTTTTTCGATCTTATTTTCATTCTTTCCTTTAAAGGTGATTCCTATTGAGGGTTTCCAGAAGGTTAATGGTGAGGATCAAAAATGTTTTTCTGAAATCCTTCCAGAAATTATTATTTCAAAGTGAGTATGAGAACCTCAGCAACATGACTTCTTCATTCCGTTGTACAGTATATGGAAATTAATTAACCGTATATATACAGATTGTGCACAGGATGCGAAGTTAACCACATATGGACAGTAATGTACAGGATGTAAATATAACCATATATGGACAGTAATGTACAGCATGTAAATATAACCATATATGGACAGTAATGTACAGCATGTAAATATAAACATATATGGACAGTAATGTACAGCATGTAAATATAACCACATATGGACAGTAATGTACAGCATGTAAATATAACCACATATGGACAGTAATGTACAGCATGTAAATATAACCATATATGGACAGTAATGTACAGCATGTAAATATAACCATATATGGACAGTAATGTACAGCATGTAAATATAAACATATATGGACAGTAATGTACAGCATGTAAATATAACCATATATGGACAGTAATGTACAGCATGTAAATATAACCATATATGGACAGTAATGTACAGCATGTAAATATAACCACATATGGACAGTAATGTACAGCATGTAAATATAACCACATATGGACAGTAATGTACAGCATGTAAATATAACCACATATGGACAGTAATGTACAGCATGTAAATATAACCAAATATGGACAGTAGTGTACAGCATGTAAATATAACCAAATATGGACAGTAGTGTACAGCATGTAAATATAACCACATATGGACAGTAATGTACAGGATGTAAATATAACCACATATGGACAGTAATGTACAGCATGTAAATATAACCACATATGGACAGTAATGTACAGCATGTAAATATAACCATATATGGACAGTAATGTACAGCATGTAAATATAACCATATATGGACAGTAATGTACAGCATGTAAATATAACCACATATGGACAGTAATGTACAGCATGTAAATATAACCATATATGGACAGTAATGTACAGCATGTAAATATAACCATATATGGACAGTAATGTACAGCATGTAAATATAACCATATATGGACAGGAATGCACAGGATGTAAATATAAACATATATGGACAGTAATGTACAGCATGTAAATATAACCACATATGGACAGTAATGTACAGCATGTAAATATAACCATATATGGACAGTAATGTACAGCATGTAAATATAACCACATATGGACAGTAATGCACAGCATGTAAATATAACCACATATGGACAGTAATGCACAGCATGTAAATATAACCACATATGGACAGTAATGTACAGCATGTAAATATAACCACATATGGACAGTAATGTACAGCATGTAAATATAACCACAAATGGACAGTAATGTACAGCATGTAAATATAAATATATATGGACAGTAATGTACAGCATGTAAATATAAATATATATGGACAGTAATGTACAGCATGTAAATATAAACATATATGGACAGTAATGTACAGCATGTAAATATAAACATATATGGACAGTAATGTACAGCATGTAAATATAACCACATATGGACAGTAATGTACAGCATGTAAATATAAACATATATGGACAGTAATGTACAGCATGTAAATATAACCACATATGGACAGTAATGTACAGCATGTAAATATAAACATATATGGACAGTAATGTACAGCATGTAAATATAAACATATATGGACAGTAATGTACAGCATGTAAATATAAACATATATGGACAGTAATGTACAGCATGTTAATATAAACATATATGGACAGTAATGTACAGCATGTAAATATAACCATATATGGACAGTAATGAACAGCATGTAAATATAACCACATATGGACAGTAATGTACAGCATGTAAATATAACCATATATGGACAGTAATGTACAGCATGTAAATATAACCATATATGGACAGTAATGAACAGCATGTAAATATAACCACATATGGACAGTAATGTACAGCATGTAAATATAACCACATATGGACAGTAATGTACAGCATGTAAATATAACCACATATGGACAGTAATGTACAGCATGTAAATATAACCACATATGGACAGTAATGTACAGCATGTAAATATAACCATATATGGACAGGAATGCACAGGATGTAAATATAACCACATATGGACAGGAATGCACAGGATGTAAATATAACCACATATGGACAGGAATGTACAGCATGTAAATATAACCACATATGGACAGGAATGTACAGCATGTAAATATAACCACATATGGACAGGAATGTACAGGATGTAAATATAACCACATATGGACAGTAATGTACAGCATGTAAATATAACCATATATGGACAGTAATGTACAGCATGTAAATATAACCACATATGGACAGTAATGTACAGCATGTAAATATAACCACATATGGACAGTAATGTACAGCATGTAAATATAACCACATATGGACAGTAATGTACAGCATGTAAATATAACCACATATGGACAGTAATGTACAGCATGTAAATATAAACACATATGGACAGTAATGTACAGCATGTAAATATAAACACATATGGACAGTAATGTACAGCATGTAAATATAACCATATATGGACAGTAATGTACAGCATGTAAATATAACCATATATGGACAGTAATGTACAGCATGTAAATATAACCACATATGGACAGTAATGTACAGCATGTAAATATAACCAAATATGGACAGTAATGCACAGGATGTAAATATAACCACATATGGACAGTAATGTACAGCATGTAAATATAACCACATATGGACAGTAATGTACAGCATGTAAATATAACCAAATATGGACAGTAATGCACAGGATGTAAATATAACCACATATGGACAGTAATGTACAGCATGTAAATATAACCACATATGGACAGTAATGTACAGCATGTAAATATAACCACATATGGACAGTAATGTACAGCATGTAAATATAACCATATATGGACAGTAATGTACAGCATGTAAATATAACCATATATGGACAGTAATGAACAGCATGTAAATATAACCACATATGGACAGTAATGTACAGCATGTAAATATAACCACATATGGACAGTAATGTACAGCATGTAAATATAACCACATATGGACAGTAATGTACAGCATGTAAATATAACCACATATGGACAGTAATGTACAGCATGTAAATATAACCATATATGGACAGGAATGCACAGGATGTAAATATAACCACATATGGACAGGAATGCACAGGATGTAAATATAACCACATATGGACAGGAATGTACAGCATGTAAATATAACCACATATGGACAGGAATGTACAGCATGTAAATATAACCACATATGGACAGGAATGTACAGGATGTAAATATAACCACATATGGACAGTAATGTACAGCATGTAAATATAACCATATATGGACAGTAATGTACAGCATGTAAATATAACCACATATGGACAGTAATGTACAGCATGTAAATATAACCACATATGGACAGTAATGTACAGCATGTAAATATAACCACATATGGACAGTAATGTACAGCATGTAAATATAACCACATATGGACAGTAATGTACAGCATGTAAATATAAACACATATGGACAGTAATGTACAGCATGTAAATATAAACACATATGGACAGTAATGTACAGCATGTAAATATAACCATATATGGACAGTAATGTACAGCATATAAATATAACCATATATGGACAGTAATGTACAGCATGTAAATATAACCACATATGGACAGTAATGTACAGCATGTAAATATAACCAAATATGGACAGTAATGCACAGGATGTAAATATAACCACATATGGACAGTAATGTACAGCATGTAAATATAACCACATATGGACAGTAATGTACAGCATGTAAATATAACCAAATATGGACAGTAATGCACAGGATGTAAATATAACCACATATGGACAGTAATGTACAGCATGTAAATATAACCACATATGGACAGTAATGTACAGCATGTAAATATAACCACATATGGACAGTAATGTACAGCATGTAAATATAAACATATATGGACAGTAATGTACAGCATGTAAATATAAACATATATGGACAGTAATGTACAGCATGTAAATATAACCACATATGTAAAGTAATGTACAGCATGTAAATATAAACATATATGGACAGTAATGTACAGCATGTAAATATAAACATATATGGACAGTAATGCACAGCATGTAAATATAACCACATATGGACAGTAATGCACAGCATGTAAATATAACCACATATGGACAGTAATGCACAGCATGTAAATATAACCACATATGGACAGTAATGTACAGCATGTAAATATAACCACATATGGACAGTAATGTACAGCATGTAAATATAACCACATATGTACAGTAATGTACAGCATGTAAATATAACCATATATGGACAGGAATGCACAGGATGTAAATATAACCACATATGGACAGGAATGCACAGGATGTAAATATAACCACATATGGACAGGAATGCACAGGATGTAAATATAACCACATATGGACAGGAATGCACAGGATGTAAATATAACCACATATGGACAGGAATGCACAGGATGTAAATATAACCACATATGGACAGGAATGTACAGCATGTAAATATAACCACATATGGACAGTAATGTACAGGATGTAAATATAACCACATATGGACAGTAATGTACAGGATGTAAATATAACCACATATGGACAGTAATGTACAGCATGTAAATATAACCATATATGGACAGTAATGTACAGCATGTAAATATAACCACATATGGACAGTAATGTACAGCATGTAAATATAACCACATATGGACAGTAATGTACAGCATGTAAATATAACCACATATGGACAGTAATGTACAGCATGTAAATATAACCACATATGGACAGTAATGTACAGCATGTAAATATAACCACATATGGACAGTAATGTACAGCATGTAAATATAAACACATATGGACAGTAATGTACAGCATGTAAATATAACCACATATGGACAGTAATGTACAGCATGTAAATATAACCATATATGGACAGTAATGTACAGCATGTAAATATAACCATATATGGACAGTAATGTACAGCATGTAAATATAACCACATATGGACAGTAATGTACAGCATGTAAATATAACCAAATATGGACAGTAATGCACAGGATGTAAATATAACCACATATGGACAGTAATGTACAGCATGTAAATATAACCACATATGGACAGTAATGCACAGCATGTAAATATAACCAAATATGGACAGTAATGCACAGGATGTAAATATAACCACATATGGACAGTAATGTACAGCATGTAAATATAACCATATATGGACAGTAATGTACAGCATGTAAATATAACCACATATGGACAGTAATGTACAGCATGTAAATATAAACATATATGGACAGTAATGTACAGCATGTAAATATAAACATATATGGACAGTAATGTACAGCATGTAAATATAACCACATATGTACAGTAATGTACAGCATGTAAATATAAACATATATGGACAGTAATGTACAGCATGTAAATATAAACATATATGGACAGTAATGTACAGCATGTAAATATAACCACATATGGACAGCATGTAAATATAAACATATATGGACAGTAATGTACAGCATGTAAATATAACCACATATGGACAGTAATGTACAGCATGTAAATATAACCACATATGGACAGTAATGTACAGCATGTAAATATAACCACATATGTACAGTAATGTACAGCATGTAAATATAACCATATATGGACAGGAATGCACAGGATGTAAATATAACCACATATGGACAGGAATGCACAGGATGTAAATATAACCACATATGGACAGGAATGTACAGCATGTAAATATAACCACATATGGACAGTAATGTACAGGATGTAAATATAACCACATATGGACAGTAATGTACAGGATGTAAATATAACCACATATGGACAGTAATGTACAGCATGTAAATATAACCATATATGGACAGTAATGTACAGCATGTAAATATAACCACATATGGACAGTAATGTACAGCATGTAAATATAACCACATATGGACAGTAATGTACAGCATGTAAATATAACCACATATGGACAGTAATGTACAGCATGTAAATATAACCACATATGGACAGTAATGTACAGCATGTAAATATAACCACATATGGACAGTAATGTACAGCATGTAAATATAAACACATATGGACAGTAATGTACAGCATGTAAATATAACCACATATGGACAGTAATGTACAGCATGTAAATATAACCACATATGGACAGTAATGTACAGCATGTAAATATAACCACATATGGACAGTAATGTACAGCATGTAAATATAACCACATATGGACAGTAATGTACAGCATGTAAATATAAACATATATGGACAGTAATGAACAGCATGTAAATATAACCACATATGGACAGTAATGTACAGCATGTAAATATAAACATATATGGACAGTAATGAACAGCATGTAAATATAACCACATATGTACAGCATGTAAATATAAACATATATGGACAGTAATGTACAGCATGTAAATATAAACATATATGGACAGTAATGTACAGCATGTAAATATAACCACATATGGACAGTAATGTACAGCATGTAAATATAACCACATATGGACAGTAATGTACAGCATGTAAATATAACCACATATGTACAGTAATGTACAGCATGTAAATATAACCATATATGGACAGGAATGCACAGGATGTAAATATAACCACATATGGACAGAAATGCACAGGATGTAAATATAACCACATATGGACAGGAATGTACAGCATGTAAATATAACCACATATGGACAGTAATGTACAGGATGTAAATATAACCACATATGGACAGTAATGTACAGGATGTAAATATAACCACATATGGACAGTAATGTACAGCATGTAAATATAACCATATATGGACAGTAATGTACAGCATGTAAATATAACCACATATGGACAGTAATGTACAGCATGTAAATATAACCACATATGGACAGTAATGTACAGCATGTAAATATAACCACATATGGACAGTAATGTACAGCATGTAAATATAACCACATATGGACAGTAATGTACAGCATGTAAATATAACCACATATGGACAGTAATGTACAGCATGTAAATATAACCACATATGGACAGTAATGTACAGCATGTAAATATAACCACATATGGACAGTAATGTACAGCATGTAAATATAACCACATATGGACAGTAATGTACAGCATGTAAATATAACCACATATGGACAGTAATGTACAGCATGTAAATATAACCACATATGGACAGTAATGTACAGCATGTAAATATAAACACATATGGACAGTAATGTACAGCATGTAAATATAACCACATATGGACAGTAATGTACAGCATGTAAATATAACCACATATGGACAGTAATGTACAGCATGTAAATATAACCACATATGGACAGTAATGTACAGCATGTAAATATAAACATATATGGACAGTAATGAACAGCATGTAAATATAACCACATATGGACAGTAATGTACAGCATGTAAATATAAACATATATGGACAGTAATGAACAGCATGTAAATATAACCACATATGGACAGGAATGCACAGGATGTAAATATAACCACATATGGACAGTAATGTACAGCATGTAAATATAACCACATATGGACAGGAATGCACAGGATGTAAATATAACCACATATGGACAGTAATGTACAGCATGTAAATATAACCACATATGGACAGTAATGTACAGCATGTAAATATAACCATATATGGACAGTAATGTACAGCATGTAAATATAAACATATGTGGACAGTAATGCGCAGCTTATAAATAAAAACACATATGGACAGTAATGCACAGGATGTACATATTTGGATGTATATGGATTATAATGTATGTACTTTTTTGCAGGGAGCTCAGCTTGTTAAATGATGGAGTAGAAAATAAATCTAGTGGGTTCATCAGATTACATGCGTGAGTAACACTCCCAGAAAGCCTTGCTCATAGTCTTGCCTCCATGTCTTGCCTCCATGTCTTGCCTCCATGTCTTGCCTCCATGTCTTGTCTTGTCTCCATATCTTGTCTCCATATCTTGTATAGGGCACATTGTGTCCAGGGATGTTACCCTGCTGAGCTCCTTAAAGCGTGGGACATATATGCTGAAGCTAAGGGGACAGAAAACGATCGCCCAGGTAAGACTGTATTCAGTCATTTCTTTTATTCCCACTATGTCAGTGTGTGTAACCTCAAACTTCTACATCTTCCTATTTGGTGTTCTTTGTACTGTGTGTTGTGTCATGACACCTTTACACTTGGCACTTTGTGTCCATGTCTCACACACTGGTAACCCTTTGATGGTTTAAATTAATTAGTATCTTAGTGATGTGCCACGCTGTAAAATACACTACCTGACACCTTTAATTGAATTAATGGCACCTTTCAATTAATAAGTATTATAGTGAACTGTCACACTGCCTGGCACCTTTTACATTAATACTTATCCTAGTGATGTCACACTGCCTGACACTTTTATATTAATCAGTATCCTAGTGAAGTGTCATGCTGCCTGGCACCGGTATATTAATCAGTATCATAGTGAAGTGTCACGCTGCCTGGCACCTTTATATTAATCAGTATCCTAGTGAATTCACACTGCCTGGCACCTTTTACATTAATCAGTATCATTGTGAAGTGTCACGCTGCCTGGCACCTGTATATTAATCAGTATCATAGTGAAGTGTCACGCTGCCTGGCACCTGTATATTTATCAGTATCATAGTGAAGTGTCACGCTGCCTGGCACCTGTATATTAATCAGTATCATAGTGAAGTGTCACGCTGCCTGGCACCTGTATATTTATCAGTATCATAGTGAAGTGTCACGCTGCCTGGCACCTGTATATTAATCAGTATCATAGTGAAGTGTCACACTGCTTGGCACCTGTATATTAATCAGTATCATAGTGAAGTGTCACACTGCCTGGCACCTGTATATTAATCAGTATCATAGTGAAGTGTTACGCTGCCTGGCACCTGTATATTAATCAGTATCATAGTGAAGTGTCACGCTGCCTGGCACCTGTATATTAATCAGTATCATAGTGAAGTGTCACACTGCTTGGCACCTTTTACGTTAATCAGTATCTTATTGAAGTGTCACACTCTCTGGCACCTTTTACATTAATCCGTATCCTAGTGAAGTGTCATAGCCTGGCACCTTTATATTAATCAGTATCATAGTGAAGTGTTACGCTGCCTGGCACCTGTATAATAATCAGTATCATAGTGAAGTGTCACACTGCTTGGCACCTTTTACGTTAATCAGTATCTTATTGAAGTGTCACACTCTCTGGCACCTTTTACATTAATCCGTATCCTAGTGAAGTGTCATAGCCTGGCACCTTTATATTAATCAGTATCATAGTGAAGTGTTACGCTGCCTGGCACCTGTATATTAATCAGTATCATAGTGAAGTGTTACGCTACCTGGCACCTTTATATTAATCGGTATCATTGTGAAGTGTCACACTGCTTGGCACCTGTATATTAATCAGGATCATAGTGAAATGTTACGCTTCCTGGCACCTGTATATTAATCAGTATCATAGTGAAGTGTCACACTCTCTGGCACCTTTTACATTAATCCGTATCCTAGTGAAGTGTCATAGCCTGGCACCTGTATATTAATCAGTATCATAGTGAAATGTTACTCTTCCTGGCACCTGTATATTAATCAGTATCATAGTGAAGTGTCACGCTGCCTGGCACCTGTATATTAATCAGTATCATAGTGAAGTGTCACGCTGCCTGGCACCTGTATATTAATCAGTATCATAGT
Organism: Pelodytes ibericus; assembly: GCA_036172795.1. Taxonomy (NCBI): domain Eukaryota; kingdom Metazoa; phylum Chordata; class Amphibia; order Anura; family Pelodytidae; genus Pelodytes; species Pelodytes ibericus. The sequence goes on from CM069859.1 coordinate 230,183,206, forward strand.
GAAGTGTTACGCTGCCTGGCACCTGTATAATAATCAGTATCATAGTGAGGTGTTACGCTACCTGGCACCTTTATATTAATCGGTATCATTGTGAAGTGTCACACTGCTTGGCACCTGTATAATAATCAGTATCATAGTGAAGTGTTACGCTGCCTGGCACCTGTATAATAATCAGTATCATAGTGAGGTGTTACGCTACCTGGCACCTTTATATTAATCGGTATCATTGTGAAGTGTCACACTGCTTGGCACCTGTATATTAATTAGTATCATAGTGAAGTGTCACACTGCCTGGCACCTTTATATTAATCAGTATCATAGTGAAATGTTACGCTGCGTGGCACCTTTTACATTAATCCGTATCCTAGTGAAGTGTCACGCTGCCCGGCACCTGTATATTAATCAGTATCATTGTGAAGTGTTACGCTGCCTGGCACCTTTTACATTAATCCGTATCATAGTGAGGTGTCACACTGCCTGGCACCTGTATATTAATCGGTATCATTGTGAAGTGTCACGCTGCCTGGTACCTTTATATTAATCAGTATCATAGTGAAGTGTTACGCTGCCTGGCACCTGTATATTAATCAGTATCATTGTGAAGTGTCACACTGCTTGGCACCTTTTACATTAATCCGTATCATAGTGAGGTGTCACACTGCCTGGCACCTGTATATTAATCAGTATCATAGTGAAGTGTCACGCTGCCTGGCACCTGTATATTAATCGGTATCATTGTGAAGTGTCACACTGCCTGGCACCTTTATATTAATCAGTATCATTGTGAAGTGTCACACTGCCTGGCACCTGTATATTAATCAGTATCATAGTGAGGTGTCACGCTGCCTGGCACCTGTATATTAATCAGTATCATAGTGAAGTGTCACGCTGCCTGGCACCTGTATATTAATCAGTATCATAGTGAAGTGTTACGCTACCTGGCACCTTTATATTAATCGGTATCATTGTGAAGTGTCACACTGCTTGGCACCTGTATATTAATCAGGATCATAGTGAAATGTTACGCTTCCTGGCACCTGTATATTAATCAGTATCATAGTGAAGTGTCACACTCTCTGGCACCTTTTACATTAATCCGTATCCTAGTGAAGTGTCATAGCCTGGCACCTGTATATTAATCAGTATCATAGTGAAATGTTACTCTTCCTGGCACCTGTATATTAATCAGTATCATAGTGAAGTGTCACGCTTCCTGGCACCTGTATATTAATCAGTATCATAGTGAAGTGTCACGCTGCCTGGCACCTGTATATTAATCAGTATCATAGTGAAGTGTCACGCTGCCTGGCACCTGTATATTAATCAGTATCATAGTGAAGTGTTACGCTGCCTGGCACCTGTATAATAATCAGTATCATAGTGAGGTGTTACGCTACCTGGCACCTTTATATTAATCGGTATCATTGTGAAGTGTCACACTGCTTGGCACCTGTATAATAATCAGTATCATAGTGAAGTGTTACGCTGCCTGGCACCTGTATAATAATCAGTATCATAGTAAGGTGTTACTCTACCTGGCACCTTTATATTAATCGGTATCATTGTGAAGTGTCACACTGCTTGGCACCTGTATATTAATCAGTATCATAGGGAAGTGTCACACTGCCTGGCACCTTTATATTAATCAGTATCATAGTGAAATGTTACGCTGCCTGGCACCTTTTACATTAATCCGTATCCTAGTGAAGTGTCCGGCTGCCTGGCACCTGTATATTAATCAGTATCATTGTGAAGTGTCACGCTGCCTGGCACCTTTTACATTAATCAGTATCTTATTGAAGTGTCACGCTGCCCGGCACCTGTATATTAATCAGTATCATAGTGAGGTGTCACGCTGCCTGGCACCTGTATATTAATCGGTATCATTGTGAAGTGTCACGCTGCCTGGTACCTTTATATTAATCAGTATCATAGTGAAGTGTTACGCTGCCTGGCACCTGTATATTAATCAGTATCATTGTGAAGTGTCACACTGCTTGGCACCTTTTACATTAATCCAGGGCTCGACAAACCCCGGTCGCCATGGCGACCAGGAAATTAGACCTGGCGCCTGGGTGCTGTCAGCCTCATGGTCCCCTTGCCGCTGCCATCCGATTTTTCTGCAGCGCGAGGGGGTAAAGTCTGTGCCGATGGCCGATGGCACAGACTGCAAACTCCGCCCCCTCGCGCAACGCGTGTCTGAGTGCCGGGTGTCGTCACGTGACATCCTGGCACTCAGCACGCCGACCAACGGAGATCAGCAGCAGCATGAATGTCCCCCTAAAGTAAAGCAGCATTGAGGGGGACACATCAATAAGAAACCCCCAAGAAAAGACTGTGTGAGGTAGGTATGTGTGTGTATGTATTGTAAAGTAGGTGTGTGTGAGGTGTTTAGATATTTGTGCATATTTAAAGTAGGTGTGTGTGAGGTGTTTGTGTATATATGGGTATATGTAAAGTAGGTGTGTGTGAGGTGTATGTATATATGTGTATATGTAAAGTAGGTGTGTGTGAGGTGTATGTATATATGTGTATATGTAAAGTAGGTGTGTGTGAGGTGTATGTATATATGTGTATATGTAAAGTAGGTGTGTGTGAGGTGTATGTATATATGTGTATATGTAAAGTAGGTGTGTGTGAGGTGTATGTATATATGTGTATATGTAAAGTAGGTGTGTGTGAGGTGTTTGTATATTTGTGTATATGTAAAGTAGGTGTGTGTGAGGTGTTTGGATATATGTGTATATGTAAAGTAGGTGTGTGTGAGGTGTTTGTATATATGGGTATATGTAAAGTAGTTGTGTGTGTGTGTGTGAGATGTTTGGATATATGTGTATATGTAAAGTAGGTGTGTTTGTATATATGTGAAGTAGACGTTTGTGTTAATGAATTGTGTTTATGTTTGCGTGATTGTCTGGCTCCTAAAAAAAATTTCTGGCTCCTAAAATCAAATTAAATTTGTCAAGCCCTGCATTAATCCGTATCATAGTGAGGTGTCACACTGCCTGGCACCTGTATATTAATCAGTATCATAGTGAAGTGTCACGCTGCCTGGCACCTGTATATTAATCGGTATCATTGTGAAGTGTCACACTGCCTGGCACCTTTATATTAATCAGTATCATTGTGAAGTGTCACACTGCCTGGCACCTGTATATTAATCAGTATCATAGTGAGGTGTCACGCTGCCTGGCACCTGTATATTAATCAGTATCATAGTGAAGTGTCACGCTGCCTGGCACCTGTATATTAATCGTTATCATTGTGAAGTGTCACACTGCCTGGCACCTGTATATTAATCAGTATCATAGTGAGGTGTCACGCTGCCTGGCACCTGTATATTAATCAGTATCATAGTGAAGTGTCACGCTGCCTGGCACCTGTATATTAATCGTTATCATTGTGAAGTGTCACACTGCCTGGCACCTTTATATTAATCAGTATCATTGTGAAGTGTCACGCTGCTTGCACCTGTATATTAATCAGTATCATAGTGAGGTGTCCCGCTGCCTGGCACCTGTATATTAATCAGTATCATTGTGAAGTGTCACACTGCCTGGCACCTTTTACATTAATCAGTATCTTATTGAAGTGTCACGCTGCCTGGCACCTGTATATTAATCAGTATCATTGTGAAGTGTTACGCTGCCTGGCACCTGTATATTAATCAGTATCATAGTGAGGTGTCACACTGCCTGGCACCTGTATATTAATCAGTATCATTGTGAAGTGTTACGCTGCCTGGCACCTTTTACATTAATCAGTATCATAGTGAGGTGTCACACTGCCTGGCACCTGTATATTAATCGGTATCATTGTGAAGTGTCACACTGCCTGGCACCTTTATATTAATCAGTATCATTGTGAAGTGTCACGCTGCCTGGCACCTGTATATTAATCGGTATCATCGTGAAGTGTCACACTGCCTGGCACCTGTATATTAATCAGTATCATAGTGAAATGTTACGCTGCCTGGCACCTTTTACATTAATCCGTATCCTAGTGAAGTGTCCGGCTGCCTGGCACCTGTATATTAATCAGTATCATTGTGAAGTGTCACGCTGCCTGGCACCTTTTACATTAATCAGTATCTTATTGAAGTGTCACGCTGCCCGGCACCTGTATATTAATCAGTATCATTGTGAAGTGTTACGCTGCCTGGCACCTTTTACATTAATCCGTATCATAGTGAGGTGTCACACTGCCTGGCACCTGTATATTAATCGGTATCATTGTGAAGTGTCACGCTGCCTGGTACCTTTATATTAATCAGTATCATAGTGAAGTGTTACGCTGCCTGGCACCTGTATATTAATCAGTATCATTGTGAAGTGTCACACTGCTTGGCACCTTTTACATTAATCCGTATCATAGTGAGGTGTCACACTGCCTGGCACCTGTATATTAATCAGTATCATAGTGAAGTGTCACGCTGCCTGGCACCTGTATATTAATCGGTATCATTGTGAAGTGTCACACTGCCTGGCACCTTTATATTAATCAGTATCATTGTGAAGTGTCACACTGCCTGGCACCTGTATATTAATCAGTATCATAGTGAGGTGTCACGCTGCCTGGCACCTGTATATTAATCAGTATCATAGTGAAGTGTCACGCTGCCTGGCACCTGTATATTAATCAGTATCATAGTGAAGTGTCACGCTGCCTGGCACCTGTATATTAATCGTTATCATTGTGAAGTGTCACACTGCCTGGCACCTTTATATTAATCAGTATCATTGTGAAGTGTCACGCTGCTTGCACCTGTATATTAATCAGTATCATAGTGAGGTGTCCCGCTGCCTGGCACCTGTATATTAATCAGTATCATTGTGAAGTGTCACACTGCCTGGCACCTTTTACATTAATCAGTATCTTATTGAAGTGTCACGCTGCCTGGCACCTGTATATTAATCAGTATCATTGTGAAGTGTTACGCTGCCTGGCACCTGTATATTAATCAGTATCATAGTGAGGTGTCACACTGCCTGGCACCTGTATATTAATCAGTATCATTGTGAAGTGTTACGCTGCCTGGCACCTTTTACATTAATCAGTATCATAGTGAGGTGTCACACTGCCTGGCACCTGTATATTAATCGGTATCATTGTGAAGTGTCACACTGCCTGGCACCTTTATATTAATCAGTATCATTGTGAAGTGTCACGCTGCCTGGCACCTGTATATTAATCGGTATCATCGTGAAGTGTCACACTGCCTGGCACCTGTATATTAATCGGTATCATTGTGAAGTGTCACGCTGCCTGGCAGCTGTATATTAATCAGTATCATAGTGAAGTGTCACGCTGCCTGGCACCTGTATATTAATCAGTATCCTAGTGAAGTGTCTCACTGCCTAGCACCTTTTACATTAGTACTTATCCTAGTTATGTGTCACGCTGCCTGGCACCTGTATATTAATCAGTATCATAGTGAAGTGTCACGCTGCCTGGCACCTGTATATTAATCAGTATCATAGTGAAGTGTCACGCTTCCTGGCACCTGTATATTAATCAGTATCATAGTGAAGTGTCACACTTCCTGGCACCTGTATATTAATCAGTATCATAGTGAAGTGTCACGCTGCCTGGCACCTGTATATTAATCAGTATCATAGTGAAGTGTCATGCTGCCTGGCACCTGTATATTAATCAGTATCATAGTGAAGTGTCATGCTGCCTGGCACCTTTATATTAATCAGTATCATAGTAAAGTGTCACGCTTCCTGGCACCTGTATATTAATCAGTATCATAGTGAGGTGTCACGCTGCCTGGCACCTGTATATTATTCAGTATCATAGTGAGGTGTCACGCTGCCTGGCACCTGTATATTAATCAGTATCATAGTGAGGTGTCACGCTGCCTGGCACCTGTATATTAATCCGTATCATAGTGAGGTGTCACGCTGCCTGGCACCTGTATATTAATCAGTATCATAGTGAGGTGTCACGCTGCCTGGCACCTGTATATTAATCAGTATCATAGTGAAGTGTCACGCTTCCTGGCACCTGTATATTAATCAGTATCATAGTGAAGTGTCCCGCTGCCTGGCACCTTTATATTATTCAGTATCATAGTGAGGTGTCACGCTGCCTTGCACCTTTATATTAATCAGTATCATAGTGAAGTGTCCCGCTGCCTGGCACCTGTATATTATTCAGTATCATAGTGAGGTGTCACGCTGTCTGGCACCTTTATATTAATCAGTATCCTAGTGAAGTGTCATGCTGCCTGTCACCTGTATATTAATCAGTATCATAGTGAAGTGTCACGCTGCCTGGCACCTGTATATTAATCAGTATCATAGTGAGGTGTCACGCTGCCTGGCACCTTTTACATTAATCCGTATCCTAGTGAAGTGTCACGCTGCCTGGCACCTGTATATTAATCAGTATCATAGTGAAGTGTCACGCTGCCCGGCACCTGTATATTAATCAGTATCATAGTGAAGTGTCACGCTGCCCGGCACCTGTATATTAAACAGTATCATAGTGAAGTGTCACGCTGCCTGGCACCTGTATATTAATCAGTATCATAGTGAGGTTTCACGCTGCCTGGCACCTGTATATTAATATGTATCATATTGAAGTGTCACGCTGCCTGGCACCTGTATATTAATCAGTATCATAGTGAAGTGTCACGCTGCCTGGCACCTGTATATTAATCAGTATCATAGTGAGGTGTCACGCTGCCTGGCAGCTGTATATTAATCAGTATCATAGTGAAGTGTCACGCTGCCTGGCACCTGTATATTAATCAGTATCCTAGTGAAGTGTCTCACTGCCTAGCACCTTTTACATTAGTACTTATCCTAGTTATGTGTCACGCTGCCTGGCACCTGTATATTAATCAGTATCATAGTGAAGTGTCACGCTGCCTGGCACCTGTATATTAATCAGTATCATAGTGAAGTGTCACGCTTCCTGGCACCTGTATATTAATCAGTATCATAGTGAAGTGTCACACTTCCTGGCACCTGTATATTAATCAGTATCATAGTGAAGTGTCACGCTGCCTGGCACCTGTATATTAATCAGTATCATAGTGAAGTGTCATGCTGCCTGGCACCCTTATATTAATCAGTATCATAGTAAAGTGTCACGCTTCCTGGCACCTGTATATTAATCAGTATCATAGTGAGGTGTCACGCTGCCTGGCACCTGTATATTATTCAGTATCATAGTGAGGTGTCACGCTGCCTGGCACCTGTATATTAATCAGTATCATAGTGAGGTGTCACGCTGCCTGGCACCTGTATATTAATCCGTATCAGTGAAGTGTCACGCTTCCTGGCACCTGTATATTAATCAGTATCATAGTGAAGTGTCCCGCTGCCTGGCACCTGTATATTAATCAGTATCATAGTGAAGTGTCCCGCTGCCTGGCACCTGTATATTAATCAGTATCATAGTGAGGTGTCACGCTGCCTGGCACCTGTATATTAATCAGTATCATAGTGAGGTGTCACGCTGCCTGGCACCTGTATATTAATCAGTATCATAGTGAAGTGTCCCGCTGCCTGGCACCTGTATATTATTCAGTATCATAGTGAGGTGTCACGCTGTCTGGCACCTTTATATTAATCAGTATCCTAGTGAAGTGTCATGCTGCCTGTCACCTGTATATTAATCAGTATCATAGTGAAGTGTCACGCTGCCTGGCACCTGTATATTAATCAGTATCATAGTGAGGTGTCACGCTGCCTGGCACCTTTTACATTAATCCGTATCCTAGTGAAGTGTCACGCTGCCTGGCACCTGTATATTAATCAGTATCGTAGTGAAGTGTCACGCTGCCTGTCACCTGTATATTAATCAGTATCATAGTGAAGTGTCACGCTGCCCGGCACCTGTATATTAATCAGTATCATAGTGAAGTGTCACCCTGCCTGGCACCTGTATATTAATCAGTATCATAGTGAAGTGTCACGCTGCCTGGCACCTGTATATTAATCAGTATCATAGTGAGGTTTCACGCTGCCTGGCACCTGTATATTAATATGTATCATATTGAAGTGTCACGCTGCCTGGCACCTGTATATTAATCAGTATCATAGTGAGGTGTCACGCTGCCTGGCACCTGTATATTAATCAGTATCATAGTGAAGTGTCACGCTTCCTGGCACCTGTATATTAATCAGTATCATAGTGAAGTGTCACGCTGCCTTGCACCTTTATATTAATCAGTATCATAGTGAAGTGTCACGCTTCCTGGCACCTGTATATTAATCAGTATCATAGTGAAGTGTCACGCTTCCTGGCACCTGTATATTAATCTGTATCATAGTGAAGTGTCACGCTTCCTGGCACCTGTATATTAATCAGTATCATAGTGAAGTGTCACGCTGCCTGGCACCTGTATATTAATCAGTATCATAGTGAGGTGTCACGCTGCCTGGCACCTGTATATTAATCAGTATCATAGTGAAGTGTCACGCTGCCTGGCACCTGTATATTAATCAGTATCATAGTGAAGTGTCACGCTGCCTGGCACCTGTATATTAATCAGTATCATAGTGAGGTGTCATGCTGCCTGGCACCTGTATATTAATCAGTATCATAGTGAGGTGTCACGCTGCCTGGCAGCTGTATATTAATCAGTATCATAGTGAGGTGTCACGCTGCCTGGCAGCTGTATATTAATCAGTATCATAGTGAAGTGTCACGCTGCCTGGCACCTGTATATTAATCCGTATCATAGTGAGGTGTCACGCTGCCTGGCACCTGTATATTAATCCGTATCATAGTGAGGTGTCACGCTGCCTGGCACCTGTATATTAATCAGTATCATAGTGAGGTGTCACGCTGCCTGGCACCTGTATATTAATCAGTATCATAGTGAAGGGTCACGCTGCCTGGCACCTGTATATTAATCCGTATCATAGTGAAGTGTCACGCTTCCTGGCACCTGTATATTAATCAGTATCATAGTGAAGTGTCACGCTGCCTGGTACCTTTATATTAATCAGTATCATAGTGAAGTGTCACGCTTCCTGGCACCTGTATATTAATCAGTATCATAGTGAAGTGTCACGCTGCCTTGCACCTTTATATTAATCAGTATCATAGTGAAGTGTCACGCTTCCTGGCACCTGTATATTAATCAGTATCATAGTGAAGTGTCACGCTTCCTGGCACCTGTATATTAATCAGTATCATAGTGAAGTGTCACGCTGCCTGGCACCTGTATATTAATCAGTATCATAATGAAGTGTCACGCTGCCTGGCACCTGTATATTAATCAGTATCATAGTGAGGTGTCACGCTGCCTGGCACCTGTATATTAATCAGTATCATAGTGAGGTGTCACGCTTCCTGGCACCTGTATATTAATCAGTATCATAGTGAGGTGTCACGCTGCCTGGCACCTGTATATTAATCAGTATCATAGTGAAGTGTCACGCTGCCTGGCACCTGTATATTAATCAGTATCCTAGTGAAGTGTCTCACTGCCTAGCACCTTTTACATTAGTACTTATCCTAGTTATGTGTCACGCTGCCTGGCACCTGTATATTAATCAGTATCATAGTGAAGTGTCACGCTGCCTGGCACCTGTATATTAATCAGTATCATAGTGAAGTGTCACGCTTCCTGGCACCTGTATATTAATCAGTATCATAGTGAAGTGTCACACTTCCTGGCACCTGTATATTAATCAGTATCATAGTGAAGTGTCACGCTGCCTGGCACCTGTATATTAATCAGTATCATAGTGAAGTGTCATGCTGCCTGGCACCTGTATATTAATCAGTATCATAGTGAAGTGTCATGCTGCCTGGCACCTTTATATTAATCAGTATCATAGTAAAGTGTCACGCTTCCTGGCACCTGTATATTAATCAGTATCATAGTGAGGTGTCACGCTGCCTGGCACCTGTATATTATTCAGTATCATAGTGAGGTGTCACGCTGCCTGGCACCTGTATATTAATCAGTATCATAGTGAGGTGTCACGCTGCCTGGCACCTGTATATTAATCCGTATCAGTGAAGTGTCACGCTTCCTGGCACCTGTATATTAATCAGTATCATAGTGAAGTGTCCCGCTGCCTGGCACCTGTATATTAATCAGTATCATAGTGAAGTGTCCCGCTGCCTGGCACCTGTATATTAATCAGTATCATAGTGAGGTGTCACGCTGCCTGGCACCTGTATATTAATCAGTATCATAGTGAGGTGTCACGCTGCCTGGCACCTGTATATTAATCAGTATCATAGTGAAGTGTCACGCTTCCTGGCACCTGTATATTAATCAGTATCATAGTGAAGTGTCCCGCTGCCTGGCACCTTTATATTATTCAGTATCATAGTGAGGTGTCACGCTGCCTTGCACCTTTATATTAATCAGTATCATAGTGAAGTGTCCCGCTGCCTGGCACCTGTATATTATTCAGTATCATAGTGAGGTGTCACGCTGTCTGGCACCTTTATATTAATCAGTATCCTAGTGAAGTGTCATGCTGCCTGTCACCTGTATATTAATCAGTATCATAGTGAAGTGTCACGCTGCCTGGCACCTGTATATTAATCAGTATCATAGTGAGGTGTCACGCTGCCTGGCACCTTTTACATTAATCCGTATCCTAGTGAAGTGTCACGCTGCCTGGCACCTGTATATTAATCAGTATCATAGTGAAGTGTCACGCTGCCCGGCACCTGTATATTAATCAGTATCATAGTGAAGTGTCACGCTGCCCGGCACCTGTATATTAAACAGTATCATAGTGAAGTGTCACCCTGCCTGGCACCTGTATATTAATCAGTATCATAGTGAAGTGTCACGCTGCCTGGCACCTGTATATTAATCAGTATCATAGTGAGGTTTCACGCTGCCTGGCACCTGTATATTAATATGTATCATATTGAAGTGTCACGCTGCCTGGCACCTGTATATTAATCAGTATCATAGTGAAGTGTCACGCTGCCTGGCACCTGTATATTAATCAGTATCATAGTGAGGTGTCACGCTGCCTGGCAGCTGTATATTAATCAGTATCATAGTGAAGTGTCACGCTGCCTGGCACCTGTATATTAATCAGTATCCTAGTGAAGTGTCTCACTGCCTAGCACCTTTTACATTAGTACTTATCCTAGTTATGTGTCACGCTGCCTGGCACCTGTATATTAATCAGTATCATAGTGAAGTGTCACGCTGCCTGGCACCTGTATATTAATCAGTATCATAGTGAAGTGTCACGCTTCCTGGCACCTGTATATTAATCAGTATCATAGTGAAGTGTCACACTTCCTGGCACCTGTATATTAATCAGTATCATAGTGAAGTGTCACGCTGCCTGGCACCTGTATATTAATCAGTATCATAGTGAAGTGTCATGCTGCCTGGCACCCTTATATTAATCAGTATCATAGTAAAGTGTCACGCTTCCTGGCACCTGTATATTAATCAGTATCATAGTGAGGTGTCACGCTGCCTGGCACCTGTATATTATTCAGTATCATAGTGAGGTGTCACGCTGCCTGGCACCTGTATATTAATCAGTATCATAGTGAGGTGTCACGCTGCCTGGCACCTGTATATTAATCCGTATCAGTGAAGTGTCACGCTTCCTGGCACCTGTATATTAATCAGTATCATAGTGAAGTGTCCCGCTGCCTGGCACCTGTATATTAATCAGTATCATAGTGAAGTGTCCCGCTGCCTGGCACCTGTATATTAATCAGTATCATAGTGAGGTGTCACGCTGCCTGGCACCTGTATATTAATCAGTATCATAGTGAGGTGTCACGCTGCCTGGCACCTGTATATTAATCAGTATCATAGTGAAGTGTCCCGCTGCCTGGCACCTGTATATTATTCAGTATCATAGTGAGGTGTCACGCTGTCTGGCACCTTTATATTAATCAGTATCCTAGTGAAGTGTCATGCTGCCTGTCACCTGTATATTAATCAGTATCATAGTGAAGTGTCACGCTGCCTGGCACCTGTATATTAATCAGTATCATAGTGAGGTGTCACGCTGCCTGGCACCTTTTACATTAATCCGTATCCTAGTGAAGTGTCACGCTGCCTGGCACCTGTATATTAATCAGTATCGTAGTGAAGTGTCACGCTGCCTGGCACCTGTATATTAATCAGTATCGTAGTGAAGTGTCACGCTGCCCGGCACCTGTATATTAATCAGTATCATAGTGAAGTGTCACCCTGCCTGGCACCTGTATATTAATCAGTATCATAGTGAAGTGTCACGTTGCCTGGCACCTGTATATTAATCAGTATCATAGTGAGGTTTCACGCTGCCTGGCACCTGTATATTAATATGTATCATATTGAAGTGTCACGCTGCCTGGCACCTGTATATTAATCAGTATCATAGTGAGGTGTCACGCTTCCTGGCACCTGTATATTAATCAGTATCATAGTGAAGTGTCACGCTGCCTTGCACCTTTATATTAATCAGTATCATAGTGAAGTGTCACGCTTCCTGGCACCTGTATATTAATCAGTATCATAGTGAAGTGTCACGCTTCCTGGCACCTGTATATTAATCTGTATCATAGTGAAGTGTCACGCTTCCTGGCACCTGTATATTAATCAGTATCATAGTGAAGTGTCACGCTGCCTGGCACCTGTATATTAATCAGTATCATAGTGAGGTGTCACGCTGCCTGGCACCTGTATATTAATCAGTATCATAGTGAAGTGTCACGCTGCCTGGCACCTGTATATTAATCAGTATCATAGTGAAGTGTCACGCTGCCTGGCACCTGTATATTAATCAGTATCATAGTGAGGTGTCATGCTGCCTGGCACCTGTATATTAATCAGTATCATAGTGAGGTGTCACGCTGCCTGGCAGCTGTATATTAATCAGTATCATAGTGAGGTGTCACGCTGCCTGGCAGCTGTATATTAATCAGTATCATAGTGAAGTGTCACGCTGCCTGGCACCTGTATATTAATCCGTATCATAGTGAGGTGTCACGCTGCCTGGCACCTGTATATTAATCCGTATCATAGTGAGGTGTCACGCTGCCTGGCACCTGTATATTAATCAGTATCATAGTGAGGTGTCACGCTGCCTGGCACCTGTATATTAATCAGTATCATAGTGAAGGGTCACGCTGCCTGGCACCTGTATATTAATCCGTATCATAGTGAAGTGTCACGCTTCCTGGCACCTGTATATTAATCAGTATCATAGTGAAGTGTCACGCTGCCTGGTACCTTTATATTAATCAGTATCATAGTGAAGTGTCACGCTTCCTGGCACCTGTATATTAATCAGTATCATAGTGAAGTGTCACGCTGCCTTGCACCTTTATATTAATCAGTATCATAGTGAAGTGTCACGCTTCCTGGCACCTGTATATTAATCAGTATCATAGTGAAGTGTCACGCTGCCTGGCACCTGTATATTAATCAGTATCATAATGAAGTGTCACGCTGCCTGGCACCTGTATATTAATCAGTATCATAGTGAGGTGTCACGCTGCCTGGCACCTGTATATTAATCAGTATCATAGTGAGGTGTCACGCTTCCTGGCACCTGTATATTAATCAGTATCATAGTGAGGTGTCACGCTGCCTGGCACCTGTATATTAATCAGTATCATAGTGAGGTGTCACGCTGCCTGGCACCTGTATATTAATCAGTATCATAGTGAGGTGTCACGCTGCCTGGCACCTGTATATTAATCAGTATCATAGTGAGGTGTCACGCTGCCTGATACTTTTAGACCTTTCTCCTTTGTTCTCATGGCTGCTGGCTCTGTTGCCCCATCGAGGAGCTCCATTCTACCCTAGTTGGTGGAAACTGGAGCTAGGTCACCTTTTTATGACCGCAATCCCGTTTTTCATTTTGTGGCGCTTTTCTGCCATAGGTGGCCTTTCCCACCTGGGAGTTCTTCCCTACTCTCTCTACCTCCTTCTCTCTGATCTACCTTCTTCTTTCCCTCCCCCCTCTGATCTACCTTCTTCTCCCCCCCCCCCCCCTCTGATCTACCTTCTTCTTTCCCCTCCCCCCCTCTGATCTACCTTCTTCTTTTCCCTACCCCCCTCTGATCTACCTTCTTCTTTCCCTCCCCCCCTCTGATCTACCTTCTTCTTTCCCTCCCCCCCTCTGATCTACCTTCTTCTCCCCCCCTTCTGATCTATCTTCTTCTTTCCCTCCCCCACCTCTGATCTACCTTCTTCTCCCCCTGAATCTACCGTCTTCTCCCCCCCCAATCTACCGTCTTCTCCCCCCCCAATCTACCGTCTTCTCCCCCCCGATCTACCGTCTTCTCCCCCCCCGATCTACCATCTTCTCCCCCCCGATCTACCGTCTTCTCCCCCCCGATCTACCTTCTTCTTCCCCCCCTCGATCTACCTTCTTCTTCCCCCCCCCGATCTACCTTCTTCTTCCCCCCCCGATCTACCTTCTTCTTCCCCCCCGATCTACCTTCTTCTTCCCCCCCGATCTACCTTCTTCTTCCCCCCCGATCTACCTTCTTCTTCCCCCCCGATCTACCTTCTTCTTCCCCCCCGATCTACCTTCTTCTTCCCCCCCGAACTACCTTCTTCTTTTCCTCCCCCCGAACTACCTTCTTCTTTTCCTCCCCCCGATCTACCTACTTCTTCCCCTCCGATCTACCTTCTTCTTTTCCTCCCCCCGATCTACCTACTTCTTCCCCCCCGATCTGCCTTCTCCCCCCCCCGATCTGCCTTCTCCCCCCCCCCCGATCTGCCTTCTCCCCCCCCCCCGATCTACCTTCTCCCCCCCCCCCCGATCTACCTTCTTCTCCCCCCCTCGATCTACCTTCTTCTTTTCCTCCCTCCGATCTACCTTCTTCTTCCCCCCCTCGATCTACCTTCTTCTTTTCCTCCCTCCGATCTACCTTCTTCTTCCCCCCCGATCTACCTTCTTCTTCCCCCCCGATCTACCTTCTTCTTCCCCCCTGATCTACCTTCTTCTCCAACTCCCTTAAATATTTATTTATTTCCTTCTCTATTTTCTCCTTAACCCTCTGCTGTCATGCTCTTTTCTTTATCTTGTTTTTTCTCCTTTTTATCTCCCTTTTGACGCTTTCACTCCTCCTCCTTGTTTAATACCCTTTGAACTTGCTTTGTTTCCAGATATGACTATCTACAACCTTTTTGTTTGTATCTCCATATTATTATGTAAAACTAATAAACTATGATGATTATAGCAAACTATTCATCCTTTAGATCCGTATTATCCTGATTAATATGATAACATTGTGTCTGTTCCTTTATTGACCTGAAGACAGTTGTAAGATTGTTTTGCTGTTATTGACCCAGATATTTCATTAGATTTTTTCAGCACAGAGCAGCTTTTCATGATCCTGGAGTTTGAATTTGGCGGATGTGATCTAGAATGCATGAGCTCCAAGGTGGGTTCATCTCTGTATCTAACTGAATACCCTAAATTCAATTCACTGTGCTTCTAATATTTTATTTTAAAATGCAGGTCACTTCCTCACTGATGTACTTCAAATATTAGATGGTTTATGTTCAGATGGCTGACTGATTCCCCCCCCCCCCCCTGCTCTCAGGTGGCTGGTTTATCCCCCCCCCCCTGCTCTCAGGTGGCTGGTTTATTTCTCTCCCCTCCCCCCCATGCTGTCAACTGGCTGGTTGATTCCCCCCCTCCCATGCTGTCAGATGCCTTGTTGATTTCACCCCCCTCCCATGCTGTCAGATGCCTTGTTGATTTCACCCCCCTCCCATGCTGTCAGCTGCCTGGTTGATTTCACCCCCCCCCCCCCGCTGTCAACTGTCTGGTTGATTTCACCCCCCCCTGTCAACTGCCTGGTTGATTTCACCCCCCCCCCCCCCCCCCCTGTCAACTGCCTGGTTGATATCACCGTCAGCTGCCTGGTTGCTCTCACCCCCCCGGCTGTCAGCTGGTTGATATCGCCATTTGTATCGCTGGGTGATTTCTCTCGTCCGGTTGAATCACTTGCTGGATAGCATCAGATCACTAGTTGTCTAGTTGCTGATCATGTTGTCTAACAACCCTAATGTTGTCTTCTCAGTTGACTTCTGTGCTGGTTTCCCGCAGTATTTTACACCAGGTCACAGCTGCACTTGCTGTAGCAGAAGAAGAGCTGAGATTTGAGCACCGGTAAGTTTGCCAGATATGGCGGTCAATCCTGAGATCTGCCACTGGCTTCCTCCTCCTCAGCCTGTCTGATGTGCTTCCTCCTCCTCAGCCTGTCTGTGCTTCCTCCTCCTCAGCCTGTCTGATGTGCTTCCTCCTCCTCAGCCTGTCTGATGTGCTTCCTCCTCCTCAGCCTGTCTGATGTGCTTCCTCCTCCTCAGCCTGTCTGTGCTTCCTCCTCCTCAGCCTGTCTGTGCTTCCTCCTCCTCAGCCTGTCTGTGCTTCCTCCTCCTCAGCCTGTCTGTGCTTCCTCCTCCTCCTCAGCCTGTCTGATGTGCTTCCTCCTCCTCCTCAGCCTGTCTGATGTGCTTCCTCCTCCTCCTCAGCCTGTCTGATGTGCTTCCTCCTCCTCCTCAGCCTGTCTGATGTGCTTCCTCCTCCTCCTCAGCCTGTCTGATGTGCTTCCTCCTCCTCCTCAGCCTGTCTGATGTGCTTCCTCCTCCTCCTCAGCCTGTCTGATGTGCTTCCTCCTCAGCCTGTCTGATGTGCTTCCTCCTCCTCCTCCTCAGCCTGTCTGATGTGCTTCCTCCTCCTCAGCCTGTCTGATGTGCTTCCTCCTCCTCAGCCTATCTGTGCTTCCTCCTCCTCAGCCTGTCTGATGTGCTTCCTCCTCCTCCTCAGCCTGTCTGATGTGCTTCCTCCTCCTCCTCAGCCTGTCTGATGTGCTTCCTCCTCCTCCTCAGCCTATCTGTGCTTCCTTCTCCTCAGCCTGTCTGATGTGCTTCCTCCTCCTCCTCAGCCTGTCTGATGTGCTTCCTCCTCCTCCTCAGCCTGTCTGATGTGCTTCCTCCTCCTCCTCAGCCTGTCTGATGTGCTTCCTCCTCCTCCTCAGCCTGTCTGATGTGCTTCCTCCTCGGCCCGGCTCTTCCGCCCACCTGGTCGGCTTTCTTTAATATAGACTGTATGTCTTTTTGAAGGGACCTGCACTGGGGGAATCTCCTAATAGAGCAATGTGAGTCTCAAACGCTGATTGTGTCTCTGAACGGAGAATCGATTCACATTCCCAGCTCAGGAATCCAAGTGAAAATCATTGATTACACGCTGTCTCGTTTAGATAAAGGTGCGTCTTATTTTGTTATTAACCTGTTCATTCCCTGCAATCCATTGCGTCATTAACCTGTTCACTCCCCGCATCGCGTCATTAACCTGTTCACTCCCCGCATCGCATCATTAACCTGTTCGTTCCCAGCACTGCGTCATTAACCTCTTCACACCCAGCATTGTGTCATTAACCTGTTCACTCCCAGCATTGTGTCATTAACCTGTTCACTCCCAGCATTGCGTCATTAACCGGTTCATTCCCAGCATTGCGTCATTAACCTGTTCACTCCCAGCATTGCGTCATTAACCGGTTCATTCCCGGCATTGCGTCATTAACCGGTTCATTCCCGGCATTGCGTCATTAACCGGTTCATTCCCGGCATTGCGTCATTAACCGGTTCATTCCCGGCATTGCGTCATTAACCGGTTCACTCCCGGCATTGCGTCATTAACCGGTTCACTCCCAGCATTGCGTCATTAACCTGTTCACTCCCAGCATTGCGTCATTAACCTGTTCACTCCCGGCATTGCATCATTAACCGGTTCACTCCCCGCATTGCATCGCGTTAACTGGTTCATTCCCAGCATGGCGTCATGAACCTGTTTCTGTATGTATATAATGTATTTTATGTTGCATGTTTCTCTTCTTACAGATGGCCTCACTGTGTTCACCGATCTTTCCTCAGATGAGGATCTATTTCTTGGTGAAGGAGATTTGCAGTTTTCGGTCTATCGAGATATGAGACAGGAGAACGAGTGAGTGACCCACAGTGTGTTCTGTTTCCATAATAATATTCCCTGTTTAGGCTCCACCCTGCTACCATCTAATGCCATTTCTCTCTCTCGCCCCCAGCATCCCCTCTCTTGTCCCCCAGTGCTGCCTCTCTCTCATTCACACTACCATCTTATGCCATTTCTCTCTCTCGCCCCCAGCATCCCCTCTCTTGTCCCCAGCGCCCCCTCTCTCTCATTCCCACTACCATCTTATGCCATTTCTCTCTCTTGTCCCCAGCGCCGCCTCTTTTGTTCCCACTACCATCTTATGCCATTTCTCTCTCTTGTCCCCAGCGCCGCCTCTCTTGTTCCCACTACCATCTTATGCCATTTCTCTCTCTCGCCCCCCGCGTCCCCTCTCTTGTCCCCAGCGCCGCCTCTCTTGTTCCCACTACCATCTTATGCCATTTCTCTCTCTCGCCCCCCGCATCCCCTCTCTTGTCCCCAGCGCCGCTTCTCTCTCATTCCCACTACCATCTTATGCCATTTCTCTCTCTCGCCCCCCGCATCCCCTCTCTTGTCCCCAGCGCCGCCTCTCTTGTTCCCACTACCATCTAATGCCATTTCTCTCTCTCGCCCCCCGCATCCCCTCTCTTGTCCCCAGCGCCCCCTCTCTCTCATTCCCACTACCATCTTATGCCATTTCTCTCTCTCGCCCCCTGCATCCCCTCTCTTGTCCCCAGCGCCGCCTCTCTCTTGTTCCCACTACCATCTTATGCCATTTCTCTCTCTCGCCCCCAGCATCCCCTCTCTTGTCCCCAGCGCCGCCTCTTGTTCCCACTACCATCTAATGCCATTTCTCTCTCTCGCCCCCTGCATCCCCTCTCTTGTCCCCAGCGCCCCCTCTCTCTCATTCCCACTACCATCTTATGCCATTTCTCTCTCTCGCCCCCAGCATCCCCTCTCTTGTCCCCAGCGCCGCCTCTCTTGTTCCCACTACCATCTTATGCCATTTCTCTCTCTTGTCCCCAGCATCCCCTCTCTTGTCCCCAGCGCCGCCTCTCTTGTCCCCAGCGCCGCCTCTCTTGTTCCCACTACCATCTTATGCCATTTCTCTCTCTTGTCCCCAGCATCCCCTCTCTTGTCCCCAGCGCCGCCTCTCTTGTTCCCACTACCATCTTATGCCATTTCTCTCTCTTGTCCCCAGCGCCGCCTCTCTTGTTCCCACTACCATCTTATGCCATTTCTCTCTCTCGCCCCCCGCATCCCCTCTCTTGTCCCCAGCGCCGCTTCTCTCTTGTTCCCACTACCATCTTATGCCATTTCTCTCTCTCGCCCCCCGCATCCCCTCTCTTGTTCCCACTACCATCTTATGCCATTTCTCTCTCTCGCCCCCCGCATCCCCTCTCTTGTCCCCAGCGCCGCTTCTCTCTCATTCCCACTACCATCTTATGCCATTTCTCTCTCTCGCCCCCCGCATCCCCTCTCTTGTCCCCAGCGCCGCCTCTCTTGTTCCCACTACCATCTTATGCCATTTCTCTCTCTCGCCCCCCGCATCCCCTCTCTTGTCCCCAGCACTGCCTCTCTTGTTCCCACTACCATCCTATGCCATTTCTCTCTCTCGCCCCCCGCATCCCCTCTCTTGTCCCCAGCGCCGCCTCTCTTGTTCCCACTACCATCCTATGCCATTTCTCTCTCTCGCCCCCCGCATCCCCTCTCTTGTCCCCAGCGCCGCCTCTCTCTCATTCCCACTACCATCTTATGCCATTTCTCTCTCTTGTTCCCACTACCATCTTATGCCATTTCTCTCTCGCCCCCCACATACCCTCTCTTGTCCCCAGCGCCGCTTCTCTCTCATTCCCACTACCATCTTATGCCATTTCTCTCTCTCGCCCCCCGCATCCCCTCTCTTGTCCCCAGCGCCGCCTCTCTTGTTCCCACTACCATCTTATGCCATTTCTCTCTCTCGCCCCCCGCATCCCCTCTCTTGTCCCCAGCGCCGCCTCTCTCTCATTCCCACTACCATCTTATGCCATTTCTCTCTCTCGCCCCCCGCATCCCCTCTCTTGTCCCAAGCGCCGCCTCTCTTGTTCCCACTACCATCTAATGCCATTTCCTTCTCTCGCCCCCCGCATCCCCTCTCTTGTCCCCCAGTGCCGCCTCTCTCTCATTCCCACTACCATCTTATGCCATTTCTCTCTCTCGCCCCCCGCATCCCCTCTCTTGTCCCCAGTGCCGCTTCTCTCTCATTCCCACTACCATCTTATGCCATTTCTCTCTCTCGCCCCCAGCATCCCCTCTCTTGTCCCCAGCGCCGCCTCTCTTGTTCCCACTACCATCTTACGCCATTTCTCTCTCTTGCACCCCTGCATCCCCTCTCTTGAGCGCCGCTTCTCTCTCATTCCCACTACCATCCTATGCCATTTCTCTCTCTGGCCCCACGCATCCCCTCTCTTGTCCCCAGCGTCCCCTCTCTTGTCCCCAGCGCCGCCTTTCTCTCGTTCACACTGCCATCTTATGCCATTTCTCTCTCTGGCCCCACGCATCCTCTCTCTTGTCCCCAGCACTGCCTTTCTCTCGTTCACACTGCCATCTTATGCCTTTTCTTTTTCTCTTATAATAATTATTGTGTTTTTAGGAACATTTGGTCCTCGTATCAGCCGCACTCGAATGTCCTTTGGCTGTATTACCTGGCAGATAAACTGCTGAGCGCAGTAAAGTACACAAAGAAACCCACCTCTGTGTCCCACCGAAGGGAGCTCCGCAAAATCCAAGATTTCAGAAGAGAGGTTCGGAATTTTCGCTCTGCGACAGAAGCTCTGCACAGGAGTCGACTGTTTCAATGATGAGGTGAGAAGGCGATATCTTCCCATCAGCCTCTCCAAGACCACCATCACTCCTGACACACTCGCTCACCCGAATATAAAGACCTGTATCCGTGGAGACTTTTTTTTTTAAATATATAAAATTTTTATTGTTTCCTTTTGCATAATTATTTCCACAGCATGTATAAACATTTTAATATTTAAATACAAATGAATATAATAACAATGTTAAGGAAATCTATAAAGTGCTATTTTCTCTTCTCTTTATTTTATTCCCATATCTTTATGTGCTTAGATATTAAGGACAAGTCTGGTATATCTATCCGGTATTATCTTGATATCCGAAAGAAATGAGAACCATATGAGACTTGAACTGATACCCTAGCTCAATCACCTTAACGAAGTTACATGTATCACGTACAAAAAGGAAAATAAGATAAAGAAATTACAGAAAAAGACAAAAGTGCCTCCATGAAATTCAATATTTCATGTTTAATTTATCTGTTCCCTTGACATGTTGGATTGTCTCTTCTGGTATGCTCTCTTTCGCTTCTTTAGTCCATTCTCCATCTATTTATGTATATTTCTCCTGCCACATCTCATAAACTCTGTCTGTAATCTTATTTCTGCCTCTCTCCATTTCCAATTGGTAATTTATTTGATTCCTTATTTGTGGCCAGGTTGGGATTTTTTCGGACTTCCAGTTCTTTACCAGGAGATACTTAGCTGCCATGAGAACATGCGTGGTCAGATACTACCGGTCTGGGGAAGTTTTATGCAGGCCCATATGTAGTAGGATACTTTCTGGCTTCCTCGGGACCTCTGTTATGTCTAAATAGGACAGGATTCAAAATACCATATCCCACATTGGTTGTATGGTCCGACATTCCCACCAAATATGAGCATGTGTTCCCATTTCCCTCTGGCACCTCCAACATATGGGAGATGTCGGGTAAATTTGTTCTACTATTGTTGGGACCATATGCCATCTTTGGTTTATCTTGAATTGTAACTCTAAAATATTTAAACATTGTATTGAAGATTTCAATTTCGGAATTACTCCTATCCAATCTTCATATGACCATTGGCCCTTCAGATCTCTTTGCCATTTATTTATATTCGTCCTAAAATCAGTTTCCTTATCTCCCTGAAGTAACCCAGAGTCGAGGATACTATGGATTTTTACGCTTTTTTGGTATAGTAAATCTATATTCATTTTTTCTATTTCAGTTTCTGACATAAGGTGTTTTGATATTAAGCTTTCTATACGTAAATAATTAAAGATCTTTCCTGGACTGATCCCAAATTCTGCTGTCAGGGCTGGAAAAGGCTTGATTTTTCCCTGATTTACTATATCTCCTATATATTTCATTCTCTTCTGTTCCCATTCAGATATATTGATATTATCTAGTCTCGCTTTAATGATACTTATTGAGGCATTTATTGGTATCTTATTACCCAATCTTCTCTTTGCTTTCAGCTTATGCTAGAATTTCAACAGATCTCCCAATATTTAATCTTTTTCTTGTCTGATAGCCTAAAGATTATCTTTTGTATGTAGCCAAATCAAGCTATCTAGATCCTCCATATTACTTCTCTCCATCTCATACTAGGGTTCTGATTTATTATGAGTATCTTGCCTTCCTATAATATGTAAGATCATATGTGCTTCATGGTACTTCCTGATATCTGGTACTCCCAGTCATCTCCTCTTTAATTTACGGGTAAGAAGTGTCCTGGCTACTCTGTCTCTTATTTGCCAAAATAAATTGGTGAAACAGAGCCTTCATTTTGTTCATCCAGGCATCCGGAGGTATCACTGGCATTGTCCTAAATAGAGCCAAATCGGTGGTATAAATGATTTTATAGTGTTTATTCGTCCCCACCATGAGATCTCTTGATGTCTCCATTCTCTACAGCTTTTCTTTAACTTTGTCAACCATGTATCATAATTAATTTGTAGTGTTTTGTGTATGCTGGTGGCTATTTGTATACCAAGGTATTCCAAACTCTTCTTCCCTCACTCAAAGCGATATTTCCCTTTCATTTTGCTCTCTATATTACTATTTTTAATTTGTATATTACTTTGGACGTTTATAGTAATTATACTGGATTTAGCTATATATAATTTATAGTTTGAAACTTCTCCGTATATCTTAATGTCTATTGATGTAATTGGGTCTGTAAGCATCAATAAGATATCGTCTGCATATAGGTGGATTTTAGTATGTCCATTTCCGCATCCCACTCCTCTGATATCTGATCTAAGCCTGATGTGTCGTGCTAAGGGTTCTAATGCCAAGATGTACATGAGTGGGCACCCCTGCCTTGTTCCATTCTCTACATTAAACCACTCTGAAATTATACCTGACCCTATTATTCTTGCAGTAGGGGTGGTATATAGGGCTGAGACCGCATTCAAACAATTTCCTGTAATCCCATACCCCTTCAAGGTCAGGTACAGAAAGTCCCAGTCCACCCTATCAAACGCCTTCTCTGCATCTAGAGTCAATATTGCAAGAGGCATCCCATTTTTTATTTTATTTTATCAAGTATGTAGAGAAGTCGTCTGACGTGTTCCTGCTGATCTATTAGCCACAAACCCCACCTGGTCTTTGTGGATCAATTTTGGAGCTAGATCTCTTAAACGGTCTGCTAGAATGGCCGAAAATAACTTAATATCTCCATTTATAAGGTATATTGTCTATAATTGCCTACCCTAGTTGGGTCTTTGTCTTCCTTAAGTATTGGGGCACTATTCGCTTGGAGTAGTTCATTTGGTATTTTAGATCCTAGCATTATTTCATTAAAAGTATCTCTTAGGTGTAAATCTATCTTATCTATTAAGGATTTATAAAAAATATCTTTTCATTTTTTTGATCTCCCTGCTTACTTCCTGGGTTGTTATAGGTAGACATAACTCGTCTACCTGTATGGGGGTCAATCTAGTAAGTTTTGACTCTTAATATATTGCTCTATCTTAGTCGGATCCTTTTTTCCTGGAAGGGAGTATATTTCTCTATAGAAGTTGCGGAATGCCTCCGCTATTTCTGTGGTTGAATACAGGTCTCCTCGATCTTCTTT
Organism: Pelodytes ibericus; assembly: GCA_036172795.1. Lineage (NCBI taxonomy): Eukaryota > Metazoa > Chordata > Amphibia > Anura > Pelodytidae > Pelodytes > Pelodytes ibericus. Next base: position 230,206,994 of record CM069859.1, read on the forward strand.
AATTCTATATATATGTCTATTAGCCTTTCTTTCTTTTTTTTTTTTTTGTTACATTTTGCTGTAAGGAGCCTGTTTGCTTTATTTCACTTATGGTATAGTGAAATATTAAATTTCTTAGGATTTTCTTTAGTCTTTTGCCTCAATTTCTCATTTATTTGGTTTTGCAGATTTATCATCTGGTCGCTATCTGTGTATCTGGGCTTTCTTTGTTTCGTTGTGATAGTTTGGAAAACTCTAAATATAAAACTGCCAGGTTTTTTGAGGAGGCTTCTTTACTTTATAGTTGGGATCCCATTTTTGTAAAATAGCCTCTCATTACACTCTTATATGTGCAGCAGATGTTAGTCATTGACATACCTTCGGTTTTGTTCTCTGTAAAATAAGAGTCCAGTCAAATCCATAATATATTTTCCTGATCCAAGATTAATTTTACATTCGGCCTCCAACTGGAATGATCTTTTTTGACATCCAAATCATTAAGTTTTATAATTACAGCATTATGATCTGACCAAGTTATATCTTTTATATATGCCATTGTAATATTTCTAGTTATTTGCATATCAGTTCTGGAGTACGAGTTGTAGGCCCCTGAGTAATGAATAAAATCCAACTGTCCTGGATTCTATGTTCTCCATGCGTCGTATAGTCTACTTGTTTTCCAGATATTCTCTAATCCCTTAGACTGTTATGATAGTTCCTTTGGGCAGAGAGTGCCCTTAGTCATTCTCCTATCTTTATCTATCTCTAATACCATATTAAAGTCACCTGCCAATATTGTGAGGCCCTACTTAACTTTGTCTATCTTACTCAGGGCTCTTTTGACAAAGCTAACCGGATTCTTATTAGGAGCATATATATTGGCCATGGTATATATGGTTTGGTCTATATTAGCGATCAAGATAACCATCCTTGCTTCTGGGTCCTGATATCTATACTTGATCTCAAAATCGAATGCTTCTGAGACCAATATAGCCACTCGCCTTTTTTAAAACCCTTCAGGGAAGAATCAAATACCTGAGCATATCCTGAATACCTCACTCACTTCTTCACTTATCCAGTGTGTCTCCTGAAGGAAGCATATATCAATTTTTTCCTTCTTTAGTAGGTTCCAACTAACTGATTTCTTAAATGGAGTGTTTAGCCCCCTAACATTTAATGATAAACAGCTAACCATCACTATCGGGGAGGTATTTCCCTCTCTTCCTCGGGTATCTTCAGCATGTCTATATTGAGAATATTCAGTGAAGGAACGACAAACACAAACATTTATAACACATAAACATTTGTTAAAAACAATATTGTCATTCCAGGCTCAGGTTTATTTCCTGTGTCTGGGCTTTGCGAGGCCATCCTTCTCTTTCCCATGAATGTCTCACATTCTGAGCCGAATGTGGAAGACCACTTTTTCTAAATCTGATGTTAGTTTCCCCTCTAGACCCCTCACCATTTTTCTGTCTTCTCCATAGAGAGGAGAAAGAAGAAAAAAAAACATCATCTCTTTAATTCCCCTCTTTTTGATTTTATTGATCTTTGGCTTACAGATATTAACAGTTTATTCATTTCATGTTTGTATTTATATATCGGGTATTATTTAATCGTGACCTTTGTTACATTACTCTTTTAACTAAGGAATAGGTACAAGTTTTTCACCTACAAGGTATCAGTGGAGACTTGTTCAGCGTAAAGATGCTATGCGACTCACGCACTGCAAAGACCTCCTTTGCGACTTGCACAGTGTAAAGACATTTATTCATTGTGACCAACGCAGTGTAAGTGCCTGTCTCTGTGGCGTCTAGCTCAGTGTAAGCGCCTGTCTCTGTGGCGTCTAGCGCAGTGTAAGCGCCTGTCTCTGTGGCGTCTAGCGCAGTGTAAGCGCCTGTCTCTGTGGCGTCTAGCGCAGTGTAAGCGCCTGTCTCTGTGGCGTCTAGCGCAGTGTAAGCGCCTGTCTCTGTGGCGTCTAGCGCAGTGTAAGCGCCTGTCTCTGTGGCATCTAGCGCAGTGTAAGCGCCTGTCTCTGTGGCATCTAGCGCAGTGTAAGCGCCTGTCTCTGCGCAGTGTAAGCGCCTGTCTCTGTGCCGTCTAGCGCAGTGTAAGCGCCTGTCTCTGTGCCGTCTAGCGCAGTGTAAGCGCCTGTCTCTGTGCCGTCTAGCGCAGTGTAAGCGCCGGTCTCTGTGGCGTCTAGAGCAGTGTAAGCGCCGGTCTCTGTGGCGTCTAGAGCAGTGTAAGCGCCGGTCTCTGTGGCGTCTAGAGCAGTGTAAGCGCCCGTCTCTGTGGCGTCTAGAGCAGTGTAAGCGCCCGTCTCTGTGGCGTCTAGCGCAGTGTAAGTGCCCGTCTCTGTGCCGTCTAGCGCAGTGTAAGTGCCTGTCTCTGTGGCGTCTAGCGCAGTGTAAGCGCCTGTCTCTGTGGCGTCTAGCGCAGTGTAAGCGCCTGTCTCTGTGGCGTCTAGCGCAGTGTAAGCGCCTGTCTCTGTGGCGTCTAGCGCAGTGTAAGCGCCTGTCTCTGTGGCGTCTAGCGCAGTGTAAGCGCCTGTCTCTGTGGCGTCTAGCGCAGTGTAAGCGCCTGTCTCTGAGGGCTAGCGCAGTGTAAGCGCCTGTCTCTGTGCCGTCTAGAGCAGTGTAAGCGCCGGTCTCTGTGGCGCCTAGCGCAGTGTAAGCGCCGGTCTCTGTGGCGTCTAGAGCAGTGTAAGCGCCCGTCTCTGTGGCGACTAGCGCAGTGTAAGCGCCGGTCTCTGTGGTGTCTAGAGCAGTGTAAGCGCCGGTCTCTGTGGCGTCTAGCGCAGTGTAAGCACCTGTCTCTGGGGGCTAGCGCAGTGTAAGCGCTGGTCTCTGTGGCGTCTAGAGCAGTGTAAGCGCCCGTCTCTGTGGCGTCTAGAGCAGTGTAAGCGCCCGTCTCTGTGGCGTCTAGAGCAGTGTAAGCGCCTGTCTCTGTGCCGTCTAGCACAGTGTAAGCGCCTGTCTCTGTGGCTTCTAGCGCAGTGTAAGCACCTGTCTCTGTGGGGACTAGCGCAGTGTTAGCGCCTGTCTCTGTGGCGTCTAGTGCAGTGTAAGCCCCTGTCTCTGTGGGGACTAGCGCAGTGTAAGCGCCTGTCCCTGTGGGGACTAGCGCAGTGTTAGCGCCTGTCTCTGTGGCGTCTAGCGCAGTGTAAGCGCCTGTCTCTGTGGCGTCTAGCGCAGTGTAAGTGCCTGTCTCTGTGGCGTCTAGCGCAGTGTAAGTGCCTGTCTCTGTAGGGGCTAGCGCAGTGTAAGCCCCTGTCTCTGTGGCGTCTAGTGCAGTGTAAGCGCCTGTCCCTGTGGGGACTAGCGCAGTGTTAGCGCCTGTCTCTGTGGCGTCTAGCGCAGTGTAAGCGCCTGTCTCTGTGGCGTCTAGCGCAGTGTAAGCGCCTGTCTCTGTGGGGACTAGCGCAGTGTTAGTGCCTGTCTCTGTGGAGTCTAGCGCAGTGTAAGCGCCTGTCTCTGTGGCGTCTAGCGCAGTGTAAACGCCTGTCTCTGTGGCGTCTAGCGCAGTGTAAGCGCCTCTCTGTGGCGTCTAGCGCAGTGTAAGCGCCTGTCTCTGTGGCGTCTAGCGCAGTGTAAGCGCCTGTCTCTGTGGGGACTAGCGCAGTGTTAGTGCCTGTCTCTGTGGAGTCTAGCGCAGTGTAAGCCCCTGTCTCTGTGGGGACTAGCGCAGTGTTAGCGCCTGTCTCTGTGGGGACTAGCGCAGTGTTAGCGCCTGTCTCTGTGGCGTCTAGTGCAGTGTAAGCGCCTGTCCCTGTGGGGACTAGCGCAGTGTTAGCGCCTGTCTCTGTGGGGACTAGCGCAGTGTTAGCGCCTGTCTCTGTGGAGTCTAGCGCAGTGTAAGCGCCTGTCTCTGTGGCGTCTAGCGCAGTGTAAGCGCATGTCTCTGTGGGGACTAGCGCAGTGTTAGTGCCTGTCTCTGTGGAGTCTAGCGCAGTGTTAGTGCCTGTCTCTGTGGGGACTAGCGCAGTGTTAGCGCCTGTCTCTGTGGAGTCTAGCGCAGTGTTAGTGCCTGTCTCTGTGGAGTCTAGCGCAGTGTTAGTGCCTGTCTCTGTGGGGACTAGCGCAGTGTTAGCGCCTGTCTCTGTGGAATCTAGCGCAGTGTTAGCGCCTGTCTCTGTGGAGTCTAGCGCAGTGTAAGCGCCTGTCTCTGTGGAGTCTAGCGCAGTGTAAGCGCCTGTCTCTGTGGAGTCTAGCGCAGTGTTAGTGCCTGTCTCTGTGGCGTCTAGCGCAGTGTTAGCGCCTGTCTCTGTGGAGTCTAGCGCAGTGTTAGTGCCTGTCTCTGTGGGGACTAGCGCAGTGTTAGCGCCTGTCTCTGTGGGGACTAGCGAAGTGTTAGCGCCTGTCTCTGTGGCGTCTAGTGCCGTGTAAGCGCCTGTCCCTGTGGGGACTAGCGCAGTGTTAGCGCCTGTCTCTGTGGAGTCTAGCGCAGTGTAAGCGCCTGTCTCTGTGGGGACTAGCGCAGTGTTAGCGCCTGTCTCTGTGGAGTCTAGCGCAGTGTAAGCGCCTGTCTCTGTGGCGTCTAGCACAGTGTTAGCGCCTGTCTCTGTGGAGTCTAGCGCAGTGTAAGCGCCTGTCTCTGTGGGGACTAGCGCAGTGTTAGCGCCTGTCTCTGTGGAGTCTAGCGCAGTGTAAGCGCCTGTCTCTGTGGCGTCTAGCTCAGTTTAATGGTCTGGTTTACATTAGAGTCTGTTATTAATAATCAAATTATTGTCTCTTGTTTAAATATAAAATGATTGGGGACAAGCAGTGCCGGCAGGCCACCATGAGTAGATCATTAAACGCAGAATACAATTGCTTTAAGGCATTCTGGGTATTGAACTAATAAAAGCATGTACGCAGCACAGACCATGCAGTGTTAATGTGGTGGCATTTTAACAGATGGGCGTAGTAGCATGGTCTGTGGCAGGTGTGATTGGGCGTCCCCCCCTGCTGTTTGATGTGTAATGTGTTTTCTCTAATCCCATAATGCTGTAATGATTTTAAGTAAAGTGCAAACTTCTCCCACTTTAATCTCGTCTGTCAGGTGCTTCGATCCCCCTGTCCCAGCCTGTTACACCGCCCCCAGGACCTTCCTGAAAAGCAGGGAATATGTCAATGCCCTGAGATTAAATGGAAATAAAATATAAACCTTGCAGGTTAGTCAGATATTCAATATATAAAAACATGATTTATGTAAATAATTAGTTTCATCAAATACAAGTCCATCTAGTCTGCCCAATTTTGTAAATACTTTTATTAGACCCAAGTTCCCTATCTTAAATCTAGGATAACCTTATACCTATCCCACGCATGCTTAAAAGCCTTGACTGTATTAACCTCTACCACTTCTACTGGAAAACTATTCCATGCATCCACTACCCTAGTATAGTAATACTTCCTGATATTCTAAATAGTTGCCCCTCTAATTTCAGACTATGTCCTCTAGTTGTGGTAGTTTTTCTTTGTTTAAATATACTCTCTTCCTATACTGTGTTACATAGTAACATAGTAACATAGTAATTTAGGTTGAAAAAAGACACAAGTCCATCAAGTTCAACCCTTCTACCTATCATTTCTGCGTTTTGATCCAAAAGAAGGCAAAAAAAACCCTAAGGAAGCTTTTTCGAATGTTGCCTCCTAGGGGGAAAAAAATTCCTTCTTGACTCCAAAAGGGCAATCAGATTTCTCCTTGGATCAAAAAGCTCTATTATTAATGCTCATTCTATTATTAATACCCCTGTATGTTCTGCTTTTCTAAAAAATCATCCAGACCATTTTTAAATGCATCTATTGTGGTTGCTAGCACTACCTCTCTTGGCAGTGAGTTCCATAACTTTATTGTCCTTACCGTAAAGAATCCCTTCCTTTGCTGCCTATGAAATCTTTGCTCTTCCAGTCTCAGGGGGTGACCTCTTGTTCTTTGTACCTTTCTATTAATGAACAGGTCCCTGGAGAGCTCCTTATATTGGCCCTGCACATATTTATATAATGTTATCATATCCCCTCTAAGACGCCTTTTTTCTAAAGTAAATAAATGCAATTTTTTAAGTCTCTCTTCATAACTAAGATCCTCCAATCCCCTTATTAATTTTGTAGCTCTCCTTTGCACTTTTTCTAGTTCCTTAATATCCTTTTTAAGGACTGGTGCCCAGAATTGTACTGCATATTCAAGGTGAGGTCTTACCATTGATTTGTAAAGAGGCAAGATGATGTCCTCCTCCCGTGAATCTATACCTCGTTTTATACATGCCAATATCTTATTGGCCCTTGCAGCTGCTGACTGGCATTGGGCACTGTTGCCAAGTTTGTTATCTACAATGATTCCTAAATCCTTTTCGTTAGTAGTTTTTCCCAGGGAAATACCATTTAACGTATATGTTGCTTTGTTATTATTTTTCCCATAATGCATAACTTTACATTTGTCGATATTGAACCTCATTTGCCACTTTCTTGCCCAGTTCCCCACTCTGTCCAAATCTTCCTGTAAAGAAAAAACATCAAGATTAGTCTTTATTACCTTACCTAATTTTGTGTCATCAGCAAACACTGAGACATGGCACTCAGCACAACGTGGGAGATCATTAATAAACAGATTAAAAAGTTGATTCCTTTTATGTATTTAAATATTTCTATTATATCCCCCCTGTTACGTCTTTTCCTCATATCAGGCATTACTTTACTGAGATGGTGCTGTATGCATACAGTGCGTAGAACCCTGGCCTACCCCAATGTAAGACTCGGAGGAGAGAATGGAGAGGGAATAAAACATATCAGACTGAAAGACCTTAATATGTACAGCTCGGAGGAGAGAAGGGAGAGGGGATAAAACATATCAGACTGAACGCCCTTAATATGTACAGCTCAGAGGGAAGAGGGGATAAAACATATCAGACTGAACGCCCTTAATATGTACAGCTCGGAGGAGAGAAGGGAGAGGGGATAAAACATATCAGACTGAAAGCCCTTAATATGTACAGCTCGGAGGAGAGAAGGGAGAGGGGGATAAAACATATCGGACTGAAAGCCCTTAATATGTTAAGCTCAGAGTAGAGAAGGGAGAGGGGATAAAACATCAGACTGAAAGCCCTTAATATGTACAGCTCGGAGGAGAGAAGGGAGAGGGGATAAAACATATCAGACTGAAAGACCTTAATATGTACAGCTCGGAGGAGAGAAGGGAGAGGGGATAAAACATATCAGACTGAAAGCCCTTAATATGTACAGCTCAAAGGAGAGGGGGATAAAACATATCAGACTGAAAGCCCTTAATATGTACAGCTCAGAGGGGAGAGGGGATAAAACATATCAGACTGAAAGCCCTTAATATGTACAGCTCGAAGGAGAGGGGGATAAAACATATCAGACTGAAAGCCCTTAATATGTACAGCTCAGAGGGGAGAGGGGATAAAACATATCAGACTGAAAGCCCTTAATGTGTACAGCTCGGAGGAGAGAAGGGAGAGGGGATAAAACATATCAGACTGAAAGCCCTTAATATGTACAGCTCAGAGGAGAGAAGGGAGAGGGGGATAAAACATATCAGACTGAAATCACAATTTTTGTGATAAAAAATAAATAAGTAATAAATTAAATTGTATGGATTTCGTAATATATTTATCATTTATCATAATTTTCTCTAATTTGTTCATTCATATTACTTTTTATATATTAGTATAAATATATCTTTGACGTGAAAACAAATACAATAAAGTGAACATGTGCGCTAGTGACCAACACTAGAAAAAAAGAGCATTACCCTTTTCTATGAGACGAAATGCTCAGATATTATGCAAAGGGAAAAAAACAAAAACAATAATAGTGTAGTACCGTATTTGCTCGATTATAAGACGAGGTTTTTTTCAGAGCAAATGCTCTGAAAAATCCCCCTCGTCTTATAATCGAGGTCTCTTATAATCTGACCTCAAATTGAGGTCAGATTATAAGACATGGATCCAGGTCCCCAGCAGAGCTGCAGGGGACCTGGATCCCCCTCTCTAGCAGCAGGGGATGTCTGAGCAACGAGCGCAGACTCCCCTGCTTCCGCCCGGCACGACCGCCGGGGCTTCTGTGAAGAAGCCGGATACTTCCGCTTTCATCACAGAAGTCCCGGCGAGCGTGCCGGGCGGCAGCAGGGGAGGTCTGCGCTCATCGCGCAGACATCCTCTGCTGCCCCACTAGGCACCAGGGATCAAGGTAAGGGGAAGAGAGGGAGGGGGAGGGAGGGAGGGGGGCAGAGAGACAGGGGGAGGGAGGGAGGGGGACAGAGAGACAGGGGGGACAGAGAGACAGGGGGGAGGGAGGGGGGCAGAGACAGAGTCAAGGGGAGGGAGGGGGTTAAGAGACAGAGACAAGGGGAGGGAAGGGGTTAAGAGACAGACAAGAGGAGGGAAGGGGTTAAGAGACAGTGACAAGGGGAGGGAAGGGGTTAAGAGAGAGACAAGGGGAGGGAAGGGGTTAAGAGACAGACAAGGGGAGGGAAGGGGTTAAGAGACAGAGACAAGGGGAGTGAGGGGGTTAAGAGACAGGCAAGGGGAGGGGGGAGAGAGAGAAAAATGGGGGCAAGGGAAAGAGAAAGGCAGCATTGGCACATAAAAAGAAATACAAACTAGAAATACATTTTTTGATATCATAATTTTTTATTAAAAAAGCAATTTACATGTGAATATATACAAGTTTAACTTTTTTCCTATAGGGTAGTCTTATATTCAGGCTTTTAGTTTTTTTCCTAAAGGAATATCCAAAGTTTGGGGGGTCGTCTTATAATCAGGGTCGTCTTATAATCGAGCAAATACGGTATATCAGTGCAATGATATAATAGTGCAGAGTGCATAAATGGTACACTCACATTTACATGAGCAATACCCTGCTCAAGATAAATAGCGTGGGTGAGCTCAGATAAGAGCAAGTAGATCTTGTAAACCAGCTCCAGAGGCAGCCCAGATATCCAGATCACATGGGAAGGAGAAGGCAGGATTGCACAAGTAAGTATTTTAATATATAAGCAATAAAACCAACAAACAGTAAGATCTTGCATTTAAAAACGTTTTAAAAGTCCCAGATGCTTGTCCATAAAACCAATAGGGATGTCTGTGCACTCCTCTCCTCTCACACAACGCGTTTCCCCTCTTGTTGAGGCTTTTTCAAGTCTAGCGCACATGTTCACTTTATTGTATTTGTTTTCACTGGTTTGCTAGGTGTGAGACACTAGCTGTGCACAAGTGCTAGCTTACTCCATCACAGTTATTGGCGCAGTATACTGTATTGTTTGTTTATATCTTTGACGTGACCTAGAATTTTTTTTAAGATCACAATACTAATACCAAGTAAAATCATTGCACACATTTTCATCACTGTTTTGCATACCTTTTATATGGGAAATGCAATAAACTAAAAGATAAATCATTCAGTACACAGATCTCCACCCTGATTTTGCAGGTTTAATTTGGGTGGAGGAGAAATTCCTTCTATTTCCCAAGTAACTTCTTCCTTCTGCAGACTCTGCTTGCTATTTGTCTATGATACAAACCTGGGTCACCTCCCTTAATACAGTTAAATAAATGCACTGAAATCACAGCCAATGGGAACTATTCACAAAAAAGTGAGAATAGCGAGAAGAGTATGAACTGGGAAGCTCAATTTTTGAATCAAGTAAATTAGAAAATTCACCCTCCCACCTATATAAACCAGGTCCAGGGGCTCCCGAAACCCCTGGATCCCTAACACACACTGTGGACCCCTTAATGTTAGCAGAGCTGTCTAATGCTTCTGGACCCTTAACTTACATTATGAAAGGAAAATAGCCCTGCCCCCCCTATAATAAACAAGGCTGGACATAATTATGGGGCTGCCCAAAGTCCTCTAGCCTCATTACTAAATCCCCCCCCCCCACTAAAATATCTTTCTTATAGTTGCTTCCCAAAAGCGGACCTCTGAAATAAACAGAATAAATTAAATTAACCCTACCTTCCCCTCACCCCCTACTTCTTCCTTACCGAGGTAGTGCAGAATGAATCATTAGAATAACCCTGAAAAATAAACACCCTTTTGAATGCCATGTGTTTTTGTCAAAATGACAGCTCACCCCCTGGCACTTAAAGGGTTCCCTACAAAAGAAATATACCTTTTAAAAATGTACCACAACTTCCTTGATGTCCTTCATCCTCAACTTTAGCCCAAGGAAAACGGGCCATTTTGGTAACCACGGGAGGAGGGAAGGATTTTTACTATTTTATTACTTTTTTCAATGGGGAAGGTTATTTCAGGTTTAGTCCAAGTCGACAGTTGTTTCACCTCATTTGATCATGGCAAAATGATTTGTCAATACCGTTTTGTAAAGTCGAAATGGGCCATACGAGGGTGGCCGAATCCGTCTTAGGTTGGAGTTGAAAATTTGTACTAATTTCAACTTGAAATCTTGGATTCTAGTGAATAGTCTCCAGATGGATCATGTAGCATAGAATTGATGATTTTTTGTAAATTGCTAAATTGCAGATAAACCTACAATTTGTACTTTTTCAGTGCATTTCGACTATACTACCCGAAGTCCTGCTGTCGATACGTTTAATTCACTCTAAATGGTTTTAAAATGTCTGGAGAAAGAATACAATTTACACTATTCGTGTAGCCTTGAATTTCAGCAAATTTTACCAAAAGTCGGTTTTGTTACTCAGAATTTAAGGATTACAGTTCTCCATGTTTGATTTGGGAATTGCACATAGTAGGCCACAAAAATTTACAAAAATAGTGAATTGATGAAAATTTGCAAGGAAATTTCAAAATATTGGCCATTATAGCAGAGCTGAAACTAGATGTATGGAAAAATATTTCAAACTATTCAGTTATGGCCAGAATGTTGCCATTCTCAGTCAACTTGTTGTTTTTAATTTGAATCCCATGTGCCAATTAGTAACATAATTTAAATTTTTGGAATTCACAGGTATGTTTGACTATACATTAACATTACCGTATTTGCTCGATTATAAGACGAGGTTTTTTTCAGAGCAAATGCTCTGAAAAATCCCCCTCGTCTTATAATCGAGGTCTCTTATAATCTGACCTCAAATTGAGGTCAGATTATAAGACATGGATCCAGGTTCCCAGCAGAGCTGCAGGGGACCTGGATCCCCCTCTCTAGCAGCAGGGGATGTCTGAGCAACGAGCGCAGACTCCCCTGCTTCCGCCCGGCACGACCGCCGGGGCTTCTGTGAAGAAGCCGGATACTTCCGCTTTCATCACAGAAGTCCCGGCGAGCGTGCCGGGCGGCAGCAGGGGAGGTCTGCGCTCATCGCGCAGACTTCCTCTGCTGCCCCACTAGCCACCAGGGACAATCGGGCAGCTGGGGGATGTCTGCACGATACGTGCAGATATCCTCCATGCTGCCCGACACGGCAGACTATTATGACGGACAGCTGTCCGTCATAATAGACTGCCGTGTCGGGCAGCATGAAGGATGTCTGCAAGTATCGTGTCAGACATCCCCCGGCTGCCCCCACTAGCCACCAGGGATCAAGGTAAGGGGAAGGAAGGGAGGGAGGGGGGGCGAGAGACAGGGGGAGGGAGGGAGGGGGACAGAGAGACAGGGGGGACAGAGAGACAGGGGGGAGGGAGGGGGGCAGAGACAGAGTCAAGGGGAGGGAGGGGGTTAAGAGACAGAGACAAGGGGAGGGAAGGGGTTAAGAGACAGACGAGGGAAGGGGTTAAGAGACAGAGACAAGGGGAGTGAGGGGGTTAAGAGACAGGCAAGGGGAGGGGGGAGAGAGAGAAAAATGGGGGCAAGGGAAAGAGAAAGGCAGCATTGGCACATAAAAAGAAATAAAAACTAGAAATACATTTTTTGATATCATTATTTTTTTATTAAAAAAGCAATTTACATGTGAATATATACAAGTTTAACTTTTTTCCTATAGGGTAGTCTTATATTCAGGCTTTTAGTTTTTTTCCTAAAGGAATATCCAAAGTTTGGGGGGACGTCTTATAATCAGGGTCGTCTTATAATCGAGCAAATACGGTATTTTCCAAATTGACCCAACAGCTCTTGTGGAATAACAAAAGCATTGATGTTGTGACTTCTCTGTGGCAGCATGATCACTGGATCTTGATCATCATCAACAGCTGTTAGGATATCTGTACCCTTCTTCCATCATGTTACATAGATCAGAGATCCATTTAATTTCCAAAGCAATAGTATGCCAACTCTGATTTTCAATGCACCATTCTCTACTGTGGAAATTAAAGGGCACATTAACTTATGTCAGTGCATGAGGTGGAAAGGTATCAGAAATAAGCACAGACATAAAAAGGATGAGATTAAAGAAATGTATTATTATAAAAGTATATTTCATAATTTTTAATCCATTATGGTAAAATTGTGCAGGGTGGATGCACTTAGAGGGGTAGTAGGCACAGATCTACCTGGGCCAGGAGGTATGCCATGATGAGTTCCTCAAGGGAGCAGACATGTAATAGACCAGGAATTATGAGTTAATGAGGAATTATGGGAAGAAAAATATAACTGGATGATAGGAATGGTAAATACTCCCAGGACAGGAGAAAAATAACTGGCTGATGGGAATAATGTAGAAACAGGAGAATTTCATGACTGCTAGTAAAATGCTACAGACAGATTTAATATTCAGATGATGAGGAGGACGGGTAGCTATGCAAATTACTTTACAAAAAAACATTCTGTCGTAACTCCATCTACTGGGTATAAACTGTATCTGTTGTAACTCCCCATCTACTGGAAATAAACGTATCTGTCATAACTCTCCATCTACTGGGTATAAACCGTATCTGTCATAACTCCCCATCTACTGGGTATAAACCGGATCTGTCATAACTCCCCATCTACTGGGTATAAACCGTATCTGTCATAACTCCCCATCTACTGGGTATAAACTGTATCTGTTGTAACTCCCCATCTACTGGGTATAAACCATATCTGTCATAACTCTCCATCTACTAGAAATAAACCGTATCTGTCATAACTCTCCATCTACTGGGTATAAACCGTATCTGTCATAACTCCCCATCTACTGGGTATAAACCGTATCTGTCAGAACTCCCCATCTACTGGGTATAAACCGTATCTGTCATAACTCCCCATCTACTGGGTATAAACCGTATCTGTCATAACTCCCCATCTACTGGGTATAAACTATATCTGTAGTAACTCCCCATCTACTAGAAATAAACCGTATCTGTCGTAACTCCCCATCTACTAGAAATAAACCGTACCTGTCATAACTCCCCATCTACTGGGTATAAACCGTATCTGTCGTAACTCCCCATCTACTGGGTATAAACTGTATCTGTTGTAACTCCCCATCTACTGGGTATAAACCGTATCTGTCGTAACTTCTCATCTACTAGAAATAAACTGTATCTGTTGTAACTCCCCATCTACTGGGTATAAACCGTATCTGTCATAACTCCCCATCTACTGGGTATAAACTATATCTGTCGTAACTCCCCATCTACTGGGAATAAACCGTATCTGTCGTAACTCCCCATCTACTAGAAATAAACCGTATTTGTCGTAACTCCCCATCTACTGGAAATACACTGTATTCATAACTGCCCATCTACCAAGAATGAACTGAATCCATTGTAAATCACCATCTACGGAGAATAAACTGTATCTGTAGTAACTCCCCTTCTAATGAGAATAAACCATATCTGTAGTAACTTCCCATCTACTGGGAATAAACTATATCTGTCGTAACTACCCATCTACTGAGAATAAACCATATCTGACGTACCTCCCCATCTATTTGGAATAAACCGTATCTGTTGTAACCTCCATCTACTGGGAATAAACCGTATCTGTCGTAACTCCCCATCTACTGGGAATAAACCATATATGTTGTAACTCCCCATCTACTGGGAATAACCCGTATATAGAAACATAGAATGTGTCGGCAGATAAGAACCATTCGGTCCATCTAGTCTGCCCATTTATTTTTTTTGAGTACTTTTATTAGTCCCCCGTTCCCGGTCTTATAGCTAGGATAGCCTTGTGTCTATCCCACGCATGCTTAAAATCCTTGACTGTGTTTACCTCTACCACTTCTGCTGGAAGGCTATTCCATACATCCACTACCCTCTCAGTAAAGTAATACTTCCTGATATTACTTTTAAATCGTTGCCCCTCTAATTTAAGACTATGTCCTCTAGTTGTGGTAGTTTTTCTTCTTTTAAATATATAACTTCCCATCTATTTGGAATAAACCCTATCTATCGTAACTCCCCATCTACTGGGAATAAACCATATATGTTGTAACTCCCCATCTATTTGGAATAAACCCTATCTATCGTAACTCCCCATCTACTGGGAATAAACCATATATGTTGTAACTCCCCATCTATTTGGAATAAACCGTATCTGTCGGAACTCCCCATCTACTGGGAATAAACCATATCTGTCGTAACTCCCCATCTACTGGGAATAAACCATATCTATCGTAACTCCCCATCTACTGGGAATAAACCATATATGTTGTAACTCCCCATCTATTTGGAATAAACCGTATCTGTCGTAACTCCCCATCTACTGGGAATAAACCATAATTGTTGTAACCTCCATCTACTGGGAATAAACCGTATCTGTCATAACTCCCCATCTACTGGGAATAAACTGTATCTGTTGTAACTCCTCATCTACTGAGAATAAACCATATCTGTAGTAACTCCCCATCTACTGGGAATAAACCGGATCTGTCGTAACTCCCCATCTACTGGGAATAAACCATATCTGTCGTAACTCCCCATCTACTGGGAATAAACCATATCTATCGTAACTCCCCATCTACTGGGAATAAACCATATATGTTGTAACTCTCCATCTACTGGGAATAAACCATATCTGTCGTAACTCCCCATCTACTGGGAATAAACCATATCTGTCGTAACTCCCCATCTACTGGGAATAAACCATATCTGTCGTAACTCCCCATCTACTGGGAATAAACCATATATGTTGTAACTCCCCATCTATTTGGAATAAACCGTATCTGTCGTAACTCCCCATCTACTGGGAATAAACCATATATGTTGTAACTCCCCATCTATTTGGAATAAACCGTATCTGTCGTAACTCCCCATCTACTGGGAATAAACCAAATACATATTAGCTCACAATTTATATGGCTTTTCAGATTTCAAGTCCAACCTATGCTTGGGACAGGACTATTGAGATCTGCAATTGGATCAAGGACCCAGCATTTCTATGGAGTAAGAGAAGCTGATTATTTCATGATTAGTTCATTCAGTTATCAGCTCTGATCATATATATAGTTTGATATATGGATTGTTTATAAATGAAAGGTAGTAATTGGTGTTTAAATCAGTATGATACAGATCCCTCTCAACTACACTTCAAACTCTTCTAGTTAAGCCTTAAGTGGAAATTCCCTCTTTCATGAACAAAACTCTATATGTCTTATTTCACCTAAGTAACTGGAGCAATGTAGTTTTGTGTTAACTCCCCCTTTTGCTTGGTACTATTATTTTGATTGTGTCCATGATTGTGGGGACAGTGCATCTATATTTATATCTTGTGAAATACGTTTGGTTGAGCACAGTCCATCAGCAAAGTTTATAGCCGCATTTACTAAGATTACACAAGTATTCATTAACACTGCTCAAGAAGCTGAGAAATTCTTCAATGTAATTGGCAGCAGATGAAAGACAGATTCAAAGAAATGAAATAAACCTACAAAGGAAATCTAGGGTGGATTATTATCAAATGAACTACTCAGGACAGAGACTCACATAATGAAACAAGAGAATTGAGTCCTTTCACTCAATTCACAGCATTTTCTTTAATATTACCCAAATGTAAAACACAGATTAAAATGTTTTTTAAAATTAGAGACCACAAGAGGCAGAAGTCTCTCCATTCTCAGCTGATGCTGGGGTCTTTTCACTAAACCAGGATCCTTTGCTGCTCAGCTATTACAGTCATTGGACCCCCTCTGTCTTATTGGTGGGTGGCTCAGGTTAGCATGATGCTGGTATTGAATCTATGGGAGATCGGGGGTTTGATGCTGTGATATTACTGGATGTCTGATTCTGGGGGTTCAGCATAATTTACGAGGGCTCCCTCATCAATAAATCAAAGACCTGGGGGCTATTCACTAAAATGGGAGATGAATATTTGATGTGCACGGTAGTTTATTAAGCAGGGGAAACTCACCAGGATTTTCCCTGCACAATGGATATCTAAACTGGTGACATCAAATGCTCCCCTCACTGTTTAGTAAAAAGCCCCCATGCATCTACATCAGTCACTGCAAAGATGTAGATTGGCAGAATACATTGGCCTGGAATGACTGGACACCAAATACTGCTAAAACCAGAGCTCATGACTCCAGAGCTCGAGTAAAGCATGGCCTGCTAGCCCTTGTTATTCTCCTAATTTAGCTTTTTCACCATGTGCTGTTTTAAATTTTTTCTAAATAATCGATATGTAGCGGAGCAGCAATATTAAATCCCAATATCTCCGCTGGTAAAATAAGGTAATCCAAGTAAAGCGCTGGAAAGTAAGGCAATATCCCAAATCCCCCAGTAACCGGACGAAACACAGTTCTGGGAGTGCAAGGGGTTTCCTTAATCCCCTTCCAGGGGCTATACAGTAGTGGACTACATCGGAAACTGAAAATACAGGACATTTCTCCCACCGCTGCTGTACGGGAGGGGCACTCCCACTCGACTATCCTGTTAAGTGGATTATCTCTCATGTACCTAATAATCATCATGTACCTAATACCCCCTGTCCTATATTCTCGCACTGCACTGAATACCCCCTGCCCCCAATACGCCCCCTGCACGAAATACTTACCCTGCACCCAATACCCTCTGCATTAAATACCCTGCACCCAATACACCCTGCACGAAATACTCACCCAGCACCCAATACACCCTGCACTAAATACTCACCCTGCACCCAGTACACCCTGCACTAAATACTCACCCTGCATCCAATACACCCTGCACGAAATACTCACCCTGCATCCAATACACCCTGCACTAAATACTCACCCTGCACCCAATACACCCTGCACTAAATACTCACCCTGCATCCAATACACCTTGCACGAAATACTCACCCAGCACCCAATACACCCTGCACTAAATACTCACCCTGCACCCAATACACCCTGCACTAAATACTCACCCTGCATCCAATACACCCTGCACGAAATACTCACCCAGCACCCAATACACCCTGCACTAAATACTCACCCTGCACCCAATACACCCAGCACCCAATACACCCTGCACTAAATACTCACCCTGCACCCAATACACCCTGCACTAAATACTCACCCTGCATCCAATAACCACCTGCACCCAATACCACTCTGCACCAAATACTCCCCCCACACCAATGCCCCTACACACAATACCACCATTTCCTCCAATACCTTCTGCATCCAATACAACCCCTACACCTAATACACTCTAACCCAATATTTATCCTGTACCCAATATCCCCTTCACCCAATACCCTCTGCATCCAAGAGTATCCCTTACACCCCATGCCTTGCTGCACCCAATACTCCTCCTGCCCCCAATACCCCCTTTTACCAAATACTCCTTGCAACCAATACCACCCACGTACTCAATATTCCCCATGCACCCAATAATCCCACTGCACTGAATACCCCCTCTACCCAATATGCCCCCTGAACCCATACTCCTCCTGCAACCAATACTCCCCCTGAACCCATCATGCCACCTGAAATCAATGCACTTAATATCCCCTGTACTCCCCTGTGCACTCAGTACCCCCTGTACACAATATGGAATTTACATCTTGCACTGCAGGGCCGGAGAGACATAAAAGTCTCAGATTAGAGAGGATTTACCGCCTTACAGTAAATAAAGGAGTCGTCTAGGTTTGAAGAGATCAGCATTTCCTGTGTAATTTACCTGCCTTTCTGAAATAATAACTCCATAAAACAAGCATATCTGTCAGTGACTAAGAGCTGGAATTATCAGATGCAGAAAAATGGAGATGTTTGGTTCTAGGAGGGACCAGACAATTATGTAAATATCCCACACGCCAAGCCAGAGACACACCTGTCCCCTCCCAACCAAAAACGTTATAAATGCAAGCTCCCCCATAGCAGGACTCTCAGGTGCTGCAACAAGAGGAGGGAGACAAGAGGTACCTGTCTGTCCATAAGAAGGTGGAGAGAATAAGGAGGGGGCCTCTGACAGGCTGTCACAGGTACATGTCTGTCTATATATAAGAGTGGAGAGAATAAGGAGGGGGCTACTGACAGGCTGTCACAGGTACCTGCCTGTCTATACATATAAAGTGGAGAGAATAAGGAGGGGGCTACTGACAGGCTGTCACGGGTACATGTCTGTCTATATATAAGAGTGGAGAGAATAAGGAGGGGGCTACTGACAGGCTGTCACAGGTACATGTCTATATATAAGAGTGGAGAGAATAAGGAGGGGGCCTCTGACAGGCTGTCACAGGTACATGTCTGTCTATATATAAGAGTGGAGAGAATAAGGAGGGGGCTGCTGACAGGCTGTCACAGGTACATGTCTGTCTATATATAAGAGTGGAGAGAATAAGGAGGGGGCTACTGACAGGCTGTCACAGGTACATGTCTATATATAAGAGTGGAGAGAATAAGGAGGGGGCCTCTGACAGGCTGTCACAGGTACATGTCTGTCTATATATAAGAGTGGAGAGAATAAGGAGGGGGCCTCTGACAGGCTGTCACAGGTACATGTCTGTCTATATATAAGAGTGGAGAGAATGAGGAGGGTGCTACTGACAGGCTGTCACAGGTACATGTCTATATATAAGAGTGGAGAGAATAAGGAGGGGGCCTCTGACAGGCTGTCACAGGTACATGTCTGTCTATATATAAGAGTGGAGAGAATAAGGAGGGGGCTACTGACAGGTTGTCACAGGTACATGTCTGTCTATATATAAGAGTGGAGAGAATAAGGAGGGTGCTACTGACAGGCTGTCACAGGTACATGTCTGTCTATATATAAGAGTGGAGAGAATAAGGAGGGGGCTACTGACAGGCTGTCACAGGTACATGTCTATATATAAGAGTGGAGAGAATAAGGAGGGGGCCTCTGACAGGCTGTCACAGGTACATGTCTGTCTAGATATAAGAGTGGAGAGAATAAGGAGGGGGCCTCTGACAGGCTGTCACGGGTACATGTCTGTCTATATATAAGAGTGGAGAGAATAAGGAGGGTGCTACTGACAGGCTGTCACAGGTACATGTCTATATATAATAGTGGAGAGAATAAGGAGGGGGCCTCTGACAGGCTGTCACAGGTACATGTCTGTCTATATATAAGAGTGGAGAGAATAAGGAGGGGGCTACTGACAGGCTGTCACAGGTACCTGCCTGTCTATACATATAAAGTGGAGAGAATAAGGAGGAGGCCGCTGACAGGTTGTCACAGGTACCTGCCTGTTTATATATATATAAAGCGGAGATAATATAGAGGGGGGCGCTGATAGGCTGTCACAGATACCTGTCTATATATAATAGTGGAAAGAATAAGGAGGCGGTCGTTGACAGACTGTCACAGGTACATGTCTGTCAATATATATATAAAATGGAGAGAATAAGGGGGGGTGGGGCGCTGACTGGTTGACACAGGTACCTGTCTATATATAAAAGTGGAGAGAATAAGGAGGCGGTCGTTGACAGACTGTCACAGGTACCTGTCTATATATAAATTGGAGAGGCTAAGGAGGGGGCTGCTGACACGTGTCTGTCTATATATAAAAGTGGAGAGAATAAGGAGGGGTTGCTGACAGGCTGTGACAGGTACTTGTCTGTCTATATAAAAGTGGAGAGAATAAGGAGGGGGCTGCTGACAGGCTGACACAAGTACATGTTTGTCTATATATAAAGTGGAGAGAACAAGGAGGGGGCCGCTGACAGGCTGACACAGGTACATGTCTGTCTATATCTATATATATAAAATGGAGAGAATAAGGAGGGGGCCGCTGACAGGTTGACACAGGTACCTGTCTATATATAAAAGTGGAAAGAATAAGGAGGCGGTCGTTGACAGACTGTCACAGGTACCTGTCTATATGTAAAAGTGGAGAGAGTAAAGAGGGGGCCGCTGGCAGGCTGTCACAGGTACATGTCTGTCAATATATAAAAGTGGAGAGACTAAGGAGGGGGCTGCTGACACGTGTCTGTCTATATATAAAAGTGGAGAGAATAAGGAAAGGGCTGCTGACAGGCTGTCACAGGTACTTGTCTGTCTATATAAAAGTAGAGAGAATAAGGAGGGGGCTGCTGACAGGCTGACACAAGTACTTGTTTGTCTATATATAAAGTGGAGAGAATAAGGAGGGGGCCGCTGACAGGCTGACACAGGTACATGTCTGTCAATATATAAAAGTGGAGAGACTAAGGAGGGGGCTGCTGACGCGTGTCCGTCTATATTTAAAAGTGGAGAGAATAAGGAGGGGGCTGCTGACAGGCTGACACAGGTACCTGCCTGTCTATATATAAAAGTGGAGATATTAAGGAGGGGGCCACTGACAGGCTGAGACAGGCACATGTCGGTCTATTTTTAAAAGTGGAGAGAATAAGGAGGGGGCAGCTGACAGGCTGACACAGTTACATGTCTGTCTAAATATATATATATATAGGTGAGAGAATAAGGAGGGGGCCGCTGACAGGCTGACACGGGTACCTGTTTGTATATATATATATATATAGTGGAAAAAATAAGAGGGGGCCGCTGACAGGCTGTCACAGGTACATATGTGTCTATATAAGAAGCAGAGAGAATATGGAGGAGGCCGCTGACAGGCTGTCACAGGTACATGTATGTCTTTATATAAACTGGAGGGGGCTGCTGACAGGCTGTCACAGGTACATGTCTGTCTATATTAGAAAACAGAGTAAGGAGAGCCCGCTGAGAGGCTGTCACAGGTACATGTCTGTCTATATTAGAAAACAGAGTAAGGAGAGCCCGCTGAGAGGCTGTCACAGGTACATGTCTGTCTATATAAGAAAGCAGAGAGAATAAGGAGGGGGCTGCTGACAGGCTGTCACAGGTCGGCACTTAATGTGCATTGAGTGGTTAGGACAGTGAAGATGCAGTGAGTATTTGATGGTTAGGACAGTGAGGGTTGTGACTATACGAAACCCTAGAGCAGCCTCTCCCCTAGGTGTATCGTCCTGAAGGGGAACGTCGCTGAGACCGCTGTCAAGTCAGTGACTATATCTCCCCCAGGGACTTTGCAGAGTGAGGCTGAATGGGCGGTAGCTGGTAGCAGACTGTGACCAAAGCCAGGCCAGTCCTCTAGCCACTGGAGAGGGAGGCAGGTATCGACCCCTCTGCCTCCAAGTAATAAGCTCAATGCTGACAGATCCGGAGACTTTGCCGCAGGACACACACCAGTATAGGAGGGGATCAGGAATGGAAACACACCAGTATAGGAGGGGAACAGGAATGGACACACACCAGTATAGGAGAGGAACAGGAATGGACACGCACCAGTATAGGAGGGGAACAGGAACGGACACACACCAGTATAGGAGGGGAACAGGAATGGACACACACCAGTATAGGAGAGGAACAGGAATGGACACACACCAGTATAGGAGGGGACCAGGAATGGACACACACCAGTATAGGAGGGGAACAGGAATGGACACACACCAGTATAGGAGAGGAACAGGAATGGACACACACCAGTATAGGAGGGGAACAGGAATGGACACACACCAGTATAGGAGGGGAACAGGAATGGACACACACCAGTATAGGAGGGGAACAGGAATGGACACACACCAGTATAGGAGAGGAACAGGAATGGACACACACCAGTATAGGAGAGGAACAGGAACGGACACACACCAGTATAGGAGAGGAACAGGAATGGACACACACCAGTATAGGAGGGGAACAGGAATGGACACACACCAGTATAGGAGGGGAACAGGAATGGACACACACCAGTATAGGAGGGGAACAGGAATGGACACACACCAGTATAGGAGGGTAACAGGAATGGACACACCCCAGTATAGGAACAGGAATGGACACACACCAGTATAGGAGGGGAACAGGAATGGACACACACCAGTATAGGAGAGGAGCAGGAATGGACACACACCAGTATAGGAGAGGAACAGGAATGGACACACACCAGTATAGGAAGGGAACAGGAATGGACACACACCAGTATAGGAGGGGAACAGGAATGGACACACACCAGTATAGGAGGGGAACAGGAAGGGACACACACCAGTATAGGAGGGGAACAGGAATGGACACACACCAGTATAGGAGGGGAACAGGAATGGACACACACCAGTATAGGAGAGGAACAGGAATGGACACACACCAGTATAGGAGGGGAACAGGAATGGACACACACCAGTATAGGAGGGGAACAGGAATGGACACACACCAGTATAGGAGAGGAACAGGAATGGACACACACCAGTATAGGAGAGGAACAGGAATGGACACACACCAGTATAGGAGAGGAACAGGAACGGACACACACCAGTATAGGAGGGGAACAGGAACGGACACACACCAGTATAGGAGGGGAACAGGAACGGACACACACCAGTATAGGAGAGGAACAGGAATGGACACACACCAGTATAGGAGAGGAACAGGAATGGACACACACCAGTATAGGAGGGGAACAGGAATGGACACACACCAGTATAGGAGGGGAACAGGAATGGACACACACCAGTATAGGAGAGGAACAGGAATGGACACACACCAGTATAGGAGAGGAGCAGGAATGGACACACACCAGTATAGGAGAGGAACAGGAATGGACACACACCAGTATAGGAAGGGAACAGGAATGGACACACACCAGTATAGGAGGGGAACAGGAATGGACACACACCAGTATAGGAGGGGAACAGGAAGGGACACACACCAGTATAGGAGGGGAACAGGAATGGACACACACCAGTATAGGAGGGGAACAGGAACGGACACACACCAGTATAGGAGGGGAACAGGAATGGACACACACCAGTATAGGAGGGGAACAGGAATGGACACACACCAGTATAGGAGGGGAACAGGAATGGACACACAAGAGTATAGGAGGGGAACAGGAATGGACACACACCAGTATAGGAGGGGAACAGGAATGGACACACACCAGTATAGGAGGGGAACAGGAATGGACACACACCAATATAGGAGGGGAACAGGAATGGACACACACCAGTATAGGAGGGGAACAGGAATGGACACACACCAGTATAGGAGAGGAACAGGAATGGACACACACCAGGAGTGATCATTTATTTGAAAACAGCACTGATATTTATACAAAGACAATGTGACATCAACTAAGGGGAAGGCACAGGGGAAACTAATTAACATAGTAAGCCTCAAACAATAGAGAGACTCATTTAAAACAGTTGGATATAACATAATCACATCTTTAAATACAGACACTTAATGAATACAACATAACAGAAGGGCATACCATGGTGAAATCCTGCCTCACACCTTTCAGGATACAAAGGTGTCAAGTACAGATACCTCCAGAGTACACTCAGATACAAAAGGACACTGAATGACACATAAAGACAATGGGAATTTGACACAATGACAAGAATACATTTAACACATATTAACCAGGAACTGGATATTTAACATATTGCAACAGTAACATAATAACATTCCTAACACCTCCTGAGAGACTAGAGCAGCGGTGGCGAACCTATGGCACGCGTGCCACTACTGGCACGCCGAGCCCTCAGCAGTGGCACGCGGCTAGGTTCAGCTCTCACCGCTTAGCTGCTCCGTTGCCCTGGAGGGGCAGGCATCAGCGTAATAGATTGGCGCCGCCGGTTATCTGCTTCTTCTCCAGATGATTGGCGCATGTGCCTTCTGTGAAGAAGCGTTCAAGTCGGAAAGCAATTAACTGTTTGCTTTCCGACTGGAACGCTTCTTCACATGACGCACATGCGTCAATCATCTGGAGAAGAAGCAGGTGACCGGCAGCGCCCGTCTATTACTCTGATGCCTGAACCTCCAGGACAACGGAGCAGATTACCGGTGAGAGCTAAACCTGCATGTGTGTGCGCGTTTGTGAGTAGAAGTGTGTATGAGTATGAGTATATGTGTGTGTATGAGTATGATAAGTGTGTGTATGAGTATGATAAGTGTGTGTGTGTGAGTATGAATATGATAAGTGTGTGTGTGTGTGAGTATGAATATGATAAGTGTGTGTGTGAGTATAAGTGTGTGTGTTTGGGTATAAGTGTGTGCAAGTATGAGTATAAGTGTGTGTGTGTATGAGTATGAGTGTCTGTATGAGTATAAGTGTGTGTGTTTGGGTATAAGTGTGTGAGTATGAGTATAAGTGTGTGTGGGAGTATAAGTGTGTGTGTATGAGTATAAGTGTGTGTGTGTGTGTGTGTGTATATGAGTGTGTGTATGAGTATGAGTGTCTGTATGAGTATAAGTGTCTGTATGAGTATGTGTGTGTGTGTATGTGTGAGTATAAGTATGAGTGGGTGTGAGTATAAATGTGTGTGTGAGTTTGAGTATAAGTGTGCGTGCGCATGAGTATAAGTGTGCGTGTATGAGTATAAGTGTGTGTATCAGTATAAGTGTGCGTGTATGAGTATAAGTGTGTGTATCAGTATAAGTGTGTGTGTGAGTATGAGTATAAGTGTGTATGTGTATGAGTGTGCGTGTGTATGAGTGTGCGTGTGTATGAGTATAAGTGTGTGTGTATGAGTGTGTGTGTGTGTGTATGAGTATAAGCGTGTGTGAGTATGCGGTGTTGGCACTTTGTGGTCTGGAAATTTGTTTTGTTCAAAAATTGGGCACTCGGGACCAAAAACGTTCGCCATAACTGGACTAGAGTGTGAAGCACAGGAGAGAATCTCAACCTGGGAAACACAATGGCTTAGATGACATCTTGAGTGAACTAGTCCTGGGCACCCTGTGTTAGAAGTCCAGCTGTACTGAAGACAGGGTGCCACTGGTGGCCCCAAAGTGTGTACCCCCATAACTATCACACACAGAGACAGGGTCCATAGTCTATTGGGAGGAGGTGGACCATTACTTCTCTCCAAGAACCCCAATGAGGGAAGGTTCCATCACAAGGGTGCAGTGTGTTTATGTTGAATAGGGTAGTTAAGGTGCAGTGAATGTTTGATAGGGCAGTGGGGGTGCAGTGAGTTTATATTGGTTAAGGGAGTTAAGGTTCAGTTAGCATTTGATGGCTAGGGCAGTGAGGGTGCAGTGAGTATTTGATAGTTAAGGTAGTGGTGTCTAGTGAGAATTTGATAGGTCAGTGAGGGTGCAGTGAGTATTTGATAGGGAGGGCAGTGAGGGTGCAGTGAGTATTTGATAGGGCAGTGAGGGTGCAGTGATTATTTGATAGGGCAGTGAGGGTGCAGTGATTATTTGATGGGGCAGTGAGGGTGCAGTGATTATTTGATGGGGCAGTGAGGGTGCAGTGATTATTTGATGGGGCAGTGAGGGTGCAGTGATTATTTGATAGGGCAGTGAGGGTGCAGTGATTATTTGATAGGGCAGTGAGGGTGCAGTGATTATTTGATAGGGCAGTGAGGGTGCAGTGATTATTTAATGGGACAGTGAGGGTGCAGTGATTATTTGATAGGGCAGTGAGGGTGCAGTGAGTATTTGATTGGACAGTGAGGGTGCAGTGATTATTTGATAGGGCAGTGAGGGTGCAGTGATTATTTGATAGGGCAGTGAGGGTGCAGTGATTATTTGATGGGACAGTGAGGGTGCAGTGATTATTTGATGGGACAGTGAGGGTGCAGTGAGTATTTGATAGGGCAGTGAGGGTGCAGTGATTATTTGATGGGACAGTGAGGGTGCAGTGAGTATTTGATGGGACAGTGAGGGTGCAGTGATTATTTGATAGGGCAGTTAGGGTGCAGTGATTATTTAATGGGACAGTGAGGGTGCAGTGAGTATTTGATAGGGCAGTGAGGGTGCAGTGATTATTTGATAGGGCAGTGAGGGTGCAGTGATTATTTGATGGGACAGTGAGGGTGCAGTGATTATTTGATGGGGCAGTGAGGGTGCAGTGATTATTTGATAGGGCAGTGAGGGTGCAGTGATTATTTGATAGGGCAGTGAGGGTGCAGTGATTATTTAATGGGACAGTGAGGGTGCAGTGATTATTTGATAGGGCAGTGAGGGTGCAGTGATTATTTGATAGGGCAGTGAGGGTGCAGTGATTATTTGATAGGGCAGTGAGGGTGCAGTGATTATTTAATGGGACAGTGAGGGTGCAGTGATTATTTGATAGGGCAGTGAGGGTGCAGTGATTATTTGATAGGGCAGTGAGGGTGCAGTGATTATTTGATGGGACAGTGAGGGTGCAGTGATTATTTGATGGTTAGTAAAAATGAAGATGCAGTTAGCATTTGATGGCTACGGCAGTTAGGATGCAGTGAGTATTTGATAGGGCAGTGAGGATGCAGTGAGTATTTGAGGGTTAGGGCAGTGAGTTTATATTGGTTAGAGCAGTTAAGGTGCAGTGATTATTGGATAGTAAGGGCAGTGAGGGTGCAGTGAGTATTTGAGGGTTAAAGCAGAGAGGTAGCAGTGAGTATCTGTAATCAGGATATTTATACCGAGGATACCTGTTAATATATAATAAATCTATCTGTAATCAGGATATTTATACCGAGGATACCTGTTATTATATAATAAATCTATCTGTAATCAGGATATTTATACCGAGGATACCTGTTATTATATAATAAATCTATATGTAATCAGGATATTTATACCGGGGATACCTGTTAATATATAATAAATCTAGCTGTAATCAGGATATTTATACCCGGGATACCTGTTATTATATAATAAATCTATCTGTAATCAGGATATTTATACCGAGGATACCTGTTATTATATAATAAATCTATATGTAATCAGGATATTTATACCGGGGATACCTGTTATTATATAATAAATCTATCTGTAATCAGGATATTTATACCGGGGATACCTGTTAATATATAATAAATCTATATGTAATCAGGATATTTATACCGGGGATACCTGTTAATATATAATAAATCTAGCTGTAATCAGGATATTTATACCCGGGATACCTGTTATTATATAATAAATCTATCTGTAATCAGGATATTTATACCGGGGATGCCTGTTATTATATAATAAATCTATCTGTAATCAGGATATTTATACCAGGGATACCTGTTATTATATAATAAATCTATCTGTAATCAGGATATTTATACCGGGGATACCTGTTATTATATAATAAATCTATATGTAATCAGGATATTTATACCGGGGATACCTGTTAATATATAATAAATCTATCTGTAATCAGGATATTTATACCGAGGATACCTGTTAATATATAATAAATCTATCTGTAATCAGGATATTTATACCGAGGATACCTGTTAATATATAATAAATCTATCTGTAATCAGGATATTTATACCGAGGATACCTGTTAATATATAATAAATCTATCTGTAAGCAGGATATTTATACTGGGGATACCTGTTATTATATAATAAATCTATCTGTAATCAGGATATTTATACCAGGGATACCTGTTAATATATAATAAATCTATCTGTAATCAGGATATTTATACCGGGGATACCTGTTATTATATAATAAATCTATCTGTAATCAGGATATTTATACCGGGGATACCTGTTAATATATAATAAATCTAGCTGTAATCAGGATATTTATACCGAGGATACCTGTTATTATATAATAAATCTATCTGTAATCAGGATATTTATACCGAGGATACCTGTTATTATATAATAAATCTATCTGTAATCAGGATATTTATACCGGGGATACCTGTTATTATATAATAAATCTATCTGTAATCAGGATATTTATACCGGGGATACCTGTTATTATATAATAAATCTATATGTAATCAGGATATTTATACCGGGGATACCTGTTAATATATAATAAATCTAGCTGTAATCAGGATATTTATACCGAGGATACCTGTTAATATATAATAAATCTAGCTGTAATCAGGATATTTATACCCGGGATACCTGTTATTATATAATAAATCTATCTGTAATCAGGATATTTATACCGGGGATGCCTGTTAATATATAATATATCTATCTGTAATCAGGATATTTATACCGAGGATACCTGTTATTATATAATAAATCTATCTGTAATCAGGATATTTATACCGGGGATACCTGTTATTATATAATAAATCTATCTGTAATCAGGATATTTATACCGGGGATACCTGTTATTATATAATAAATCTATCTGTAATCAGGATATTTATACCGGGGATACCTGTTATTATATATAAATCTATCTGTAATCAGGATATTTATACCGGGGATACCTGTTATTATATAATAAATCTATCTGTAATCAGGATATTTATACCCAGGATACCTGTTATTATATAATAAATCTATCTGTAATCAGGATATTTATACCGAGGATACCTGTTAATATATAATAAATCTAGCTGTAATCAGGATATTTATACCCGGGATACCTGTTATTATATAATAAATCTATCTGTAATCAGGATATTTATACCAGGG
Organism: Pelodytes ibericus; assembly: GCA_036172795.1. NCBI lineage: Eukaryota > Metazoa > Chordata > Amphibia > Anura > Pelodytidae > Pelodytes > Pelodytes ibericus. The sequence continues at coordinate 230,235,573 of CM069859.1, forward strand.
ATACCTGTTAATATATAATAAATCTATCTGTAATCAGGATATTTATACCGGGGATACCTGTTATTATATAATAAATCTATCTGTAATCAGGATATTTATACCGAGGATACCTGTTATTATATATAAATCTATCTGTAATCAGGATATTTATACTGGGGATACCTGTTATTATATAATAAAGCTATCTGTAATCAGGATATTTATACCGGGGATACCTGTTATTATATAATAAATCTATCTGTAATCAGGATATTTATACCGGGGATACCTGTTAATATATAATAAATCTATCTGTAATCAGGATATTTATACCGGGGATACCTGTTAATATATAATATATCTATCTGTAATCAGGATATTTATACCGGGGATACCTGTTAATATATAATAAATCTATCTGTAATCAGGATATTTATACCGAGGATACCTGTTAATATATAATAAATCTATCTGTAATCAGGATATTTATACCGAGGATACCTGTTAATATATAATAAATCTATCTGTAATCAGGATATTTATACCGGGGATACCTGTTATTATATAATAAATCTATCTGTAAGCAGGATATTTATACTGGGGATACCTGTTATTATATAATAAATCTATCTGTACGTGGGATATTTATACCGGGGATACCTGTTAATATATAATAAATCTATCTGTAATCAGGATATTTATACCGGGGATACCTGTTATTATATAATAAATCTATCTGTAAGCAGGATATTTATACCGGGGATACCTGTTAATATATAATAAATCTATCTGTAATCAGGATATTTATACCCAGGATACCTGTTATTATATAATAAATCTATCTGTAATCAGGATATTTATACCCGGGATACCTGTTAATATATAATAAATCTATCTGTAATCAGGATATTTATACCCGAGATACCTGTTAATATATAATAAATCTATCTGTGATCAGGATATTTATACCGGGGATACCTGTTATTATATAATAAATCTATCTGTAATCAGGATATGTATACCGGGGATGCCTGTTATTATATAATAAATCTATCTGTAATCAGGATATTTATACCGGGGATACCTGTTATTATATAATAAATCTATCTGTAATCAGGATATTTATACCGGGGATACCTGTTAATATATAATAAATCTATCTGTAATCAGGATATTTATACCGGGGATACCTGTTATTATATATAAATCTATCTGTAATCAGGATATTTATACCCGGGATACCTGTTATTATATATAAATCTATATGTAATCAGGATATTTATACCGAGGATACCTGTTAATATATAATAAATCTAGCTGTAATCAGGATATTTATACCGGGGATACCTGTTATTATATAATAAATCTATCTGTAATCAGGATATTTATACCAGGGATACCTGTTATTATATAATAAATCTATCTGTAATCAGGATATTTATACCGGGGATACCTGTTATTATATAATAAATCTATATGTAATCAGGATATTTATACCGGGGATACCTGTTAATATATAATAAATCTATCTGTAATCAGGATATTTATACCGGGGATACCTGTTATTATATAATAAATCTATATGTAATCAGGATATTTATACCGGGGATACCTGTTAATATATAATAAATCTATCTGTAATCAGGATATTTATACCGGGGATGCCTGTTATTATATAATAAATCTATCTGTAATCAGGATATTTATACCGGGGATACCTGTTATTATATAATAAATCTATCTGTAATCAGGATATTTATACCGGGGATACCTGTTAATATATAATAAATCTATCTGTAATCAGGATATTTATACCGGGGATACCTGTTATTATATATAAATCTATCTGTAATCAGGATATTTATACCGGGGATGCCTGTTATTATATAATAAATCTATCTGTAATCAGGATATTTATACCGGGGATACCTGTTATTATATATAAATCTATCTGTAATCAGGATATTTATACTGGGGATACCTGTTATTATATATAAATCTATCTGTAATCAGGATATTTATACCGGGGATACCTGTTATTATATATAAATCTATCTGTAATCAGGATATTTATACCGGGGATACCTGTTATTATATATAAATCTATCTGTAATCAGGATATTTATACCGGGGATACCTGTTATTATATAATAAATCTATCTGTAATCAGGATATTTATACCGGGGATACCTGTTATTATATAATAAATCTATATGTAATCAGGATATTTATACCGGGGATACCTGTTATTATATAATAAATCTATATGTAATCAGGATATTTATACCGAGGATACCTGTTATTATATATAAATCTATCTGTAATCAGGATATTTATACCGGGGATACCTGTTATTATATAATAAATCTATCTGTAATCAGGATATTTATACTGGGGATACCTGTTATTATATATAAATCTATCTGTAATCAGGATATTTATACCGGGGATACCTGTTATTATATATAAATCTATCTGTAATCAGGATATTTATACCAGGGATACCTGTTATTATATATAAATCTATCTGTAATCAGGATATTTATACCGGGGATACCTGTTATTATATAATAAATCTATCTGTAATCAGGATATTTATACCGGGGATACCTGTTAATATATAATAAATCTATCTGTAATCAGGATATTTATACCGGGGATACCTGTTATTATATATAAATCTATCTGTAATCAGGATATTTATACCGGGGATACCTGTTATTATATATAAATCTATCTGTAATCAGGATATTTATACCGGGGATACCTGTTATTATATAATAAATCTATCTGTAATCAGGATATTTATACCGGGGATACCTGTTATTATTTATAAATCTATCTGTAATCAGGATATTTATACCGGGGATACCTGTTAATATATAATAAATCTATCTGTAATCAGGATATTTATACCGGGGATACCTGTTAATATATAATATATCTATCTGTAATCAGGATATTTATACCGGGGATACCTGTTATTATATATAAATCTATCTGTAATCAGGATATTTATACCGGGGATACCTGTTATTATATATAAATCTATCTGTAATCAGGATATTTATACCGGGGATACCTGTTATTATATATAAATCTATCTGTAATCAGGATATTTATACCGGGGATACCTGTTATTATATAATAAATCTATCTGTAATCAGGATATTTATACCGGGGATACCTGTTAATATATAATAAATCTATCTGTAATCAGGATATTTATACTGGGGATACCTGTTATTATATAATAAATCTGTCTGTACGTGGGATATTTATACCGGGGATACCTGTTATTATATATAAATCTATCTGTAATCAGGATATTTATACCGGGGATACCTGTTATTATATATAAATCTATCTGTAATCAGGATATTTATACCGGGGATACCTGTTATTATATATAAATCTATCTGTAATCAGGATATTTATACCGGGGATACCTGTTATTATATATAAATCTATCTGTAATCAGGATATTTATACCGGGGATACCGGTTATTATATATAAATCTATCTGTAATCAGGATATTTATACCGGGGATACCTGTTATTATATATAAATCTATCTGTAATCAGGATATTTATACCGGGGATACCTGTTATTATATAATAAATCTATCTGTAATCAGGATATTTATACCGGGGATACCTGTTAATATATAATAAATCTATCTGTAATCAGGATATTTATACCGGGGATACCTGTTATTATATAATAAATCTATCTGTAATCAGGATATTTATACCGGGGATACCTGTTAATATATAATAAATCTATCTGTAATCAGGATATTTATACTGGGGATACCTGTTATTATATAATAAATCTGTCTGTACGTGGGATATTTATACCGGGGATACCTGTTATTATATATAAATCTATCTGTAATCAGGATATTTATACCGGGGATACCTGTTATTATATATAAATCTATCTGTAATCAGGATATTTATACCGGGGATACCTGTTATTATATATAAATCTATCTGTAATCAGGATATTTATACCGGGGATACCTGTTATTATATATAAATCTATCTGTAATCAGGATATTTATACCGGGGATACCGGTTATTATATATAAATCTATCTGTAATCAGGATATTTATACCGGGGATACCTGTTATTATATATAAATCTATCTGTAATCAGGATATTTATACCGGGGATGCTTGTTTACCGGGAGCAGTCATTAATTTTCTCACTCTTTCCAAACGCAGCCATGCTTGGAATCTGCTTTGTCTTCGTCCTTTGCCTCAATGCCATCCACAGCCAGTTTCCCAGAGTTTGCACCTCAGAAGCAGCTTTTCGGACCAAGAGCTGCTGCCCTCTTTGGAAAGACAGAAGTCCTTGCGGTTCTCTGTCAGGACGTGGGAAATGTCGAGACTGGGTAGCGTTACGTGGCAATACGGTTCCTATTTACAATGATGACCGTTTGGACTGGCCACGATTCTATTACGACAATACGTGTGAATGCTACGGAAATTACAGTGGCTTCGACTGTGGTGACTGCAAGTTCGGATACTTCGGGGAGAAATGCGATGAGAAAAAAATTGTGGTCCGAAGAGAGATTAGAGAGCTGACATTTTTAGAGAGGAAACGAGTGTTCAGCTACTTCGCCTTGGCCAAGACGACAAAATGTAAAGATTTTGTAGTGCTCAGTTCTGGGGACAGACATCACAGAGAGACCTACCGCTACGTCGATGCTTCTGTTTATGACGTGTTTGCTTGGATGCATTACTATTCCATGAAGGCCATGATGATAAATAGCACATTTGACTCTGATAGAAACTTTGCCCATCAGGGTCCTGCTTTCCCAGGCTGGCATCGCCTCGGTCTCGTGTTCCTGGAGAGACAGATTCAGCTAATGACTGGAGATTATGAGTTTAGCCTTCCATATTATGACTGGCGCGGGGAGAAGAATTGCTCCATCTGTACTGATGACTTTTTGGGAACCAATGATGTGCAGGGAATCCTGAATCCGTACTCCCATTTCTCATTCTGGAGGGTGAGCTCGCATTGTAAAAACACATGACAATAACCGCTCTGAGGATCACCATGTGATCTATTCTATTGGTCTAGGTCAAGAAAGTCGTAACCTTGGAGTCATTTCTTTATATAACATTTCAGACTCTCTATTCACATAAATGTAGAAAAACACATGGTATCAGGTAAAGATCAGCAAATCAAGACCAGCCATCTGGTATTAGTGGATTCAGTTTCCCAGCATTCGATCCCCTTGTAATCATCAGTGTTACTCTAGAATAGAAAGGCAATTACACATTGCACACTTAACATTGCATGGTCACAGCTTATGGGCAGACAGATACATATGGTGACAGACAAACACAGATAGCGACAGACACACATAGCAACATCTGCAGATAGCGTCAGAAATACACAGATAGCGACAGGCACAGAGAGAGACAGACAGACACAGATAGCGACAGACATAGATAGCGACAGCTGCAGATAGCAACAGACAGACACAGATAGCAACAGACAGACACAGATAGTGACAGACAGACACAGATAGCGATAGGCGCAGATTGCAACAGACAGACACAGATAGAGACAGACACAGATAGCAATAGGCGCAGATATCGACAGACACAGATAGCGACAGACAGACATAGTGACAGACACAGACAGTGTCAGACGCAGATAGCGACAGGCTCGGATAGCAACAGACAGACACAGATAGCAACAGACACAGATAACGACAGACACAGTGACAGACACAGATAGCAACAGACAGACACAGATAGCAACAGACAGACACAGATAGCAACAGACAAACACAGATAGTGACAGACAGACACAGATAGCGACAGACACAGATAACGACAGACATAGATAGCGACAGACAGACACAGATAGTGACAGACAGACACAGATAGCGACAGACACAGATAACGACAGACAATGATAGCGACAGACAGACACAGATAGCAACAGACAGACAGAAAGACATAGCGACAGACACAGATAGCAACAGGCGCAGATAGCAACAGACAGACACAGATAGCAACAGACAAACAGAAAGACATAGCGACAGACACAGATAGCAACAGATGTAGATAGAAACAGACAGACACAGATAGCGACAGACACAGATAAAGAAAGACACAGATAGCGACAGACAGACACAGATAGCAACAGGCGCAGATAGTGACAGACACAGAGAGCAACAGCTGCAGATAGCAACAGAGAGACACAGATAGCGACAGACAAAGATAGCGACAGCTGCAGATAGCAACAGACACAGAGAGCAACAGCTGCAGATAGCAACAGACAGACACAGATAGCAACAGACAAAGATAGTGACAGCTGCAGATAGCAACAGACAGACACAGATAGCAACAGACAGACACAGATAGCACAGACACAGATAGCGATAGGCTCAGATAGCAACAGACAGACACAGATAGCGACAGACATACACAGATAGCGACAGACACATGTAGCAACAGGCGCAGATAGCGACAGACACAGATAGCGACAGACAGACAGACATAGTGACAGGCACAGATAGTGACAGACGCAGATAGCGACAGGGTCGGATAGCAACAGACAAACACAGATAGTGACAGAGACAGATAGTGAAAGGCGCAGATAGTGACAGGCGCAGATAGCAACAGACAGACACAGATAGCAACAGACAAACACAGATAGCAACAGACACAGCAACAGGCGCAGATAGCAACAGACAGACACAGATAGCGACAGACACAGATAACGACAGACATAGATAGCGACAGGCACAGATAAAGAAAGACACAGATAGCGACAGACAGACACAGATAGCAACAGACAGACAGAAAGACATAGCGACAGACACAGATAGCGACAGACAGACACAGATAGCGACAGACATAGATAGTGACAGGCACAGATAGCAACAGACAGATACAGATAGCGACAGACAGACAGAGATAGTGACAGACACAGATAGCAACAGACAGATACAGATAGCGACAGACAGACAGAGATAGTGACAGACACAGATAGCAACAGACAGACACAGATAGCAACAGACAGACAGAAAGACATAGCGACAGACACAGATAGCGACAGGCGCAGATAGCAACAGACAGACACAGATAGCGACAGACACAGATAGCGACAGGTGCAGATAGTGACAGACACAGATAGCGACAGACAGACACAGATAAAGACAGACACAGATACCGACAGGTGCAGATAGCAACAGACAGACACAGATAGCGACAGACAGACACAGATAGTGTGTCTGATAGATAGATTTGTATATATAGACAAAATATATAGACAGAAAAATTGGAGGTTGACTTTCATTTTGAGACTAATTCAAATTCGGCAGCCGAGAAAAAAAAACCAGGTTCCAATTTTCCCCATTGAAAGTAATAGGAGGTAAAATGAGCAAAGCTAGTGACTGAGACCTGGCTCCCGATCAGGAGATCATTAGGAAACACATAGAAGATGGATTTCCCATTTACCACCACCCTGTGCTCTCTATCTTTCAGCCAATTTGTACAGTCACCTCGTGTTTGGAACCATATAAATATATAACATCCACCGCAGCACCTATATCTAGAGTTTTACGCACTTTTTCATAGAATGTAATTAAGTTACTTTGACAAGATCTGTATTTCACAAAGCAAATAGCAAGATGAAATCTTGAATATATTCCCTTAGCAACCGTTCAGACACTTTCCCCACCCCAGATGTCAAGTGTACAGGTCTATAATTGTCTGGCTGGGGTTTTGATCCCTTTTTTTGGGGGCCAATCTGTGGGCACTATGCCTGAAATTAACTTTTATTTCCGTTTTGTTTAAGGCTATCTGCAGTGGTTTTAATTATCCAGATGCCTACTGCCCAACTGCGGATTTGGAATTTAAAATGGAAAGGCTGCATCGGAAGCCGGGAACCACCCCCTACGCACCCAACCTACCCACATTCGCGGACGTGGAGAATGTACTCAAACTTAGAGACTTTGACACTCCTCCATTTAATGAAACCGCTCTGCGAAGCTTTCGTAATGCTCTGGAAGGTATTTACTGCTTTCTTCCACTATTGACTTTACCATTATTTTACTCACTTTCTCTGTTATTTTGGGGGAGGATAGTAAATGTGGGGGCAGGGGCATTTCATTTATCATTTATTAGGGGGCCAGAGGTCATTTCAGAAGCCCCTCTTCCTGGTTTCTAAGGAAGACGGGGTACTTTTTTTTTTTTTTAAAGGAACACTAAACGTTATATTTCACAAGTTAAATATTAATTGTTCGTAGTATGAGGATGAACAGACAGGTACTTTTGATAGGACATTTGAGTTTATCCTCTGACCAACAGTTGCCATGCTTCCACCCTATGGGGGAAGGAGTTTGATTTCCAAGGGGGAATGAGTTTGATTTCTATGGGGGAAGGAGTTTGATTTCTATAGGGGAAGGAGTTTGATTTCTATGGGGGAAGGCGTTTGATTTCTATAGGGGAAGTAGTTTGATTTCTGTGGGGGAATGAGTTTGATTTCTATGGGGGAAGGAGTTTGATTTTAATGGGGAAGTAATTTTATTTATATGGAGGAACATCCAGACCATTTTGAAATGCATCTATTGTGGTTGATAGCACTACCTCTCTTGGCAGTGCGCTCCATAACTTTATTGTCCTTACCGTAAAGAATCCCTTCCTTTGCTGCCTATGAAATCTTTGCTCTTCCAGTCTCAGGGGGTGACCTCTTGTTCTTTGTACATTTCTATTAATGAACAGGTCCCTGGAGAGCTCCTTATATTGGCCCTGCACATATTTATATAATGTTATCATATCCCCTCTAAGACGCCTTTTTTCTAAAGTAAATAAATGCAATTTTTTAAGTCTCTCTTCATAACTAAGATCCTCCAATCCCCTTATTAATTTTGTAGCTCTCCTTTGCACTTTTTCTAGTTCCTTAATATCCTTTTTAAGGACTGGTGCCCAGAATTGTACTGCATATTCAAGGTGAGGTCTTACCATTGATTTGTAAAGAGGCAAGATGATGTCCTCCTCCCGTGAATCTATACCTCGTTTTATACATGCCAATATCTTATTGGCCCTTGCAGCTGCTGACTGGCATTGGGCACTGTTGCCAAGTTTGTTATCTACAATGATTCCTAAATCCTTTTCATTAGTAGTTTTTCCCAGGGAAATACCATTTAACGTATATGTTGCTTTGTTATTATTTTTCCCATAATGCATAACTTTACATTTGTCTATATTGAACCTCATTTGCCACTTTCTTGCCCAGTTCCCTACTCTGTCCAAATCTTCCTGTAAAGAAAAAACATCAAGATTAGTCTTTATTACCTTACCTAATTTTGTGTCATCAGCAAACACTGAGACATGGCTCTCAGCACAACGTGGGAGATCATTAATAAACAGATTAAAAAGAAGAGGTCCCAAAACAGACCCCTGAGGTACTCCGCTCACTACCCTGGTCCAATTTGAAGCTTTACCATTTACAACAACCCTTTGTGTTCTATCTTTTAGCCAATTTTCAATCCAAATACATACATTTGCCCCCAATCCTATTTCTCTCAATTTGTAGAGTAACCTTTTGTGTGGAACTGTATCAAATGCTTTAGCAAAATCCAAATAGATCACATCAACTGCCACACCTAGATCTATATTTTTACTGACTTCTTCATAGAATGTTATTAAGTTTGTTTGACAAGACCTGTCTTTCACAAAACCATGTTGACTTTTACTAATTATATTCTGATTCAAGATGTATTCTTGAGTGTACACCTTTAGCAATATTTCAAATAATTTCCCCACTACAGATGTCAAGCTCACTGGCCTATAATTACCAGGCAGAGATTTTGATCCCTTTTTAAATATTGGAATGACATCCGCCTTTCGCCAGTCTGTTGGCACTATACCTGAACTGAACGAATCCCTAAAGATCATAAATATTGGTCTGGCCAGAATTATGCTTAACTCTCTAAGGACCCTTGGGTGTATACCATCTGGCCCTGGGGCCTTGTCTATCTTAACAGTGTTTAATTGCATAAACACTTTTTCCTGTGTCAGCCAATCCCATGTTTGTGGTGACTGTTCCGTAACTAGCTGGGGCTCATCCATCTGTTCTTCCTTAGTATAAACAGAAGAAAAAAAAGTATTTAAAATGTCTGCTTTTTCTCTGTCCTCACTTACCAAATTTCCCATTTGGGATAACAAGGGCCCAACATTTTCCCTCTTTAGCTTTTTTCCATTTATATACTTATAAAAAATGTTGGGGTTAATTTTACTCTCCTTAGCAATCCTTTTTTCGTTTTCCAATTTAGCCATTTTAATTGCCTTTTTGCAGGCTTTGTTGGCATCTTTGTATTTTATAAATGATAATGTTGATCCCTTGCTTTTATAATGTTTGAATGCCATTTTCTTGTTTTGCATTTCCTGTTTCACGGTACAGGTAAGCCACATTGGTTTTGATTTGTGTCTTTTGTATTTGTTTCCCAAAGGTATATATTGGGATGTGTACTTTTGTAATGTGTGCTTAAAGGCATTCCACTTGTCTTCTGTGTTTAGTCCAGAAAACAATCGTTCCCAGTCTAAATGTTCCATTGATGCCCTTAGTCCATCAGAGTTGGCCCTTCTAAAATTAAGTGTTTTGGTGGCGTAGTTACCAATTTGCTTTTTTGCATTAATCTCAAATGAGACCATATTATGGTCACTATTCCCCAAGTGTTCTCTTATTTGGATGTTTGAGATAAGCTGCTCATTGTTTGTTATTACTAAATCCAGACAGGCATCCATTCTAGTTGGGGTGTCTACTAATTGTGCCATAAATGTGTTATTAAGCAGGTTCAGAAACTTGCTGCCCCTAGCTGAACTAGTTGTGCCACACTTCCAATCTATATCTGGGTAATTAAAATCTCCCATGATTAGAACTTCATTCAGATTTTCAGCCTTTTCAATTTGTAATAAAAGCTGATCTTCTCCATCAATGCTAATATTTGGTGGCTTGTAGCATACACCTACAAGTAATGTGCGATTCTTTTTAGTGTCTAAGCTAATCTTAATAATAGAGCTTTTTGATCCAAGGAGAAATCTGATTGCCCTTTTGGAGTCAAGGAGGAATTTTTTCCCCCCTAGGAGGCAACATTCGAAAAAAGCTTCCTTAGGGTTTTTTTTTGCCTTCTTTTGGTTCAAAACGCTGAAATGATAGGTAGAAGGGTTAAACTTGATGGACTTGTGTCTTTTTTCAACCTAAATTACTATGTTACTATGAGGAAGGAGTTTGATTTCCAATGGGGAAGGAGTTTGATTTCTATGGGGGAAGGAGTTTGATTTATATAGGGGAAGGAGTTTGATTTCTATGAGGGAAGGAGTTTGATTTATATAGGAGAAGGAGTTTGATTTCTATAGGGGAATTAGTTTGATTTCTATGAGGGAAGGAGTTTGATTTCTATAGGGGAAGTAGTTTGATTTCTATGAGGGAAGGAGTTTGATTTCTATGGGGGAAGGAGTTTGATTTCCAAGGGGGAATGAGTTTGATTTTGATGGGGGAAGTAATTTTATTTATATGGAGGAAGGAGTTTGATTTCCAAGGGGGAAGGAGTTTGATTTCTATGGGGGAAGGAGTTTATTTTCTATAGGGGAAGGAGTTGGATTTCTATAGGGGAAGGAGTGTGGTTTCTATGGGGGAAGGAGTTTGATTTCTATAGGGGAAGGAGTTTGATTTCTATGGGGGGAAGGCGTTTGTTTTCTATGGGGGAAGGAGTTTGATTTCTATCGGGGAAGTAGTTTGCTTTCTATGAGGGAAGGAGTTTGATTTCTATGGGGGATGGAGTTTGATTTCTATGAGGGAAGGAGTTTGATTTCTATAGGAGTTTGATTTCTATAGGGGAAGTAGTTTGATTTCTATGAGGGAAGGAGTTTGATTTCTATAGGGGAAGTAGTTTGATTTCTATGAGGGAAGGAGTTTGATTTCTTTGAGGGAAGTAGTTTGATTTCTATGGGGGAATGAGTTTGATTTCTATCGGGGAAGTAGTTTGCTTTCTATGAGGGAAGGAGTTTGATTTCTATGGAGGATGGAGTTTGATTTCTATGAGGGAAGGAGTTTGATTTCTATAGGGGAAGTAGTTTGATTTCTATGAGGGAAGGAGTTTGATTTCTATGGGGGAAGGAGTTTGATTTCCAAGGGGGAATGAGTTTGATTTTGATGGGGGAAGTAATTTTATTTATATGGAGGAAGGAGTTTGATTTCCAAGGGGGAAGGAGTTTGATTTCTATGGGGGAAGGAGTTTATTTTCTATAGGGGAAGGAGTTGGATTTCTATAGGGGAAGGAGTGTGGTTTCTATGGGGGAAGGAGTTTGATTTCTATAGGGGAAGGAGTTTGATTTCTATGGGGGGAAGGCGTTTGTTTTCTATGGGGGAAGGAGTTTGATTTCTATCGGGGAAGTAGTTTGCTTTCTATGAGGGAAGGAGTTTGATTTCTATGGGGGATGGAGTTTGATTTCTATGAGGGAAGGAGTTTGATTTCTATAGGAGTTTGATTTCTATAGGGGAAGTAGTTTGATTTCTATGAGGGAAGGAGTTTGATTTCTATAGGGGAAGTAGTTTGATTTCTATGAGGGAAGGAGTTTGATTTCTTTGAGGGAAGTAGTTTGATTTCTATGGGGGAATGAGTTTGATTTCTATCGGGGAAGTAGTTTGCTTTCTATGAGGGAAGGAGTTTGATTTCTATGGAGGATGGAGTTTGATTTCTATGAGGGAAGGAGTTTGATTTCTATAGGGGAAGTAGTTTGATTTCTATGAGGGAAGTAGTTTGATTTCTATGAGGGAAGGAGTTTGATTTCTATGGGGGAAGGAGTTTGATTTCCAAGGGGGAATGAGTTTGATTTTGATGGGGGAAGTAATTTTATTTATATGGAGGAAGGAGTTTGATTTCCAAGGGGGAAGGAGTTTGATTTCTATGGGGGAAGGAGTTTATTTTCTATAGGGGAAGGAGTTGGATTTCTATAGGGGAAGAAGTGGGGTTTCTATGGGGGAAGGAGTTTGATTTCTATAGGGGAAGGAGTTTGATTTCTATGGGGGGAAGGCATTTGTTTTCTATGGGGGAAGGAGTTTGATTTCTATCGGGGAAGTAGTTTTCTTTCTATGAGGGAAGGAGTTTGATTTCTATGGGGGATGGAGTTTGATTTCTATGAGGGAAGGAGTTTGATTTCTATAGGAGTTTGATTTCTATAGGGGAAGTAGTTTGATTTCTATGAGGGAAGGAGTTTGATTTATATAGGGGAAGTAGTTTGATTTCTATGAGGGAAGGAGTTTGATTTCTTTGAGGGAAGTAGTTTGATTTCTATGGGGGAATGAGTTTGATTTCTATCGGGGAAGTAGTTTGCTTTATATGAGGGAAGGAGTTTGATTTCTATGGGGGATGGAGTTTGATTTCTATGAGGGAAGGAGTTTGATTTCTATAGGGGAAGTAGTTTGATTTCTATGAGGGAAGGAGTTTGATTTCTATGAGGGAAGGAGTTTGATTTCTATGGGGGAAGGAGGAATTTTTAAACTCGACATTTGGACTTAGTCCTAAAATATATTTTTTCTCCCCACATTGAACTGAACAGCAGACGATTTTAACCTCGCTCACATCCATGTCGTGTGTGTTCACCACATCAAAAATGCTTAGTAAATAGCATTTTGTGAGGTCGAAGCGAAGAAGGATCAGAGGAGCTCTGTTTGTAAATTTTTGACAACACTGTGTCTAATAGCTTAGTTTAGTATAGAGCAGGGGTGTACATGTTTATTCTGTGGTGGGCCACTTCACCAAAAATGTATGTGTGCGTGTATATATATATATATATATATATATATATATATATACACACACACACACACACATACACTCACATGCTGCACATTACTGTATCACAAACTCCACTCCAATAATACCGTAAAAAAACAACAACTTTATATTAAAAATACACACAGCCACATGTACACAAATCCACACGCCACTGGTATAGAGAGTAAAAATCACTAGAACAGCACCATTCAGCAAAGCATTGAAGAAATGGAGCAAACAGTATAAACAGTAGATTTTTTTTAGAATAGGAAAACACCAACCAGTTTCAGCATGTTATACACTTATACCCTAATTAATTAAACAACTGATAGAACCCTGTATACATCAAAACATAGAGGCGTAATTATCAAAAATTACAAAAAAATATGTGAACAATGAACATATTTACAAAACTGACACAATTATAATGTAACCGCCCAGTTTCAATATTCTCATTGCTCAAAGTACTTAATTCACAATTCTAATATACCTCACGATGGAGGAGTGTCTGTGGTCTATCTGCATTTCTAATAACAGACTTGTATTCCATTATCTCTCACGTTGATAGCTTGATGTGCACCCTACATAATATTTTGCAAAGGGGCAAATTAAAATCTATAGAACAAAATTAGAAGAGCAATTTATAAACTGGTTATTAAACATTTCTTTGGCCTGTGTATGGGCTTTTGATAAATGTAACATCCTTAGTATTATTGCATTGAGCATAATGACCACAACGATGGTTACCCTTAGGTGGAACAAGTAACCAAGTGTGTTTTCTATTTATTGGCTTTACTACTGACCAGTAGTTTATTTATTAGATGAGGTATTATTTTATATACAGGTAAAACATGTTTTATCCAGGGTTCCTGCTAGAGGGTAGAGTAACGCAATGGTCGCCTTGGACAAGATTGATGATTCTGGGACGGGGAACTTTGTCCAGCTTTGTTTAAAACATAATCCAATGATACCATGGTTCCCTGAAATGACCTAACAAGTGTTTTTTTTCTAACTGACAGTAGGGTGAGAATATAATCACTCTATATGAGACACTTGGGTTTTAGGTATATTTTTGATAATAAAAGGAGGATGACTTTACTGGCAACGTAACAATGAATTAACTGCCATAGGTTCTCTAAATAACGTAGTAGCCAGTGACTCCCCTTGTTTATATACAACCTTGTCCAGGAATTCAATATCATGTTAGTGGAAATTGAAGGTGAATTTAAAACCTCCAAAACTTTTGTTAACATATTCATGAAATTATACAGTGCCACTCCAACAGAATGCATTATCCTCGATAACACTATGAATCCCTGGATCTAGGTGGTAAAAGGCTTACATTGCAGGGTATATAACTCTACTCTCATAGGTTCCTACATACAGCTTAGCAACATTGGGTGCCATGGCTGTCCCACTAACCTGCATGTAGAACCGATGATCAAATTAGAAGTGAGATTTAGGGTTAGGATATAGGCTCCATAATGGAGCCAATGCAGGCTACAATAGGTCTGCCTGGAGGAGGAAGGGTATTCCCTCATGTACTTTTGAAACTGTGTAGGTGTCCAGGTCTCTGGATACCACTCTCAAATGTCTAAATAACAGGACTAATGTAGGTGTTGGGACAACATTTGGATTTTACCCCTTTTTTATTGTATGGACCCCTATCTGATTCAAACTCCACATGAAATAAACATTTAAAGAGCTACAAAATGTAAACAGGTCAGTTTTAACTTCTCCCAACTTGGGAACAGCATTATGTACAAATGAGAAACAAGTGATAGTTCATTGGCATCCAAAAGTCTAGATGATAAATTAACAACAAAACCATTGCCTATGAGTTTTGTCACAGTCCGTGGGGTCTATTAAATGATACCTGAAAAAAAAAAAAAATTAACTGAAAAAAATGACATTTTCTTTATTGCATGTGCGACTCAACTCACACATGGTGCTGAATACTGTGCGTTAAAGGGCAACTGCTGTGAAAGATTGAATCAAGTGTAGGCATTTTAAATAGACATGCTTTAATGAAAGAATCCAAATAATGAATTATTATTGAGTGCTTTGTGCCTCTTTAGCTTTGTGCAGATTCTTGGGTCACATGGGTCAGGTGAAGTTAGATCTGACCCCAGATGGAGGGGAGCGGGTAATGTATTTGCATTCTTTCATTACAGCATTGCAATTTAAATGACAAAATATAAACAGAACTTTTTTTTTTCCAATAGAAACATAGAATTTGTTGGCAGATAAGATCTATTTGACCAATCTGATGCCTTCCATGCTCATTTGAAAGCCCTCCTGGCTGAGCTTCGTGTTGGGTTTGGCCTCTGCTGAGACCAGACCTTTAGAGATCGGATGTCACTCTTTTTATTTATTTATTGTTTTAACATGTTTTGTCTTTTTTTAGAAATAGGTGAATTATTTCTTTATTTTTTATTTTATTTTTGGCTGGCCCATTTCCCTAGACTGACGATGAAGAGAGAGGGCATTGCTGATAATCCAGGGACATATATAATTCTGCTAAAAATGTACAGGGCACCCTATATGTGCACTCAAAGGATCATTTTTATTTACAGGTTTTGGGGCCATATTTAATAATCATCCCTCTACCTGGCCAATGTAGAAGTGGGCTAAATAAGGTTTATTTAATTTATTATTAATGTTATCCGGGGGCCTTTGGGCATCCTGCAGATAAGGGGATGAACTTTATTTATTATACTTTTATTATATCATCTGGGGCCTTAGGCTGGACCCAGGTGGGGAGTGAGGGAATTATTTATTATGTTGCCAGAGGGCCTTGAGAAAGTCCCAGGGTATTATTTATTGGGGAAAAGAGTTTAATTATTTATTCAGATTTTGGGGACCTTGGACAATCCCCTAGAATATTTCTTATCAGTGTATGGTGGGATAATTATAATACCGCCATCATTGTGCAGGGGTTAGGGTTACAAGTCCCTGACCCATTCATTTTAAGTTCACTGGTAGCAATTAAGCAGGCTCCCTAGACCCATGAAAAAAAAGTGGGGGGAGGTTGGGAAAAATCCACTAATAACGGGGGGACCCCATATGTGTTAGAGGTATTGGGGGCTGTTTAAAGAGATGATATTGTCAGTGAATTGGGAGAGAAATTTTTTTGCCGCTGATTATGAGGTTGTATTTGATTTAGAAAAAAAACAGTTAATTTCAAGTCGCCTTCTATAGACTATAATGGTATTCATATTAAGGCAGTAGTATGTAGGTAAAGGGCTATTAGGCATAGTAATTTCAGTCCGAATAATATAAACCATAGGTTTTAATGAGCATGAACGGTGAGTGCGGTGGATCAGTGTTTGGTAAGGACTGGTTATTATAATACTAACATAGATCATATACCCTGACTGGCAGTCTCGAGCCCTATCCTATCTTGAATCCATGAATCTTGTGCTCCCGGCCGTGTCCATCATGACGGCAGGTGTACATTGATGCTCCCTGTAGAATTTTGTACAGTATACACACAACCCAGTGATATTCTGCTTGTGTCTTGCAGGGTTTTTATCCCCAGATGGGGTGACGTTGAAGAGGAGCATGCATAATCTGGTCCATATATACCTCGGAGGGACCATGTCTCAGATCCCAATATCCAGCAATGATCCTATCTTTATCCTGCATCACGGATTTGTAGATAAGTAAGCTTGAAACTATTTGTTCTTTTCTACCAGCCTCTGCTCAAGTTAATGGGGTAGATACGTCAGCAAAAGTTCAAGTTTTTCTACCTTACATTATTCTTGAAGTAATAAACTCCAATTCAACACCGAGACTAAAGAAATACAGTGACTTAAAGCACTGATAGTGAGGTATGGGAATAACATTATTATTATTATGCAATAGCCACACCCAGTATCCTAGGGTCCTAACCCCCATAAATAAAAAATATTTACACCTTCCCGCTGCAGACATATCACAAATCATGTTACAGGACACAATGTATAGAGCAGACATATCACAGATCATGTTACAGGACACAATGTATAGAGCAGACATATCACAAATCATGTTACAGGACACAATGTATAGAGCAGACATATCACAGATCATGTTACAGGACACAATGTATAGAGCAGACATATCACAAATCATGTTACAGGATACAATGTATAGAGCAGACATATCACAGATCATGTTACAAGATACAATGTATAGAGCAGACATATCACAAATCATGTTACAGGATACAATGTATAGAGCAGACATATCACAGATCATGTTACAGGATACAATGTATAGAGCAGACATATCACAAATCATGTTACAGGATACAATGTATAGAGCAGACATATCACAAATCATGTTACAGGATACAATGTATAGAGCAGACATATCACAGATCATGTTACAGTATACAATGTATAGAGCAGACATATCACAAATCATGTTACAGGATACAATGTATAGAGCAGACATATCACCGATCATGTTACAGGATACAATGTATAAAGCAGACATATCACAAATCATGTTACAGGACACAATGTATAGAGCAGACATATCACAAATCATGTTACAGGACACAATGTATAGAGCAGACATATCACAGATCATGTTACAGGACACAATGTATAGAGCAGACATATCACAAATCATGTTACAGGATACAATGTATAGAGCAGACATATCACAGATCATGTCACAGGATACAATGTATAGAGCAGACATATCACAGATCATGTTACAGGATACAATGTATAAAGCAGACATATTGCAGATCATGTTACAGGATACAATGTATAAAGCAGACATATCGCAGATCATGTTACAGGATACAATGTATAGAGCAGACATATCACAGATCATGTTACAGGATACAATGTATAGAGCAGACATATCACAAATCATGTTACAGGATACAATGTATAGAGCAGACATATCACAAATCATGTTACAGGACACAATGTATAGAGCAGACATATCACAGATCATGTTACAGGATACAATGTATAGAGCAGACATATCACAGATCATGTTACAGGACACAATGTATAGAGCATACATATCACAAATCATGTTACAGGATACAATGTATAGAGCAGACATATCACAAATCATGTTACAGGATACAATGTATAGAGCAGACATATCACAAATCATGTTACAGGACACAATGTATAGAGCAGACATATCACAAATCATGTTACAGGATACAATGTATAGAGCAGACATATCACAGATCATGTTACAGGATACAATGTATAGAGCAGACATATCACAAATCATGTTACAGGATACAATGTATAGAGCAGACATATCACAGATCATGTTACAGGATACAATGTATAGAGCAGACATATCACAGATCATGTTACAGGATACAATGTATAGAGCAGACATATCACAAATCATGTTACAGGATACAATGTATAGAGCAGACATATCACAGATCATGTTACAGGATACAATGTATAGAGCAGACATATCACAAATCATGTTACAGGATACAATGTATAGAGCAGACATATCACAGATCATGTTACAGGATACAATGTATAGAGCAGACATATCACAAATCATGTTACAGGATACAATGTATAGAGCAGACATATCACAGATCATGTTACAGGATACAATGTATAGAGCAGACATATCACAAATCATGTTACAGGACACAATGTATAGAGCAGACATATCACAGATCATGTTACAGGATACAATGTATAGAGCAGACATATCACAAATCATGTCACAGGATACAATGTATAGAGCAGACATATCACAGATCATGTCACAGGATACAATGTATAGAGCAGACATATCACAGATCATGTGACAGGATAGAGCAGACATATCACAGATCATGTTACAGGATACAATGTATAGAGCAGACATATCGCACATCATGTTACAGGATACAATGTATAGAGCAGACATATCACAGATCATGTTACAGGATACAATGGATAGAGCAGACATATCACAGATCATGTTACAGGATACAATGTATAGAGCAGACATAACACAAATCATGTTACAGGATACAATATATAGAGCAGACATATCACAGATCATGTTACATTGTATAATATATAGAAAAGACATATCACAGATCATGTTATATTGCACAATGTACAGAGCATACATTTCACTGACCATGTTACAGGATACAATGAATATAGCAGATACAATTTGTAAAGCATATAACATTTCAGATCATGTTACATTATACAATGTATAGAGCAGACATCTCACAGATCATGTTACAGGATACAATGTACAGAGCAAACTGACCACAGATGTTAAAGGATACAATGTATAGAGCATACATATCACAGATCATGTTACATTATACAATGTACAGAGCAAACATACCACCGATCATGTTAAAGGCTACAATGTATAGAGCAGACAAATCACAGATCATGTTACATGATACAATGCATAGGGTTAAGGTTAGGCATGCAGACATAGCACACGCTGTGTTCAATTACACAGATCATATTACATTATACAATGTATTGAGCAGACATATTACTGATCATGTTACATTATACAATGTAAGATCATGTTATATTATACAATGTTTAGAATAGACATATCACAGATCATGTTACAGGATACAATGTATAGAGCAGACATATCACAGATCATGTTACAGAATACAATGTATAGAGCAGACATATATTACAGATCATGTTATATTATATATTATACAATGTATAGAGTAGATATATATTACAACATATGTTACAAGATACAATTTATAGAGCGGACATATCACAGATCATGTTTCATTACACATTTTATTGAGCAAACATATCACAGATCATATTACATTATACAATGTATAGAGCAGACATATACCAGATCATGTTACCAGATTCAATGTATAGAGCAGACATATCACAGATCATGTTACATTATACAATATGTAGAGTAGACATATATTACAGATCATGTTATATTATATATTATACAATGTATAGAGTAGATATATATTACAACATATGTTACAAGATACAATTTATAGAGAAGACATATCACAGATCATGTTTCATTACACATTTTATTGAGCAAACATATCACAGATCATATTACATTATACAATGTATTGAGCAGACATATTACTGATCATGTTACATTATACAATGTAAGATCATGTTATATTATACAATGTTTAGAATAGACATATCACAGATCATGTTACAGAATACAATGTATAGAGCAGACATATACCAGATCATGTTACCAGATTCAATGTATAGAGCAGACATGTCACAGATCATGTTGCATTATACAATGTATAGAGCAGACATATCACAGATCATGTTACATTATACAATGTATAGAGCAGACATATCACAGATCATGTTACATTATATAATGTATAGAGTAGACATATCCAGTATTTACCCGGAGGCATCCTAGGTGGATGCTTAGGGCGGCAAATTTTGGGGAGTGGCAGATCATGAGGATTGGGCTGCCCGTGCGTTATTTTCTTCTTAGGGGCGAAATGATGACAGGTAACTTGATCTAACTTTGTCTCACTGCACGGAGCAAAACAGGCAGCATGGTAGGACACCATTAGGGTGATGGAGGTGTGTAATGGGGCATGTAATCGGGGTGATGGAGGCATGTAATGAGGGTGATGGGGCATGTAATGGGGGTGATGGAGGCGTGTAATTGGGGTGATGGAGGTGTGTAATGGGGGTGATGGAGGCATGTAATAGGGGTGATGGAGGTATGTAATGGGGGTGATGGAGGTATGTAATGGGGGTGATGGAGGTATGTAATGGGGGTGATGGAGGCGTGTAATTGGGGTGATGGAGGTGTGTAATGGGGGTGATGGAGGCATGTAATAGGGGTGATGGAGGTATGTAATGGGGGTGATGGAGGTATGTAATGGGGGTGATGGAGGTATGTAATGGGGGTGATGGGGCACGTAATTGGGGTGATGGATGCATGTAATGGGGGTGATGGAGGCATGTGATGGGGTCATGTAATGGTCTGATGTGGGGGAAGGGGCATGTCGTGCGTGTGCAGTGTGGGTAGGGGGGGCCCGAATTTGTCTGCCTAGGGCAGTACAAAACCAAGATACACCACTGGACATATCACAGATAGTGTGACATTACACAATGTACTGAGCAGACGTATCACAGATCATGTTATATTATACAGTGTACAGAGCAGGCATATTACAGAGCATGTTACAGGATACAATGCATAGAACAGACATATCACATATCATGTTGGATTATATAATGTATAGAGCAGACATTTCACAGATTGTGTGACATTGCATAATGTACTGAGCAGACATATCACAGATCATGTTATATTATACAATCTATATAGTAAATATAGCACAGATCGTGTGACAGTACACAATGTATAGAGCAGACATGTCACAGATCATGTTATATTATACAATGTATATAGTAAATATATCACAGATTGCGTGACATTACACAATGTATAGAGCACAGACATGTCACAGATCATGTTATATTATACAATGTATATAGTAAATATATCACAGATTGTGTTACATTACACAATGTATAGAGCACAGACATGTCACAGATCATGTTATATTATACAATGTATATAGTAAATATATCACAGATTGCGTGACATTACACAATGTATAGAGCAGACATGTCACAGATCATGTTATATTATACAATGTATATAGTAAATATATCACAGATTGTGTGACATTACACAATGTATAGCGCACAGACATGTCACAGATCATGTTATATTATAAAATGTATATAGTAAATATATCACAGATTGCGTGACATTACACAATGTATAGAGCACAGACATGTCACAGATCATGTTATATTATACAATGTGCGTAGTAAATATATCACAAATTGCATAACATTACACAATGTATAGAGCAAAGACATGTCACAGATCATGTTATATTATACAATGTATATAGTAAATATATCACAGATCATGTTATATTATAAAATGTATATAGTAAATATATCACAGATTGCGTGACATTACACAATGTATAGAGCACAGACATGTCACAGATCATGTTATATTATACAATGTATTTAGTAAATATATCACAGATTGTGTGACATTACACAATGTATAGAGCAGACATGTCACAGATCATGTTATATTATACAATGTATATAGTAAATATTTCACAGATCATGTTATATTATACAATGTATATAGTAAATATATCACAGATTGCGTGACATTACACAATGGATAGAGCACAGACATGTCACAGATCATGTTATATTATACAATGTATATAGTAAATATATCACAGATTGCGTGACATTACACAATGTATAGAGCACAGACATGTCACAGATCATGTTATATTATACAATGTATATAGTAAATATATCACAGATTGCGTGACATTACACAATGTATAGAGCAGACATGTCACAGATCATGTTATATTATACAATGTATATAGTAAATATATCACAGATTGTGTGACATTACACAATGTATAGCGCACAGACATGTCACAGATCATGTTATATTATAAAATGTATATAGTAAATATATCACAGATGGCGTGACATTACACAATGTATAGAGCACAGACATGTCACAGATCATGTTATATTATACAATTTGCGTAGTAAATATATCACAAATTGCATAACATTACACAATGTATAGAGCAAAGACATGTCACAGATCATGTTATATTATACAATGTATATAGTAAATATATCACAGATCATGTTATATTATAAAATGTATATAGTAAATATATCACAGATTGCGTGACATTACACAATGTATAGAGCACAGACATGTCACAGATCATGTTATATTATACAATGTATTTAGTAAATATATCACAGATTGTGTGACATTACACAATGTATAGAGCAGACATGTCACAGATCATGTTATATTATACAATGTATATAGTAAATATTTCACAGATCATGTTATATTATACAATGTATATAGTAAATATATCACAGATTGCGTGACATTACACAATGTATAGAGCACAGACATGTCACAGATCATGTTATATTATACAATGTATATAGTAAATATATCACAGATTGCGTGACATTACACAATTTATAGAGCACAGACATGTCACAGATCATGTTATATTATACAATGTATATAGTAAATATATCACAGATTGTGTGACATTACACAATGTATAGAGCACAGACATGTCACAGATCATGTTATATTATACAATGTATATAGTAAATATATCACAGATTGCGTGACATTACACAATGTATAGAGCAGACATATCACAGATCATGTTATATTATACAATGTATATAGTAAATATATCACAGATTGCGTGACATTACACAATGTATAGAGCACAGACATGTCACAGATCATGTTATATTATACAATGTATATAGTAAATATATCACAGATTGCGTGACATTACACAATGTATAGAGCACAGACATGTCACA
This sequence comes from Pelodytes ibericus, assembly GCA_036172795.1. Taxonomy (NCBI): domain Eukaryota; kingdom Metazoa; phylum Chordata; class Amphibia; order Anura; family Pelodytidae; genus Pelodytes; species Pelodytes ibericus. Next base: position 230,259,790 of record CM069859.1, read on the forward strand.
GATCATGTTATATTATACAATGTATATAGTAAATATATCACAGATTGCGTGACATTACACAATGTATAGAGCACAGACATGTCACAGATCATGTTATATTATACAATGTATTTAGTAAATATATCACAGATTGTGTGACATCACACAATGTATAGAGCAGACATGTCACAGATCATGTTACATTATACAATGTATATAGTAAATATATCACAGATTGCGTGACATCACACAATGTATAGAGCAGACATGTCACAGATCATGTTACATTATACAATGTATATAGTAAATATATCACAGATTGCGTGACATTACACAATGTATAGAGCACAGAAATGTCACAGATCATGTTATATTATACAATGTATATAGTAAATATATCACAGATCGTGTGACATTACACAATGTATAGAGCAGACATGTCACAGATCATGTTATATTATACAATGTATATAGTAAATATTTCACAGATCATGTTATATTATACAATGTATATAGTAAATATATCACAAATTGCGTGACATTACACAATGTATAGAGCACAGACATGTCACAGATCATGTTATATTATACAATGTATATAGTAAATATATCACAGATTGCGTGACATTACACAATGTATAGAGCACAGACATGTCACAGATCATGTTATATTATAAAATGTATATAATAAATATATCACAGATTGTGTGACATTACACAATGTATAGAGCAGACATGTCACAGATCATGTTATATTATACAATGTATATAGTAAATATATCACAGATTGTGTGACATTACACAATGTATAGAGCACAGACATGTCACAGATCATGTTATATTATACAATGTATATAGTAAATAAATCACAGATTGTGTGACATTACACAATGTATAGAGCAGACATGTCACAGATCATGTTATATTATACAATGTATATAGTAAATATATCACAGATTGTGTGACATTACACAATGTATAGAGCACAGACATGTCACAGATCATGTTATATTATACAATGTATATAGTAAATATATCCCAGATTGCGTGACATTACCAATTTATAGAGCACAGACATGTCACAGATCATGTTATATTATACAATGTATATAGTAAATATATCACAGATTGCATGACATTACACAATGTATAGAGCACAGACATGTCACAGATCATGTTATATTATACAATGTATATAGTAAATATATCACAGATTGTGTGACATTACACAATGTATAGAGCACAGACATGTCACAGATCATGTTATATTATACAATGTATATAGTAAATAAATCACAGATTGTGTGACATTACACAATGTATAGAGCAGACATGTCACAGATCATGTTATATTATACAATGTATATAGTAAATATATCACAGATTGTGTGACATTACACAATGTATAGAGCACAGACATGTCACAGATCATGTTATATTATACAATGTATATAGTAAATATATCACAGATTGCGTGACATTACCAATTTATAGAGCACAGACATGTCACAGATCATGTTATATTATACAATGTATATAGTAAATATATCACAGATTGCATGACATTACACAATGTATAGAGCAGACATGTCACAGATCATGTTATATTATACAATGTATATAGTAAATATATCACAGATCGTGTGACATTACACAATGTATAGAGCACAGACATGTCACAGATCATGTTATATTATACAATGTATATAGTAAATATATCACAGATTGCGTGACATTACACAATGTATAGAGCACAGACATGTCACAGATCATGTTATATTATACAATGTATATAGTAAATATATCACAGATCGTGTGACATTACACAATGTATAGAGCACAGACATGTCACAGATCATGTTATATTATACAATGTATATAGTAAATATATCACAGATTGCGTGACATTACACAATGTATAGAGCACAGACATGTCACAGATCATGTTATATTATACAATGTATATAGTAAATATATCACAGATTGTGTGACATTACACAATGTATAGAGCACAGACATGTCACAGATCATGTTATATTATACAATGTATATAGTAAATATATCACAGATTGCGTGACATTACACAATGTATAGAGCACAGACATGTCACAGATCATGTTATATTATACAATGTATATAGTAAATATATCACAGATTGCGTGACATTACACAATGTATAGAGCACAGACATGTCACAGATCATGTTATATTATACAATGTGTATAGTAAATATATCACAGATTGCATAACATTACACAATGTATAGAGCAAAGACATGTCACAGATCATGTTATATTATACAATGTATATAGTAAATATATCACAGATCATGTTATATTATAAAATGTATATAGTAAATATATCACAGATTGCGTGACATTACACAATGTATAGAGCACAGACATGTCACAGATCATGTTATATTATACAATGTATTTAGTAAATATATCACAGATTGTTTGACATTACACAATGTATAGAGCAGACATGTCACAGATCATGTTATATTATACAATGTATATAGTAAATATTTCACAGATCATGTTATATTATACAATGTATATAGTAAATATATCACAGATTGCGTGACATTACACAATGTATAGAGCACAGACATGTCACAGATCATGTTATATTATACAATGTATATAGTAAATATATCACAGATTGCGTGACATTACACAATGTATAGAGCACAGACATGTCACAGATCATGTTATATTATACAATGTATATAGTAAATATATCACAGATTGTGTGACATTACACAATGTATAGAGCACAGACATGTCACAGATCATGTTATATTATACAATGTATATAGTAAATATATCACAGATTGTGTGACATTACACAATGTATAGAGCAGACATATCACAGATCATGTTATATTATACAATGTATATAGTAAATATATCACAGATTGCGTGACATTACACAATGTATAGAGCACAGACATGTCACAGATCATGTTATATTATACAATGTATATAGTAAATATATCACAGATTGCGTGACATTACACAATGTATAGAGCACAGACATGTCACAGATCATGTTATATTATACAATGTATTTAGTAAATATATCACAGATTGTGTGACATCACACAATGTATAGAGCAGACATGTCACAGATCATGTTACATTATACAATGTATATAGTAAATATATCACAGATTGCGTGACATTACACAATGTATAGAGCACAGAAATGTCACAGATCATGTTATATTATACAATGTATATAGTAAATATATCACAGATCGTGTGACATTACACAATGTATAGAGCAGACATGTCACAGATCATGTTATATTATACAATGTATATAGTAAATATTTCACAGATCATGTTATATTATACAATGTATATAGTAAATATATCACAAATTGCGTGACATTACACAATGTATAGAGCACAGACATGTCACAGATCATGTTATATTATACAATGTATATAGTAAATATATCACAGATTGCGTGACATTACACAATGTATAGAGCACAGACATGTCACAGATCATGTTATATTATAAAATGTATATAATAAATATATCACAGATTGTGTGACATTACACAATGTATAGAGCAGACATGTCACAGATCATGTTATATTATACAATGTATATAGTAAATATATCACAGATTGTGTGACATTACACAATGTATAGAGCACAGACATGTCACAGATCATGTTATATTATACAATGTATATAGTAAATAAATCACAGATTGTGTGACATTACACAATGTATAGAGCAGACATGTCACAGATCATGTTATATTATACAATGTATATAGTAAATATATCACAGATTGTGTGACATTACACAATGTATAGAGCACAGACATGTCACAGATCATGTTATATTATACAATGTATATAGTAAATATATCACAGATTGCGTGACATTACCAATTTATAGAGCACAGACATGTCACAGATCATGTTATATTATACAATGTATATAGTAAATATATCACAGATTGCATGACATTACACAATGTATAGAGCACAGACATGTCACAGATCATGTTATATTATACAATGTATATAGTAAATATATCACAGATTGTGTGACATTACACAATGTATAGAGCACAGACATGTCACAGATCATGTTATATTATACAATGTATATAGTAAATAAATCACAGATTGTGTGACATTACACAATGTATAGAGCAGACATGTCACAGATCATGTTATATTATACAATGTATATAGTAAATATATCACAGATTGTGTGACATTACACAATGTATAGAGCACAGACATGTCACAGATCATGTTATATTATACAATGTATATAGTAAATATATCACAGATTGCGTGACATTACCAATTTATAGAGCACAGACATGTCACAGATCATGTTATATTATACAATGTATATAGTAAATATATCACAGATTGCATGACATTACACAATGTATAGAGCAGACATGTCACAGATCATGTTATATTATACAATGTATATAGTAAATATATCACAGATCGTGTGACATTACACAATGTATAGAGCACAGACATGTCACAGATCATGTTATATTATACAATGTATATAGTAAATATATCACAGATTGCGTGACATTACACAATGTATAGAGCACAGACATGTCACAGATCATGTTATATTATACAATGTATATAGTAAATATATCACAGATCGTGTGACATTACACAATGTATAGAGCACAGACATGTCACAGATCATGTTATATTATACAATGTATATAGTAAATATATCACAGATTGCGTGACATTACACAATGTATAGAGCACAGACATGTCACAGATCATGTTATATTATACAATGTATATAGTAAATATATCACAGATTGCGTGACATTACACAATGTATAGAGCACAGACATGTCACAGATCATGTTATATTATACAATGTATATATTAAATATATCACAGATTGCGTGACATTACACAATGTATAGAGCACAGACATGTCACAGATCATGTTATATTATACAATGTATAGAGCAGACATGTCACAGATCATGTTATATTATACAATGTATATAGTAAATATATCACAGATTGCGTGACATTACACAATGTATAGAGCACAGACATGTCACAGATCATGTTATATTATACAATGTATATAGTAAATATATCACAGATGAATTAAACCTCAGGCATTTCTCTGCAGGATTTACGAGATGTGGATGACCAAATACAATGGGAATCCAGGTTCATATCCTGAAAACAACGAAGTGGGACAAGGTCCTAATGACTGTGCCACTCCATTCTTCCCCTGTTACCTTAATAAAGATCTGGTGCACAAGTCTACAGAGTTTGGCTATAGATATTCTGCTTATAATGACTACTGATGAAAAGAGAGAGCTTATATGAGACCAACGTGCCCTCGGTTCTTCCATAGAGTAACTATTTCATTGAATGAATTCATCACATTCGTGTTGTCCCTTTATTCCATACAAATGGGTTCAGATATTTTTCATATTTATTATTGATGATTGTTTAATGAATATGCTTCTAAACTTGAGCCAACAGGCAATAATATGGTTTCTCTGTTTACATATTTAAGGAAATTAAACATTTCTTTGTCACGATTTTAGAGCTGGTTTACATTTTTTCATTTACTGTAAGGTGCAAACAATCCTCAGATTGAATAGGCAGCACAATTCTGGGCACCAGTCCTTAAAAAGGACATTATTGAACTAGAAAAAGTGCAAAGGAGAGCTACAAAATAAATAAGGAAATTGGAGGCTAAAAATTTGCATATGCACAGCTAGAAAAACAGCATCTCAGAGGGGATCTGATAACATTATATAAATATGTGCAGGGCCAATATAAAGAGCTCTCCAGTGACCTGTTCATTAACAGAAAGGTACAAAGAACAAGAGGTCACCCCCTGAGACTGGAAGAGCAAAGATTTCATAGACAGCAAAGGAAGGGATTCATTACGGTAAGGACAATAAAGTTATGGAGCGCACTGCCAAGAGAGGCAGTGCTATCAACCACAATAGATGCCTTAAAAAAAGTATGGATATATTAGAAACGAGGGACATACTAGAGTAAACATGAAGTTTTTTAGTACGTTCTTCCGTAAGAGGAAAAATTTGAAATAGCTTATTAAGGGTTTTTTTCCCTTCTTTTGGATCAAAAGCAGGAATGATAGATAGTAGGATTGAACTTGATGGATTTAGGATTAAGCATAAATTACTATGTTACTATGTGTAATGGGATCCCGGCTACCCCAATGGTACCTCGCCATCATGCCAGGCGTCCCTCTCCTCAGCACTGGCAGGACAGATGTGGCTGTCCCTTTTCCTGAACCACAACCCTTGAGCTGAGTGGTGGTCAGAGTATCCTTTGAACCACTCAGCAATAACCACACAATACTCCAGCGTGACAGGACAAAAAAGGGCTACACTTTATTGGAATGAAAAGCCTTTATATACTGGTGAGGACCTCTTTCGCTCTCACCAGTACAGGGACTTTGGGGGGCTCGTAAAGACTTCTGTCCCACTCACCAGAGAAGGGGCATCAGGAGGGCTGGTGAGGACCACTGTCATACTCACCAGTACAGAAGCTTCAGGGGGGCAGATGAGGACTTCTGTCCTACTCACCGGGGAAGGGGCATCAGGGGGCTGGTGGGGATCTCTTTCCCACTCACCAGTACAGAGGCTTCAGGGGGGCAGGTGAGGACTTCTTTCCCACTCACCGGGGAAGGGGTATTAGTCTGCTGGTGGGGATCTCTTTCCCACTCACCAGTACAGAGGCTTCAGGGGGGCAGGTGAGGACTTCTTTCCCACTCACCGGGGAAGGGGGAGCATGGGGCTGGTGGGGATCTCTTTCCCACTCAACAGTACAGAGGCTTCAGGGGGGCAGGTGAGGACCTTACTTAAGCATATGTGGGATAGGCAGAAGGGTAACCTAGATATAAAATAAAGCCAGAGACTAATACAAATATTTAGGTAACTGGGCAGACAGACTAGATGGGCCAAATGGTTCTTTTTTTTTTTAAAATTCGTTTATTCTTTATTATTATCAAAAGGAAAAACATTTACAAATACATATATAAATTAAAACAGTTGGCAGGGAGCACGGTGGTATCCCCATTACATTTTTGGCATCAGACAAATTTAATGTGGTTTTTGTTACAGTGATTACCCTGTCAACCCTTTCTGGGTCTATGTTACCTCCCAATCTATTGCAAATTATATTGTTGTGTCTTTGCCTGCCTATTTTAAGCCTCTAGTTATGCTTCCCTGCCACCTTAGCTAGCTCTTACCGTACGATCTCATTCAATCACCATTCATACCAACATTCATCTCACATTCGCTGGGGATATTTATATTTTGCTGTTATTTCTGGGTTGGGACGAAGCGGCCGGGGGAGCAGCAAGTTATCATTAGATAGGTCTATGGGGAGTGCTCTTCAATTCCTTTTATAATAGTCTTATCACTCTCGCAGGGAGTGCCAGGTTCAGGAATCAACGCGGGATGAGACAGAAAGACCTGTCCATCGGAGAGGGACAGGTAGATAGCTCTACCCATTTTGCCCAGATTTTCTCATATTTATATTTTCCCTCCTTATCTTTTGCCCCCCCAAAAAAGTATTTCTCGGCCTCAGCCTGAAAATGTATCTGTGCTTTAATCTCAGGCCAGGTCGGTGTCTCTTGTCTCCTCCAATATCGCGACATACAAATTTTAAAGGCTGATAGAATATTAATACAGAGAGCTTTTCGAAATTTGTCGGTCTCTATCAAATCTAAGTGGAACAGAAAGGCTTGTGGAGTGAGTTGTCCCTGATTGGGGGTCACCCATTCCAGTACGGCGGATGCCCAGCCCCTAGTCACTCCCCCCCCCCCCCCCAATAAAAAAAATGCCTACCTACCCCCCTCACCCTATTAATAGTGAGGAGGGTGGGCAATAAACTAACCTGTAAAAAAAAAAACAATTTCATACTTACCATTTGTAATCTTGCTTTTCCTTTTTTATCTTTTTTTTTAGCCCCAAAAAAGGGCAAATAAAAAACCATTATACGCGGCGCATATGTTAAAAAAAATAAATAAAATAAAATAATCCACTGGGTAAAAAAATAATCCATCTTTGCCCATGGAGGACCTTGTGCCGACTGAGCTCTGCAGGGCGGGGGAAGGCTTATAAAGCCTTAGCCCGCCCTGCAATTAAGCTCAGAGCACTCTGATTGGTTGGTTTAAGCCAACCAATCAAAGTGCTCTGACAGGTAAATGAAGAGACTGACAGGTAAGTCTCTCCATTTACCTGTGACAAATAATCCATCTTCGCCCATGGAGGGCCCCGTGCAGACTGAGCTCTGCAGGGCGGGGAAAGGCTTATAAAGCCTTGGCCAGCCTTGCAATTAAGCTCTGAGCAGTGAGCACTATGATTGGTTGGTTTAAGCCAACCAATTAAATTTTTCTGACAGGTAAATGAAGAGACTGACAAGTAAGTCTCTCAATTTACCTGTCACAGCACTCTGATTGGTTAGTTTGAAATCCAACCAATCAGAGTGCTCTGTGTTATTTTACACAGAGTGGGAAAGTTCTTTGAAATTTTCCCACTCTGCTTAAAATGGCTAGCACTCTGATGGGTTGGTTTAAACCAACTCTGTCAAAAGCCTTCTCTGCATCGAGAGCGACCATGACAGAGGGGATTTTTCTTTGATGTATTTTGTTGATAATGTCGAAAACCCTCCTAGTGTTTTCCAAACCCTCTCGCCCCAGCATAAAGCCGGATTGGTCAGGGTGAATCAAGTCATGGATCACCAGCCTCAGACGGTTAGCCGAAATCTTGGAGAATATCTTAACATCAAGATTAATTAATGAGATAGGTCTATAATTACTCACCGCCTCGGGGTCCTTTCCTGGCTTCGGAATGGGGGAAATAGAGTCCTCCAGCATCTCTTGTGGAAATCCTTCTCCACTACTAAGCGAGCTGTACAGTCTGACCAACATGGGAGAGATCACCGGGTCAAGAATCTGATAGAAAGATGCTGAGAACCCATCTGGACCTGAGGATTTACCCTTCTTCATCTCTTTAATAGTGTTGGATACTTCTATCAAAGTGATCGGTAAATTGATCCTTACCCCTTTGTTTCTTTACACAAGCCCCCTTCTTAATCAAATAGCCTCGCATTAAACACTTTAAAGTACACCACAAATTCTGATCAGTCGTCTCCCCATTATCGTTAGTTACCACAAAGGATTTAGCCTGGTTGATCAGCTCCTGGCGGTTCCTATTAAATCTAGTAACTGCTCATTTAATCTCCAATTATTGCGGATTTTATAATCAGGATTATCCTTAATCTCTAGGTATACTGGGGCATGATCTGACCAGGTAATGTTTCCCATACGGGATTTAGAACATCTTTGCAGACTGGAGCCCCTGACTAAGACGTAATCTATCCAAGAGTATGTCGTGTGAACCCCAGAGAAAAAGGAATAATCCCTCTCCCCTGGATGATGCACCCTCCAAACATCATTTAAATTTTGTCTAAACAGGCAGGCCGAGAAAACATCAGCTCTAGTTTTCATACGTGCCTCCTGTTCCCTTGACCCATCTGCACGCCTATCTAGGTTGAAATTGGCGATTCCGAATATCAGAAAACTTCTAGCTACCCTCTCAATATGTTCTAAGGATGAATTCACAAACCCTATGGTTCCTTCCGACGGGGCATACATATTCACCAAGGTGTATAGTACATTGTTGATCCTGCACACCAGTATTAATCTCCGAGCCTCTGAATCTTTTTCTTGGTATTTAAATTCAAATTTATTTTTGGCCGAAACGATTATTGCCACTCCCTGCTTTTTTTAGTCTCCATTGAGGCCGAATAAACATGTGGATACTTAGAGTATTTCCACTGGATTCTCTCGTTTTGCCTCCAATGAGTTTCCTGAATGAATACAATGTCAATATTACCCCTTAGCAATGTATTGTATAAGTAAGATCTCTTATATGGGGTATTTAAACCCTGCGAGTTGATTGTCATTAATTTGATAGACATCGTAGAGCTACTCGACCAGCACTTCTTTCCCCACATGTCTCCCCGCTGCTTTGTCCGTCACCAGCCACCCCAGCGATATCACAGTCACACCCAAACACACCACATATCTTCATACCCAACAGAGAGATCATCTCTGGTACGTATGAGTCAAAAAGCTCCCTAAAACCACCAGGGAGCATAGGGGAGTGTGAACCCTCTGAGGAAGACCTAATTCTTAGCCCTTAAACCCTGCATTATTATAAGTTTTAATACCATACTGTGTAGCTCTTTTAGATTGGGTGTTCTTCCCTAAGCAGCTCTCAGTCAAAAAGGGGAAAAAAACAAAACAAGGCGAGGCTCCCAGCAATACCTAAGGGAGATTTTAGAAGGGAAGGGGACCAGGGGAGGTCAAGAGGGAAAAGGAAAACAGAGAAAAAAAAGGGGGGGGGGGAGGAGAAAACCTATGAATTTTTCTAAAGCCTGTGCAGATTTTTCTTGCAAACTAATTCTATTTGTAGAGTGCTGTCCCCTCAAACAGCCTTGACAAAACTCACACATTGCGCCCCCCCAGTTTCTATCAGTGTTAGCAACAAGATATTACAAAGCACCATATAGTTAAATTGAAGTGCAAACAATAGAATAATATAAAACAAAATTGTAACGGATCGCCTGGCACCCCGACTGGGTACCTCCGTTAAAGGATGCTCCTAGCGCTTCCTGAGGACTCCAAGCACTGCAGCAGACACCACAACCACCAAACCGGAGAAGCATATGAATCCTCCCAAGCATATGAATGCTGTAGACAGTTGAATAGGAACCATACGAATAGGTTTACTCTCCTAGCAGTCAAACTGGAACAGCATACAATAAATCCTTCCCCCAATAATGAGACGACACTTCACTTTGAGGGTTAAGCAGGACCTTTTACAGCAAGATTGAACTACTTTATTTGACAAACAACACAGACTTATATACACCAAACTGCAATCAGATAACACTTGATTAAACAATAGAAAACTTAAACACATCACCAGTAAAGCAGTATCTAGCCACTTTAATCTGGAGCCAGAAGCAAGGTAGTCAGACTGGGTGGCTGACATAACTAAACAATGGAAGGCTTAAACACATTACAGACAGGGTCCATAATCTAAAGGCAAGAGGCGGGCAAGCAGCCCCCTCCAAGGACACGTGGCGAGGCCGGTTTCGCCACATTTCTCCCCTTTACCATCCAAACTAACAGGGTATCTGACCTCCTGCCGGTCAGTGCCCTGGTTAGTCCAGCAACCCACCCACGAAGCACAAACAGCAATACAACCCACCCACAATAACTGGTTACTACACCTGGATGAAATAGCAACTTGTCCATGTCCAGGTGCCTCACCACAGCTGTGCGGGGGGCTGGTAGACTGCCTTGGTGGGTTGCTGAGTGGGCAGAGACCAGCGGTACTCTGCCCGGGTGCCAGCGCTACCACTGAAGTAGCCTGGTTGGAGCCTGGTTGGGGGAGGGGGAGACCGACTGTCTCCCCTCTGGATACACTGCTCTGTGGCTGGGGGACAGGACCGACCGTCCCTGCCCCTGGGGCTGCAAGTGCAGAGACTACGGTCCCATCTGCATAGTTGTGGGGCTTAACATCTCCCCTTGGTGGGTTAGGCTGCCGCTGGAGAGAGGGTGTAACAAGCTCCTCTCTCTGAACTGTAGACTGCCGCTGGGGAGAGGGGGTAACCTGCTCCTCTCCCTGACACTCTCTTTGCTGGTGGAGAGGGGGACCAACTGTCTCCCCTTTCAATATTTTGTCCTGCGGCTGGGGTGCGAGACAGATGGTCTCTGCTTCCTGGGGTACACACTGCCGCTGGGGAGGAAGGACGGCCCCTTCATCTCCCTGGGGTACACGCTGCCGCTGGGGAGGAAGGACGGCACCTTCATCTCCCTGGGGTACACGCTGCCGCTGGGGAGGAAGGACTGCACCTTCTGCTCCCTGGGGTACACACTGCCGCTGGAGATCTGAGCCGACCGCCCAGCATCCCTGTAGGGCCGGTAGAGAGACCGCCATCCCATCTCCACCTGCCATCTGTGGGTCTTCCCAGGACCAGTCTATGAGGTCCCCTACTTCTGCCGCTGGTAGTGAAGCAGGGGGTACCTCGGCTGCGTTTTCCCAGCTGTAGGTTGGCAGGTCTGGGTCTCCCAGCCAGTTTTCCTGTTCTGTGTCTATGCCCTGTGGCTGACATGAGTTTAGTAGTTCCACATAGTCCATCTCTAGCTGTCGTTCCATGGCAGCCAAACGGTGGAGGTCTTGTCCCAGTCCCCTAGATCTCGGGCCCTGTACCATCTCACCCCGGTAATAAAAAATAGCCCAGTACCGTGACTCTGCTGGACTGCCAAAGTCGACGTCTTCTGCTAAGGCCTTCCACAACAGGCCAGGGCTAGTGTAGTTCTCCCCCTCCGGCTGGATGCCCTCTGCCCTCCATGTCTCTGGCTGGACAGTGCACCACCACAGTGCCCGGTATGAGGCGTCAAGGCTCAGTTCCCTTTCCACGAGGTACTCAAGTTGTCTGACCTGCTGCCCTCCGGGTTGGTCTCCCAGAAGCGGCATCCGCCAGGCCATTTGTTCCTCCAACCGGTATGCGACACCAGGAAGGCGCTGCTGCCGTTGATACTGGACTTCCTCCAGGGCATTGTACCATAGTTCTTGCCGGGCAATATCTCTCCAGTCCAATTCACCCTCTTCCTCAGGTGTGCGAGGTGCCCAAGGATCCACGAACCCCATTTTCCCAAATCTTTATGTAGACAGGGACGCTGTATAAACACTAGCGTCGCCTTCAATTTGTAAATCCAAACGACTGTGTCTCTGAGCTGCTTTACCTCGCACTAGGACGCCATCCCACCGCTGCCACCAATGTAACGGATCGCCTGGCACCCCGACTGGGTACCTCCGTTAAAGGATGCTCCTAGCGCTTCCTGAGGACTCCAAGCACTGCAGCAGACACCACAACCACCAAACCGGAGAAGCATATGAATCCTCCCAAGCATATGAATGCTGTAGACAGTTGAATAGGAACCATACGAATAGGTTTACTCTCCTAGCAGTCAAACTGGAACAGCATACAATAAATCCTTCCCCCAATAATGAGACGACACTTCACTTTGAGGGTTAAGCAGGACCTTTTACAGCAAGATTGAACTACTTTATTTGACAAACAACACAGACTTATATACACCAAACTGCAATCAGATAACACTTGATTAAACAATAGAAAACTTAAACACATCACCAGTAAAGCAGTATCTAGCCACTTTAATCTGGAGCCAGAAGCAAGGTAGTCAGACTGGGTGGCTGACATAACTAAACAATGGAAGGCTTAAACACATTACAGACAGGGTCCATAATCTAAAGGCAAGAGGCGGGCAAGCAGCCCCCTCCAAGGACACGTGGCGAGGCCGGTTTCGCCACAAAAATCATATTTACAAATAGACTTCTTCTAGTCCTTGTACAGTCTATATAAGCTCTCGTTCTGTACCATTCCCATTTTTCAATCAGGTGGGAAACAACAGAGTATAACATAACAGACATAATTACTAGATACGGGGGAAATTTCTCTCAAGCCTGTGCAAATTTTACATATAAACTCATTCTATTTATAAAATACTTTCCCCTTATGCAGCCTAGACAAAAGTTCACATCTTGCACCACTCCAAATTTCTGTTGGTAAAAAAACAGTGAGATATTACAAAACTTGATTTAAGTGAAAGTTATATCTAAAAAAAAAATGTTTTTTCTCTTGGTCAGTCTTGTTGAGAGGGAAAGATCGGCATACACGGCCATATGTGCGAATTTCGTTGCCTTCGCCGGGTTTTTCCTGTATTCTTTAACCAGGTCTTCTTTGGTTTTGCAGCTGCTGAAGCATATGATTACGTCTTGAGACATATTGCCCTGTGCCCAGTTGTTAGGCTTCAGTAAACAATGTATTCTTTCAATGGGAGTCGTCCCCATAGTTTTTGGTTCTAAATATGTAGATAACATTTCTAGTAAATAGGTATCAAGATCACTGATGTCTTCTGGTATCCCTCTTATCTTTAAGTTTGATCTTCTGGAGCGATCTTCGAGGTCAGCCACCTTGAGGTCAAGCCTGTTGATAGTTAAATTGGCCACCGCATTTTGTGCTTGGAGGTCTTGCACCTTCACGTGTAGTGTCTCGATTTTGACAGATTGCTTCTTTACTGGCGCTTTTATCTGTGAAAATTCCTCTCTATTGTTCGTTAGCATTTTATCAAAGTCTAACTTGATCTTCGTATAAAGGGAGTCCAAAGCTGGTAAAAGGTTGGACTGTGTTATGTGCCCAGTGGTGTCCTGAGGAGATAGCTCCAGGGCAAGGTCTGGGGACCTTTTATCCATGGCCACTGAGATATTTAAGTGGCTCTTCGGGAGTAGTAAGAGTCAACTGGCAAAGGTTTTGCAGACTTGCTTGTATTTTTCTGTCTCTCGCCTTTGTCCTGCTTATCGACTTTAAGCACCATGTTCACCAGTGGAGGAAATCTACTCCACTTAATACCTTTCAGTAGTCTCCGAATCAAATGTGACTAGATTTCAAAGTGGAGATTCAAACCTTTAACCAGTTATCCCGTCAAAATCAGACATTTATAAGGTGAATTCAGGATCTTGTCTGCTGGAGTGTCGATCTTTCCACAATAAAAAAAAGAAAAGATAGGAGACTCAGCACACAGTTTAAGGGAGTTTAATCCACCAAAAAAATAACAACGTTTCAGCCCAGTACTGAGCTTTTTTCAAGTCTGGTGAGATGTGTGAAAAATCATCAATATATAGTACATGGGTAAAGTGACTAACGAGTTCAAGGGGCGGAGTCCACAAGGACAGCCCATATGTGAATCACACAGGTGTATAAAACTTGCAAACATAAAAATACAAATACAAAAGTGATGCAAATATATGTGAATAAAATGTAGTCAAAAATACCAAAATATAGTGCATATAAAATGATTAAAAACATTGTGATTGCAGCATAAAAACACAGAGGCAAAACTGGTATAATGAATATAATGAAGCGCAGCTGGTCCAGCAACCAAATCTCACAGCCAGTTAGGCATTTAACCCCTTACATAATCAATGGATATCTCCAAAGGGAATCATGGCAACAAGTACACACATATATTAACCCTATGTTGATCGTCTACCGGGGCAGCTGCGCTTATTTCATCCATCCACTGGAGCACTTGGAGCATTTCTATTAAAGGGAGTGAACTATAAGAAAGACAAAAGAAAAGAGAGAGACAAAGTAAATATTCAGTAATGGATACACAAATAATTATATGAATATAGCCATCCCATCTATAAGAAAGACAAAAGAAAAGAGAGACACAGTAAGTCTTCAGTAATGGATACACAAATAATTATATGAATATAGCCATCCCATCTATAAGAAAGACAAAAGAAAAGAGAGACACAGTAAGTCTTCAGTAATGGATACACAAATAATTATATGAATATAGCCATCCCATCTATAAGAAAGACAAAAGAAAAGAGAGATACAGTAAGTCTTCAGTAATGGATACACAAATAATTATATGAATATAGCCATCCCATCTATAAGAAAGACAAAAGAAAAGAGAGACATAGTAAGTCTTCAGTAATGGATACACAAATAATTATATGAACATAGCCATCCCATCTATAAGAAAGACAAAAGAAAAGAGAGACATAGTAAGTCTTCAGTAATGGATACACAAATAATTATATGAACATAGCCATCCCATCTATAAGAAAGACAAAAGAAAAGAGAGACAAAGTAAGTCTTCAGTAATGGATACACAAATAATTTTATGAATATAGCCATCCCATCTATAAGAAAGACAAAAGAAAAGAGAGACACAGTAAGTCTTCAGTAATGGATACACAAATAATTTTATGAATATAGCCATCCCATCTATAAGAAAGACAAAAGAAAAGAGAGACACAGTAAGTCTTCAGTAATGGATACACAAATAATTATATGAACATAGCCATCCCATCTATAAGAAAGACAAAAGAAAAGAGAGACACAGTAAGTCTTCAGTAATGGATACACAAATAATTATATGAATATAGCCATCCCATCTATAAGAAAGACAAAAGAAAAGAGAGACACAGTAAGTCTTCAGTAATGGATACACAAATAATTATATGAACATAGCCATCCCATCTATAAGAAAGACAAAAGAAAAGAGAGACACAGTAAGTCTTCAGTAATGGATACACAAATAATTATATGAATATTGCCATCCCATCTATAAGAAAGACAAAAGAAAAGAGAGACACAGTAAGTCTTCAGTAATGGATACACAAATAATTATATGAACATAGCCATCCCATCTATAAGAAAGACAAAAGAAAAGAGAGACACAGTAAGTCTTCAGTAATGGATACACAAATAATTATATGAACATAGCCATCCCATCTATAAGAAAGACAAAAGAAAAGAGAGACAAAGTAAGTCTTCAGTAATGGATAAACAAATAATTATATGAACATAGCCATCCCATCTATAAGAAAGACAAAAGAAAAGAGAGACACAGTAAGTCTTCAGTAATGGATACACAAATAATTATATGAATATAGCCATCCCATCTATAAGCAAGACAAAAGAAAAGAGAGACAAAGTAAGTCTTCAGTAATGGATAAACAAATAATTATATGAACATAGCCATCCCATCTATAAGAAAGACAAAAGAAAAGAGAGACACAGTAAGTCTTCAGTAATGGATACACAAATAATTATATGAACATAAGCATCCCATCTATAAGAAAGACAAAAGAAAAGAGAGACACAGTAAGTCTTCAGTAATGGATACACAAATAATTATATGAATATAGCCATCCCATCTATAAGAAAGACAAAAGAAAAGAGAGACACAGTAAGTCTTCAGTAATGGATACACAAATAATTATATGAACATAGCCATCCCATCTATAAGAAAGACAAAAGAAAAGAGAGACACAGTAAGTCTTCAGTAATGGATACACAATTAATTATATGAACATAGCCATCCCATCTATAAGAAAGACAAAAGAAAAGAGAGACACAGTAAGTCTTCAGTAATGGATACACAAATAATTATATGAATATAGCCATCCCATCTATAAGAAAGACAAAAGAAAAGAGAGACAAAGTAAGTCTTCAGTAATGGATAAACAAATAATTATATGAACATAGCCATCCCATCTATAAGAAAGACAAAAGAAAAGAGAGACACAGTAAGTCTTCAGTAATGGATACACAAATAATTATATGAACATAGCCATCCCATCTATAAGAAAGACAAAAGAAAAGAGAAACAAAGTAAGTCTTCAGTAATGGATACACAAATAATTATATGAACATAGCCATCCCATCTATAAGAAAGACAAAAGAAAAGAGAGACAAAGTAAGTCTTCAGTAATGGATACACAAATAATTATATGAACATAGCCATCCCATCTATAAGAAAGACAAAAGAAAAGAGAGAGACAAAGTAAGTCTTCAGTAATGGATACACAAATAATTATATGAACATAGCCATCCCATCTATAAGAAAGACAAAAGAAAAGAGAGACACAGTAAGTCTTCAGTAATGGATACACAAATAATTATATGAACATAGCCATCCCATCTATAAGAAAGGCACCAAGTTAAATTCGAGATTTAACCCCTTTGGAGTCATACTGTCCAATTCATTAATCCACCAGGTCTCCCGTTTTTTTAAACATTTCTCCCTATCTCCCCCCCCTCCTCAATGTGGGGACACAGTCAATTATCTGAAATTTCAGTTCATTTACATTGTAATTTCCTTAAAATGATAGGGTAAGGGGAGATCTGTTTTTTTCCGTGCGTATGGTTGATTTATGTTGGGAAAATCTTGTCTTCATTTTTTGTGTTGTTTCCCCCACATAAATCAAACTGCAGGGGCAGGTCAAGGTATAAATAACATAACTAGAATCGCACGTAAAATATGAATGAATCTCATACCATTGTTCTCTTAGTGGATGTTTAAAATGGGTACCCTTCACAATACAAGGACAGGCTACACAGCACAGACAAGGAAAATTGCCCCTCTTTTTAGTAACCAAGAAGGATTCTCTCACAATATTTTTAGATGTATATTCAGCCCTAATCAAATTATTTCTCAAATTTTCCCCTCGGCGATATGCCATCATAGGGGGTGTATGGTACTCCTTAACTTCTGGATAAGCTTCTTTCAAAATGGGCCAATGTTTCTTTAAGATGGTTTCTATAGGCTTTGTGTGAGTACCCCAGTCTGATACAAAGACTAATCTATCCTGATTTTGTTTTTTCAAACTTCTTTGTAAAGTTTTCATCCTGTCTACTTCAACTACCCTCCGTAAATTTTTATTTACTAAATATTTAGGGTATCCCCTAGCACAGAATTTTTTCCCCATATTCTTTAATCCTTCCGTTTGTTTTGTACCCTCTGGGATGATCCTTTTGACTCTAAGAAATTGACTAACTGGTAATGATTTAAGTAAGCCAGTGGGATGAGCTGAATCAAATCTAAGTAATTGACATGTGCATTCGTTTTCGGACGAATGCATTTTCGTCCGAAAATAGCATTTTCGTCCATTCGCCCAAAAAATGAATAACGAAAATGCTAAACTAACGAAAGCCGAATGAACGAATGGTTAATAAACGAAAATCATTCGTTCATTTGTCCATTTGTAGTACTATTGCATTCTATAAGCCGAAATAGAGTCGGTTTATAGAATACAATAGCATTACACATAATTAGTACATTCCATAAACTGACATAATGAACGACTTTCCGTTTATGGAATGCATGTAAGTCTATTGGCATTCTATAAACCGAACGTTCGGTTTATAGAATAGCAATAGGATTACATGTATTACATAAGCCCACAGCCTATAAACTGAACGTTCGGTTTATAGGCTGTCGGCATTTCACTACACGGAGACAGAGTCTCCATTCATAAATTTAAATGTGTAAGTCATGCCAACCGCCTGCCGGTGTGTTCATTTACACACATTTGCACTTTGAGTACCTCTCAGAGCCATTTGGTAATGTGGGTGTACCCATTAAAGTGTGTTTACTCTTTTATAATACAGATTCATGTTATTTATTTTCTCATTTATTAAAATTATCATATAAGGATATGTTCACCCAAGTCTCATGCAAGACAGGCAAGTCTGGTTTGCATACATTTCTATGGGAAATGATCAGGATGCCTCTCTATTCTACTTATGTTCAAGACGTAAAATAACAGAATTGGGAAAACCCTATTTTATTGGACTTATAGTTTTTTGAATGAGTCCTCCCAATATCAAATCAAAAGCATGAAAACTTGATCTCTTTGGTTACTTTACCTAACAGATTTAAACCAACCCATCCTGAACTGTACCCAACCTCAGACACCATCATCTATACTGTGAAATCCAATACCAATTGTGAACATATATGCCTAGACCGCATAAACATTTACATGGGCTCCAAAGCAGGAAACACTCAATACACACCAAGATTATTCCTCAATCAACCAAACTCTCCATAACTATATCCCTCAAGGTGTTTCCCCTCCCTCAGAGGTGGCTGTTGGAACTATTTTGAGTTAATCTCATGGTTTTTCAAGGGACATCCTCCTCTCAACTATTGTTCATAACTACCTGTGTTTGCAGATAGAATTGATATTATTTTTATGTTATTACACATCAGTAGCAGCAGGGTTACTGTTTGTAGAACATTGACTGGGGTTGTAATATAGTCAGCATGGTAACTCTTAGTGCAAGTCATTTTTGCATGTTTTTATAGGTTCTTCACAGATTTTGCAGAATTATCTGTTTGGGGAATTTGAATTGAGATTACAATTTGTGCAATTTATGAAAACTTCCATTTTTTTTATTTTTAATTGAAATAAAATGATTCATCTAACTGGTGGACAGAGTCAGAATTTTTTTTAACATTTGTTCTCTACAAATTTCTACAAGCAGTCTCAGTGCCGGGTGAACTAGATCAATGCCTTGTCATAATTAGAAACAAGATGATACCATTTATTGGCGTAATATTTATCTGAGAGTTGAACGCAGGCTTTCAAGACCAAGTTTCTAGATCCCTTCCTCAGGCATCAATGAGAATCTTTATAGAGATCCAACTGATAAAATCAGTTTGGTAAGAGCATCCCTGATGACTCATCTCCCCGTTTTTGGGGAAATGGGAAAAGGGGGGGAATAAAACCAATAGACACATGCCAGATCCACAAAGGTGTCAAATGTTTGCAGTTTAAACTAAGTCCACTGCAGCAATCCAAGGCTTGCAAAAAGATTAACGAGTAAGATTATATTGAAAATGACGTTTTGGTCTCTATTAAGGGTAAACTGGAATATTAATTTGACCTCCAATATTTTTCTCTTGGAACAATCCCATTAGTACCAAAAGCTTCACATCCTGGATACTGTGACCAGGTTGACAGAAAGGTTCTCCAATGGGTTATCTATTTATTTAGAGTTATAGTATGTCTGTGGGAATTAAACCATTTGTGCAATGCCTGTTTCAGGTTTTTTCATGGAATTGTGAGTAAGAGGCTTCATTGTGTCTGTAGACTGTCCCCCTGCCATTGTACTGGAACAAGGTTGAAATCATGTGCTTCTATTTACAGTATTAATTCTGGAAAACACCTTCAGCCCTACTTCCTCATATGTAACCTGAATTGTCATTAAATTGGGAAGTTATTAAAGAAGTCACTCCAGTTAACCAATTACGTAACAGAAACAGTTCAGATCAGAAGGAATAGGTTGAATGCCAGGACATGATTACACTCAAAGCTATTCATTGTGTCTTAATATATCTTTCTGATGGCCCATTTCCTGGAACAAGTTTCTTAACCTGAACCAAAATCTTATTTTTGAATTTTATATTATTTTTTTATTATTTCATCAGATGTATATGTTAATTCATGTGTTTTTCATTACGTCTTTTACATTTGCTTTACCCACTGATCGGTATTAAAATGCAATTATCTGTTGCAACTGAACTAAATTAGAACAAATGATTTTCATTTATTCTCCATCCATCCTTTTGTTTTTTTCCGTCCAGCTTTGCATTCAATGTCGGACAAATTGCAATGTAGTTTCCACTAAGCCCTGACTGATAAAGTGAAAAACAGGCACAGAAAAACTAAGATACACACAACACTTCTGTGTAAGATGGTATCCCTCAGATATCTGTGTAAGATGCGTATCCCTCAGATATCTGGTGAGATACGTATCCCTCAGATATCTGGTGAGATACGTATCCCTCAGATATCTGTGTAAGATGCGTATCCCTCAGATATCTGTGTAAGATGCGTATCCCTCAGATATCTGTGTAAGATGCGTATCCCTCAGATATCTGTGTAAGATACGTATCCCTCAGATATCTGTGTAAGATGCGTATCCCTCAGATATCTGTGTAAGATGTGTATCCCTCATATAACTGGTAAGATGAGTATCCCTCAGATATCTGTGTAAGATGCGTATCCCTCAGATATCTGTGTAAGATGTTTATCCCTCATATAACTGGTAAGATGAGTATCCCTCAGATATCTGTGTAAGATGCGTATCCCTCAGATATCTGTGAAAGATGCGTATCCCTCAGATATCTGTGAAAGATGCGGATCCCTCAGATATCTGTGTAAGATGCTTATCCCTCAGATATCTGTGTAAGATGTGTATCCCTCATATAACTGGTAAGATGAGTATCCCTCAGATATCTGTGTAAGATGCGTATCCCTCAGATATCTGTGTAAGATGCGGATCCCTCAGATATCTGTGTAAGATGTGTATCCCTCATATATCTGTGTAAGATGCGTATCCCTCAGATATCTGTGTAAGATGAGTATCCCTCAGATATCTGTATAAGATGCGTATCCCTCAGATATCTGTGTAAGATGTGTATCCCTCATATAACTGGTAAGATGAGTATCCCTCAGATATCTGTGTAAGATGCGTATCCCTCAGATATCTGTGTAAGATGCGGATCCCTCAGATATCTGTGTAAGATGTGTATCCCTCAGATATCTGGTAAGATGCGTATCCCTCATATAACTGGTAAGATGAGTATCCCTCAGATATCTGTGTAAGATACGTATCCCTCAGATATCTGTGTAAGATGCGTATCCCTCAGATATCTGTGTAAGATGCGTATCCCTCATATAACTGGTAAGATGCGTATCCCTCAGATATCTATGTAAGGTGCGTATCCCTCAGATATCTGTGTAAGATGCGTATCCCTCAGATATCTGTGTAAGATGCGTATCCCTCAGATATCTGTGTAAGATGTGTATCCCTCAGATATCTGGTAAGATGCGTATCCCTCAGATATCTGTGTAAGATGCGTATCCCTCAGATATCTGTGTAAGATGCGTATCCCTCAGATATCTGTGTAAGATGCGTATCCCTCAGATATCTGTGTAAGATGCGTATCCCTCAGATATCTATGTAAGATGCGTATCCCTCAGATATCTGTGTAAGATGCGTATCCCTCAGATATCTGTGTAAGATGGTATCCCTCAGATATCTGGTAAGATGTGTATCCCTCAGATATCTGTGTAAGATGCGTATCCCTCAGATATCTGTGTAAGATGCGTATCCCTCAGATATCTGTGTAAGATGCGTATCCCTCAGATATCTGTGTAAGATGCGTATCCCTTAGATATCTGTGTAAGATGCGTATCCCTCAGATATCTGTGTAAGATGCGTATCCCTCAGATATCTGTGTAAGATGCGTATCCCTCAGATATCTGTGTAAGATGCGTATCCCTCAGATATCTGTGTAAGATGCGTATCCCTCAGATATCTGTGTAAGATACGTATCCCTCAGATATCTGTGTAAGATACGTATCCCTCAGATATCTGTGTAAGATGCGTATCCCTCAGATATCTGTGTAAGATGCGTATCCCTCAGATATCTGTGTAAGATGCGTATCCCTCAGATATCTGTGTAAGATGCGTATCCCTCAGATATCTGGTAAGATGCGTATCCCTCAGATATCTGGTAAGATGCGTATCCCTCAGATATCTGTGTAAGATGCGGATCCCTCAGATATCTGTGTAAGATGCGTATCCCTCAGATATCTGTGTAAGATACGTATCCCTCAGATATCTGTGTAAGATGTGTATCCCTCAGATATCTGTGTAAAATGCGTATCCCTCAGATATCTGTGTAAGATGTGTATCCCTCAGATATCTATGTAAGATGTGTATCCCTCAGATATCTGTGTAAGATGCGTATTCCTCAGATATCTGTGTAAGATGCGTATCCCTCAGATATCTGTGTAAGATGCGTATCCCTCAGATATCTGTGTAAGATACGTATCCCTCAGATATCTGTGTAAGATGTGTATCCCTCAGATATCTGGTAAGATGCGTATTCCTCAGATATCTGTGTAAGATGTGTATCCCTCATATAACTGGTAAGATGCGTATCCCTCAGATATCTGTGTAAGATGCGTATCCCTCAGATATCTGTGTAAGATGCGTATCCCTCAGATATCTGTGTAAGATGCGTATCCCTCAGATATCTGGTAAGATGCGTATCCCTCAGATATCTGTGTAAGATGCGTATCCCTCAGATATCTGTGTAAGATGGTATCCCTCAGATATCTGTGTAAGATGCGTATCCCTCAGATATCTGGTGAGATACGTATCCCTCAGATATCTGGTGAGATACGTATCCCTCAGATATCTGTGTAAGATGCGTATCCCTCAGATATCTGTGTAAGATGCGTATCCCTCAGATATCTGTGTAAGATGCGTATCCCTCAGATATCTGTGTAAGATACGTATCCCTCAGATATCTGTGTAAGATGTGTATCCCTCAGATATCTGTGTAAGATGCGTATCCCTCAGATATCTGTGTAAGATGTGTATCCCTCATATAACTGGTAAGATAAATATCCCTCAGATATCTGTGTAAGATGCGTATCCCTCAGATATCTGTGTAAGATGTTTATCCCTCATATAACTGGTAAGATGAGTATCCCTCAGATATCTGTGTAAGATGCGTATCCCTCAGATATCTGTGAAAGATGCGGATCCCTCAGATATCTGTGTAAGATGCTTATCCCTCAGATATCTGTGTAAGATGTGTATCCCTCATATAACTGGTAAGATGAGTATCCCTCAGATATCTGTGTAAGATGCGTATCCCTCAGATATCTGTGTAAGATGCGGATCCCTCAGATATCTGTGTAAGATGTGTATCCCTCATATATCTGTGTAAGATGCGTATCCCTCAGATATCTGTGTAAGATGAGTATCCCTCAGATATCTGTATAAGATGCGTATCCCTCAGATATCTGTGTAAGATGTGTATCCCTCATATAACTGGTAAGATGAGTATCCCTCAGATATCTGTGTAAGATGCGTATCCCTCAGATATCTGTGTAAGATGCGGATCCCTCAGATATCTGTGTAAGATGTGTATCCCTCAGATATCTGGTAAGATGCGTATCCCTCATATAACTGGTAAGATGAGTATCCCTCAGATATCTGTGTAAGATACGTATCCCTCAGATATCTGTGTAAGATGCGTATCCCTCAGATATCTGTGTAAGATGCGTATCCCTCATATAACTGGTAAGATGCGTATCCCTCAGATATCTATGTAAGGTGCGTATCCCTCAGATATCTGTGTAAGATGCGTATCCCTCAGATATCTGTGTAAGATGCGTATCCCTCAGATATCTGTGTAAGATGTGTATCCCTCAGATATCTGGTAAGATGCGTATCCCTCAGATATCTGTGTAAGATGCGTATCCCTCAGATATCTGTGTAAGATGCGTATCCCTCAGATATCTGTGTAAGATGCGTATCCCTCAGATATCTGTGTAAGATGCGTATCCCTCAGATATCTATGTAAGATGCGTATCCCTCAGATATCTGTGTAAGATGCGTATCCCTCAGATATCTGTGTAAGATGGTATCCCTCAGATATCTGGTAAGATGTGTATCCCTCAGATATCTGTGTAAGATGCGTATCCCTCAGATATCTGTGTAAGATGCGTATCCCTCAGATATCTGTGTAAGATGCGTATCCCTCAGATATCTGTGTAAGATGCGTATCCCTTAGATATCTGTGTAAGATGCGTATCCCTCAGATATCTGTGTAAGATGCGTATCCCTCAGATATCTGTGTAAGATGCGTATCCCTCAGATATCTGTGTAAGATGCGTATCCCTCAGATATCTGTGTAAGATGCGTATCCCTCAGATATCTGTGTAAGATACGTATCCCTCAGATATCTGTGTAAGATACGTATCCCTCAGATATCTGTGTAAGATGCGTATCCCTCAGATATCTGTGTAAGATGCGTATCCCTCAGATATCTGTGTAAGATGCGTATCCCTCAGATATCTGTGTAAGATGCGTATCCCTCAGATATCTGGTAAGATGCGTATCCCTCAGATATCTGTGTAAGATGCGTATCCCTCAGATATCTGTGTAAGATGCGGATCCCTCAGATATCTGTGTAAGATGCGTATCCCTCAGATATCTGTGTAAGATACGTATCCCTCAGATATCTGTGTAAGATGTGTATCCCTCAGATATCTGTGTAAAATGCGTATCCCTCAGATATCTGTGTAAGATGTGTATCCCTCAGATATCTATGTAAGATGTGTATCCCTCAGATATCTGTGTAAGATGCGTATTCCTCAGATATCTGTGTAAGATGCGTATCCCTCAGATATCTGTGTAAGATGCGTATCCCTCAGATATCTGTGTAAGATACGTATCCCTCAGATATCTGTGTAAGATGTGTATCCCTCAGATATCTGGTAAGATGCGTATTCCTCAGATATCTGTGTAAGATGTGTATCCCTCATATAACTGGTAAGATGCGTATCCCTCAGATATCTGTGTAAGATGCGTATCCCTCAGATATCTGTGTAAGATGCGTATCCCTCAGATATCTGTGTAAGATGCGTATCCCTCAGATATCTGGTAAGATGCGTATCCCTCAGATATCTGTGTAAGATGCGTATCCCTCAGATATCTGTGTAAGATGCGTATCCCTCAGATATCTGTGTAAGATGCGTATCCCTCAGATATCTGTGTAAGATGAGTATCCCTCAGATATCTGTGTAAGATGCGTATCCCTCAGATATCTGTGTAAGATGCGTATCCCTCAGATATCTGTGTAAGATGCGTATCCCTCAGATATCTGTGTAAGATGCGTATCCCTCAGATATCTGTGTAAGATGCGTATCCCTCAGATATCTGTGTAAGATGCGTATCCCTCAGATATCTGTGTAAGATGCGTATACCTCAGATATCTGTGTAAGATGAGTATCCCTCAGATATCTATGTAAGATGCGTATCCCTCAGATATCTGTGTAAGATGCGTATCCCTCAGATATCTGTGTAAGATGCGTATCCCTCAGATATCTGTGTAAGATGCGTATCCCTCAGATATCTGTGTAAGATGCGTATCCCTCAGATATCTGTGTAAGATGCGTATCCCTCAGATATCTGTGTAAGATACGTATCCCTCAGATATCTGTGTAAGATGCGTATCCCTCAGATATCTGTGTAAGATGCGTATCCCTCAGATATCTGTGTAAGATGCGTATCCCTCAGATATCTGTGTAAGATGCGTATCCCTCAGATATCTGTGTAAGATGCGTATCCCTCAGATATCTGGTAAGATGCGTATCCCTCAGATATCTGGTAAGATGCGTATCCCTCAGATATCTGTGTAAGATGCGGATCCCTCAGATATCTGTGTAAGATGCGTATCCCTCAGATATCTGTGTAAGATACGTATCCCTCAGATATCTGTGTAAGATGTGTATCCCTCAGATATCTGTGTAAAATGCGTATCCCTCAGATATCTGTGTAAGATGTGTATCCCTCAGATATCTATGTAAGATGTGTATCCCTCAGATATCTGTGTAAGATGCGTATTCCTCAGATATCTGTGTAAGATGCGTATCCCTCAGATATCTGTGTAAGATGCGTATCCCTCAGATATCTGTGTAAGATACGTATCCCTCAGATATCTGTGTAAGATGTGTATCCCTCAGATATCTGGTAAGATGCGTATTCCTCAGATATCTGTGTAAGATGTGTATCCCTCATATAACTGGTAAGATGCGTATCCCTCAGATATCTGTGTAAGATGCGTATCCCTCAGATATCTGTGTAAGATGCGTATCCCTCAGATATCTGTGTAAGATGCGTATCCCTCAGATATCTGGTAAGATGCGTATCCCTCAGATATCTGTGTAAGATGCGTATCCCTCAGATATCTGTGTAAGATGGTATCCCTCAGATATCTGTGTAAGATGCGTATCCCTCAGATATCTGGTGAGATACGTATCCCTCAGATATCTGGTGAGATACGTATCCCTCAGATATCTGTGTAAGATGCGTATCCCTCAGATATCTGTGTAAGATGCGTATCCCTCAGATATCTGTGTAAGATGCGTATCCCTCAGATATCTGTGTAAGATACGTATCCCTCAGATATCTGTGTAAGATGTGTATCCCTCAGATATCTGTGTAAGATGCGTATCCCTCAGATATCTGTGTAAGATGTGTATCCCTCATATAACTGGTAAGATGAGTATCCCTCAGATATCTGTGTAAGATGCGTATCCCTCAGATATCTGTGTAAGATGTTTATCCCTCATATAACTGGTAAGATGAGTATCCCTCAGATATCTGTGTAAGATGCGTATCCCTCAGATATCTGTGAAAGATGCGGATCCCTCAGATATCTGTGTAAGATGCTTATCCCTCAGATATCTGTGTAAGATGTGTATCCCTCATATAACTGGTAAGATGAGTATCCCTCAGATATCTGTGTAAGATGCGTATCCCTCAGATATCTGTGTAAGATGCGGATCCCTCAGATATCTGTGTAAGATGTGTATCCCTCATATATCTGTGTAAGATGCGTATCCCTCAGATATCTGTGTAAGATGAGTATCCCTCAGATATCTGTATAAGATGCGTATCCCTCAGATATCTGTGTAAGATGTGTATCCCTCATATAACTGGTAAGATGAGTATCCCTCAGATATCTGTGTAAGATGCGTATCCCTCAGATATCTGTGTAAGATGCGGATCCCTAAGATATCTGTGTAAGATGTGTATCCCTCAGATATCTGGTAAGATGCGTATCCCTCATATAACTGGTAAGATGAGTATCCCTCAGATATCTGTGTAAGATACGTATCCCTCAGATATCTGTGTAAGATGCGTATCCCTCAGATATCTGTGTAAGATGCGTATCCCTCATATAACTGGTAAGATGCGTATCCCTCAGATATCTATGTAAGGTGCGTATCCCTCAGATATCTGTGTAAGATGCGTATCCCTCAGATATCTGTGTAAGATGCGTATCCCTCAGATATCTGTGTAAGATGTGTATCCCTCAGATATCTGGTAAGATGCGTATCCCTCAGATATCTGTGTAAGATGCGTATCCCTCAGATATCTGTGTAAGATGCGTATCCCTCAGATATCTGTGTAAGATGCGTATCCCTCAGATATCTGTGTAAGATGCGTATCCCTCAGATATCTATGTAAGATGCGTATCCCTCAGATATCTGTGTAAGATGCGTATCCCTCAGATATCTGTGTAAGATGGTATCCCTCAGATATCTGGTAAGATGTGTATCCCTCAGATATCTGTGTAAGATGCGTATCCCTCAGATATCTGTGTAAGATGCGTATCCCTCAGATATCTGTGTAAGATGCGTATCCCTCAGATATCTGTGTAAGATGCGTATCCCTTAGATATCTGTGTAAGATGCGTATCCCTCAGATATCTGTGTAAGATGCGTATCCCTCAGATATCTGTGTAAGATGCGTATCCCTCAGATATCTGTGTAAGATGCGTATCCCTCAGATATCTGTGTAAGATGCGTATCCCTCAGATATCTGTGTAAGATACGTATCCCTCAGATATCTGTGTAAGATACGTATCCCTCAGATATCTGTGTAAGATGCGTATCCCTCAGATATCTGTGTAAGATGCGTATCCCTCAGATATCTGTGTAAGATGCGTATCCCTCAGATATCTGTGTAAGATGCGTATCCCTCAGATATCTGGTAAGATGCGTATCCCTCAGATATCTGGTAAGATGCGTATCCCTCAGATATCTGTGTAAGATGCGGATCCCTCAGATATCTGTGTAAGATGCGTATCCCTCAGATATCTGTGTAAGATACGTATCCCTCAGATATCTGTGTAAGATGTGTATCCCTCAGATATCTGTGTAAAATGCGTATCCCTCAGATATCTGTGTAAGATGTGTATCCCTCAGATATCTATGTAAGATGTGTATCCCTCAGATATCTGTGTAAGATGCGTATTCCTCAGATATCTGTGTAAGATGCGTATCCCTCAGATATCTGTGTAAGATGCGTATCCCTCAGATATCTGTGTAAGATACGTATCCCTCAGATATCTGTGTAAGATGTGTATCCCTCAGATATCTGGTAAGATGCGTATTCCTCAGATATCTGTGTAAGATGTGTATCCCTCATATAACTGGTAAGATGCGTATCCCTCAGATATCTGTGTAAGATGCGTATCCCTCAGATATCTGTGTAAGATGCGTATCCCTCAGATATCTGTGTAAGATGCGTATCCCTCAGATATCTGGTAAGATGCGTATCCCTCAGATATCTGTGTAAGATGCGTATCCCTCAGATATCTGTGTAAGATGCGTATCCCTCAGATATCTGTGTAAGATGCGTATCCCTCAGATATCTGTGTAAGATGAGTATCCCTCAGATATCTGTGTAAGATGCGTATCCCTCAGATATCTGTGTAAGATGCGTATCCCTCAGATATCTGTGTAAGATGCGTATCCCTCAGATATCTGTGTAAGATGCGTATCCCTCAGATATCTGTGTAAGATGCGTATCCCTCAGATATCTGTGTAAGATGCGTATCCCTCAGATATCTGTGTAAGATGCGTATACCTCAGATATCTGTGTAAGATGAGTATCCCTCAGATATCTATGTAAGATGCGTATCCCTCAGATATCTGTGTAAGATGCGTATCCCTCAGATATCTGTGTAAGATGCGTATCCCTCAGATATCTGTGTAAGATGCGTATCCCTCAGATATCTGTGTAAGATGCGTATCCCTCAGATATCTGTGTAAGATGCGTATCCCTCAGATATCTGTGTAAGATACGTATCCCTCAGATATCTGTGTAAGATGCGTATCCCTCAGATATCTGTGTAAGATGCGTATCCCTCAGATATCTGTGTAAGATGCGTATCCCTCAGATATCTGTGTAAGATGCGTATCCCTCAGATATCTGTGTAAGATGCGTATCCCTCAGATATCTGTGTAAGATGCGTATCCCTCAGATATCTGTGTAAGATGCGTATCCCTCAGATATCTGTGTAAGATGCGTATCCCTCAGATATCTGTGTAAGATGCGTATCCCTCAGATATCTGTGTAAGATGCGTATACCTCAGATATCTGTGTAAGATGAGTATCCCTCAGATATCTGTGTAAGATGCGTATCCCTCAGATATCTGTGTAAGATGCGTATCCCTCAGATATCTGTGTAAGATGCGTATCCCTCAGATATCTGTGTAAGATGCGTATCCCTCAGATATCTGTGTAAGATGCGTATCCCTCAGATATCTGTGTAAGATGCGTATCCCTCAGATATCTGTGTAAGATGCGTATCCCTCAGATATCTGTGTAAGATGCGTATCCCTCAGATATCTGTGTAAGATGCGTATCCCTCAGATATCTGTGTAAGATGCGTATCCCTCAGATATCTGTGTAAGATGCGTATCCCTCAGATATCTGTGTAAGATGCGTATCCCTCAGATATCTGTGTAAGATGCGTATCCCTCAGATATCTGGTGAGATACTTATCCCTCAGATATCTGGTGAGATACGTATCCCTCAGATATCTGTGTAAGGTGCGTATCCCTCATATAACTGGTAAGATGCGTATCCCTCAGATATCTATGTAAGGTGCGTATCCCTCAGATATCTGTGTAAGATGCGTATCCCTCAGATATCTGTGTAAGATGCGTATCCCTCAGATATCTGTGTAAGATGTGTATCCCTCAGATATCTGGTAAGATGCGTATCCCTCAGATATCTGTGTAAGATGCGTATCCCTCAGATATCTGTGTAAGATGCGTATCCCTCAGATATCTGTGTAAGATGCGTATCCCTCAGATATCTGTGTAAGATGCGTATCCCTCAGATATCTGTGTAAGATGCGTATCCCTCAGATATCTGTGTAAGATACGTATCCCTCAGATATCTGTGTAAGATGCGTATCCCTCAGATATCTGTGTAAGATGCGTATCCCTCAGATATCTGTGTAAGATGCGTATCCCTCAGATATCTGTGTAAGATGCGTATCCCTCAGATATCTGTGTAAGATGCGTATCCCTCAGATATCTGTGTAAGATGCGTATCCCTCAGATATCTGTGTAAGATGCGTATCCCTCAGATATCTGTGTAAGATGCGTATCCCTCAGATATCTGTGTAAGATGCGTATCCCTCAGATATCTGTGTAAGATGCGTATACCTCAGATATCTGTGTAAGATGAGTATCCCTCAGATATCTGTGTAAGATGCGTATCCCTCAGATATCTGTGTAAGATGCGTATCCCTCAGATATCTGTGTAAGATGCGTATCCCTCAGATATCTGTGTAAGATGCGTATCCCTCAGATATCTGTGTAAGATGCGTATCCCTCAGATATCTGTGTAAGATGCGTATCCCTCAGATATCTGTGTAAGATGCGTATCCCTCAGATATCTGTGTAAGATGCGTATCCCTCAGATATCTGTGTAAGATGCGTATCCCTCAGATATCTGTGTAAGATGCGTATCCCTCAGATATCTGTGTAAGATGCGTATCCCTCAGATATCTGTGTAAGATGCGTATCCCTCAGATATCTGTGTAAGATGCGTATCCCTCAGATATCTGTGTAAGATGCGTATCCCTCAGATATCTGTGTAAGATGCGTATCCCTCAGATATCTGTGTAAGATGCGTATCCCTCAGATATCTGGTAAGATGCTTATCCCTCAGATATCTGTGTAAGATGCGTATCCCTCAGATATCTGTGTAAGATGTGTATCCCTCAGATATCTGTGTAAGATGCGTATCCCTCAGATATCTATGTAAGATGCGTATCCCTCAGATATCTGGTAAGATGTGTATCACTCAGATATCTGTGTAAGATGTGTACCCCTCATATAACTGGTAAGATGAGTATCCCTCAGATATCTGGTAAGATGCATATCCCTCAGATATCTATGTAAGGTGCGTATCCCTCAGATATCTGTGTAAGATGAGTATCCCTCAGATATCTGGTAAGATGCGTATCCCTCAGATATCTGGTAAGATGTGTATCACTCAGATATCTGTGTAAGATGTGTATCCCTCATATAACTGGTAAGATGAGTATCCCTCAGATATCTGGTAAGATGCGTATCCCTCAGATATCTATGTAAGGTGCGTATCCCTCAGATATCTGTGTAAGATGAGTATCCCTCAGATATCTGGTAAGATGCGTATCCCTCAGATATCTGTGTAAGATGCGTATCCCTCAGATATCTGTGTAAGATGCGTATTCCTCAGATATCTGTGTAAGATGCGTATCCCTCAGATATCTGGTAAGATGCGTATCCCTCATATAACTGGTAAGATGAGTATCCCTCAGATATCTGGTAAGATGCGTATCCCTCAGATATCTATGTAAGGTGCGTATCCCTCAGATATCTGTGTAAGATGAGTATCCCTCAGATATCTGGTAAGATGCGTATCCCTCAGATATCTGTGTAAGATGCGTATCCCTCAGATATCTGTGTAAGATGCGTATCCCTCAGATATCTGTGTAAGATGCGTATCCCTCAGATATCTGGTAAGATGCTTATCCCTCAGATATCTGTGTAAGATGCGTATCCCTCAGATATCTGTGTAAGATGTGTATCCCTCAGATATCTGTGTAAGATGCGTATCCCTCAGATATCTATGTAAGATGTGTATCCCTCAGATATCTGGTAAGATGTGTATCACTCAGATATCTGTGTAAGATGCGTATCCCTCAGATATCTGGTAAGATGCGTATCCCTCATATAACTGGTAAGATGTGTATCCCTCAGATATCTGGTAAGATGCGTATCCCTCAGATATCTATGTAAGGTGCGTATCCCTCAGATATCTGTGTAAGATGAGTATCCCTCAGATATCTGGTAAGATGCGTATCCCTCAGATATCTGGTAAGATGTGTATCACTCAGATATCTGTGTAAGATGTGTATCCCTCATATAACTGGTAAGATGAGTATCCCTCAGATATCTGGTAAGATGCGTATCCCTCAGATATCTATGTAAGGTGCGTATCCCTCAGATATCTGTGTAAGATGAGTATCCCTCAGATATCTGGTAAGATGCGTATCCCTCAGATATCTGTGTAAGATGCGTATCCCTCAGATATCTGTGTAAGATGCGTATTCCTCAGATATCTGTGTAAGATGCGTATCCCTCAGATATCTGGTAAGATGCGTATCCCTCATATAACTGGTAAGATGAGTATCCCTCAGATATCTGGTAAGATGCGTATCCCTCAGATATCTATGTAAGGTGCGTATCCCTCAGATATCTGTGTAAGATGAGTATCCCTCAGATATCTGGTAAGATGCGTATCCCTCAGATATCTGTGTAAGATGCGTATCCCTCATATAACTGGTAAGATGAGTATCCCTCAGATATCTGGTAAGATGCGTATCCCTCAGATATCTATGTAAGGTGCGTATCCCTCAGATATCTGTGTAAGATGAGTATCCCTCAGATATCTGGTAAGATGCGTATCCCTCAGATATCTGTGTAAGATGCGTATCCCTCAGATATCTGTGTAAGATGTGTATCCCTCAGATATCTGTGTAAGATGCGTATCCCTCAGATATCTGTGTAAGATGCGTATCCCTCAGATATCTGTGTAAGATGCGTATCCCTCAGATATCTGTGTAAGATGAGTATCCCTCAGATATCTGGTAAGATGCGTATCCCTCAGATATCTGTGTAAGATGCGTATCCCTCAGATATCTGTGTAAGATGCGTATTTCTCAGATATCTGTGTAAGATGCGTATCCCTCAGATATCTGGTAAGATGCGTATCCCTCTTATAACTGGTAAGATGTGTATCCCTCAGATATCTGGTAAGATGCGTATCCCTCAGATATCTATGTAAGGTGCGTATCCCTCAGATATCTGTGTAAGATGAGTATCCCTCAGATATCTGGTAAGATGCGTATTCCCATTGTGGACATGGAAACTCAACGACACACTGTTACACAACCCACAGACGATCTCTACCTTGAAGGGCCCTATAAAAGAGCATTTTAACTTGAATAAACATGAGGATATAGACCAAGACACCCTGTGGGCTGGACATAAGACAGTCATCAGAGAACAGCTTATAGATCTCAGTTCTAGTTCCAAAAAATCTAGAGCAGATACACTACTCAAACTTCAAACCTCCCTAATCTCATTAGATATTCAAAACAAAGCTAATCCGACCAAAACAATCACAGATCAACTGACTGCTATTCAGACGGACATTAGATATCTCATTTTGAAGGACACTCCCAAATCATTACAATTTACGGAAAGGACGTACTATAAAAAATCAAATAAAGCCGACAGGATTCTTGTCTCTATGTTGAAAGCACAATTCACTTCTAAACTAATACCCAATATCAAAACAACCAAGGGCACCATCTCCAATAACCCCACATATATAGCACATGGATTTCAAGCCTATTACTGCCTCCTGTATAATCACTCCCCAGACAAATCCCTACTAAACGCACCACATGTACAGGCAGTCACAGACTACCTAGCTCGATTGACGATTCCTAAACTCACAGACCTGGAGAGTGACTCTCTAGACAGCCCTAGTCTAATGGACCTTAACCCTAACCATAATTGCAGAAGCCATCAAATCCAAACTAAACAAAGCGCCAGGCCCAGATCGCTTTAATGCCCCATACTACAAAACATTTGGTGACATACTCATACCACATTTATTACGACCTTTTAACACTATCATGGGCGGATGCTACTCTCCGAAAGACATGCATGACGCAAATATTATGTTATTGCACAAACCAGGTAAAGCACCTGACCTGGTGACCAACTACCGACTGATATCCCTTCTCAACACGGACTACAAGATCTTTTCCAAAATCCTGGCCAACAGACTGAACAAACCAATGACTAACTTGTACATCTCGACCAAGTGGGTTTTATTCCCAACCGACAAGCCCTGGAGAATACAAGAGAATGTGTGGACTTGATGTGGACGGCAACCCAGATGAAGCGCCTTCTCTGTTCCTGTCCCTGGATGCAGAGAAGGCATTTGACCGACTAGACTGGTCCTTCCTATGACTGACATTAGAGAACATGAATTTTACCAAAAATTTTCAAAACTGCCTAGCGGCCCTGTACCATAGACCTACATCCACCATTCGGATCCCTGGGGCAGAACCGCTATGCTTCAATAACTACAACGGAAGAAGACAGGGGTACCCTCTCTCACCTCTTCTGGTTGCCCTGGTAGCCACTTCTAAAATCCATTCGTAACAACCCGGATATTTCGGGCATCAAATCCGCAAATTAACAATATAAAATTGCAGCGGACGCGGATGACATCCTTCTTTCCATCACTAGACCCCTCATATCCCTTTCTAACCTTTGAGTAAGGACAGTTCCAAGACCTGGCAGGACTTAAGATCAACACAGGTGAATCTGAAGCCTTCCCTATACACATCCCCCAACATCCAATTAAACTGCAGCAACTGAATTTTGACTTACCTATATCAAGAAAACCGATCACATACCTAGGACTCCACCTGTCAAAAGAAAATTCCCAATTGTATGACCTCAACTACACTCCCCTGATATATACCATCAAGAAGGAGTTAAAGAAACATCTCCTGGCTAGGACGACTCACCAACGTTAAAATTAATGTCATCCCATGTCTTTTATACCTTTTTTAGACCCTACCGTTACCCATGAAAACTCACAACATCAAATTCCTGCAAAAAGACATAGATGTAATCATATGGAATCTTAGAAAGCCACGAATAGGTCGTATTACCATGTATTAACCCAAATGGGCAGGGGATTGGGTCTGCCCGATCACAGTTAATACTATATCGCCGCCCAATTAGCCTAGATCTCAGCATGGCATGTCTCTGTATCATGTATACAGTGGGTGGTACCCAAAGTGGACAGACCAATTGTGACCACCAGATGCCCATCCATACTAAACTCCTAAAGTATATGGAATAAACAAGGACTTTGTCACTCACTACAGACCATTCTACTCTTACCCCATATATCGAAACAGAAGCTTCCCACCTGGCATGGCCCCTTCCGTCTTCCAGGGAGACATATCAAGGGTACATGATCTGTTTCTCAATGGGCAGCCTAAAACGTACGCCTCCCTCTCCTCTGCACTTGACCTCCATACACCTCATTCTTTTAGCTTCTTCCAACTTAGGGACCTGGCTCACCGGCCTGAAATAAAATGAACCACTATGACAACCCCCACTTGATTTGAACGCCAATGCATGGATGCCCCAAGCAGACAAGGTCTATTCTCACAGCTATATGAGGATCTCACCTCGCCCCTAACCGAATCTTCCTTGAGGTACATCAAAGCCTGGGAGAAATACCTAGGCTACTCCCTGGACAGTGAAGACTGGAGGGATATTTTGGAGGCCACGTCTAAGATCTCCATAAGTACACAACATAAAGAACAGGGGTACAAAACATTAATGCAATGGTATGTCACACCATCAAAGTTGGCCAAAATGGGTTTGAGCCCAACACCTACCTGTTGGAAAGGGTGCGGAGCAGTGGGCACGTACTTCCATACTTGGTGGTAGTGCCCACACCTCCAAAAATGTTGGGCCCTTACCCAACAACTCACCGCACAAATTATTAAAAAACAAATACAATTAGACCCCTGTCTCTTCCTCCTTTCGAAACCCTTTACGGCTTGAAGGGCTATAGCCCAGGTGTGCACCACACCCTCCATCCCCCACATACCCAAGGTCATTTGACTCATAGAGGAGGTGGTTGCAATGGACCACCTTCCAACGTTAGTATACAAAGCGCCTGCTCCATTCCAAAAGACTTGGAGTCCCTGGCTCACAATCTTTTCCAGTAAAGTGACAGCAGAGGTACTCAGGCCTAAGGTGGCTGCCCCAAGTGACCCTACAATCATTGGAACCCTACACCTAATCTGGAAATCTCAGTCTACTTTCCCTTACTACCCCTCCTATCTGACAAAGTGTTTCAAAAGTAGAACTGTTGTTGTTTGCAAGTATCTCAATCAGTTTTAATTCATTTCAAATATCTATCACTAGT
Source organism: Pelodytes ibericus (assembly GCA_036172795.1). Taxonomy (NCBI): domain Eukaryota; kingdom Metazoa; phylum Chordata; class Amphibia; order Anura; family Pelodytidae; genus Pelodytes; species Pelodytes ibericus. Next base: position 230,297,187 of record CM069859.1, read on the forward strand.
TGTGCCGAGTATGCACTGTAACCACCTTTTTTGTTACACCATGTTTCATGAACATTGTCTGAATGCTACAGTTTATTTTTACATTTGCTGTAAAAAAAATAAAAATAAACTCTTATATAAAGAATTATAAAAAAGAAAATGGCACTTACCCATCAGACCTCTGCCTCTCCTGAAATATGCATCTGTCGCTGGGGAGAAAGGTCAAATGTTCCTTCTCCCAGAAATCCTTTTAGCCGCTGGGGAGCAGGTAGGGTGACAGGGTTAGCTGGGCTTCATACTATGGGGGCATCCCATTTAGGTCCTGGGAACATCGATGCCAGCATTTCTGGTGGGGAACAGGACAAGGTGGCTGGGGTTCCCATGCAAAGGATTTGGGGAATAGGGCTAATTGCCAAAGATTCAGAGGACACAGGTGTGGAGACCAAAGTCCTATCCACCCCTTCTGGGTAACTTTTAAAAGGTAAATGTGTTAACTCCATGGGATACAGTAGGCAGAGGCAAACTGCGCTCTGCAAAAAAGCCAGCTCCTCTGCCGGGTCCAAAAACTCCCCAAGCAGTAGGGGTGGACAGAAGCCAGCGACACTCTGTCCTGTTGACAGCTCTTCTGCTGGGGCATAGGGCGAGTAAGAGCCAGGGACAAGGTTCCAATAAGGCTCCTTGAACCGAGGTGGAGTTGGCCAGAGGCCAGCTGTACTCTGCCCTGATGCCAGCAATTCAGCTGGAAACTTTGCTGGGGACAAGGAGGGGGAGTCCTGGTTGGTTTCTGGGAACAGTGCCAGCACAGTGGCTTGGCATTCAAGGTGGGGCAGGGGTAACTGTTCTGGGGACGTGACTTCAGCAGGGGCATCCACAGAGGAAAAGGGACACAGTTTAGGGATCTGGGATAGGAGCGGGCAGGAGCCTGTGGCAATCTGCCCAGATGCCAGCTCTTCCACTGGGTCATCCATGGGGAAAAAGGGGCTCAGTTTTTGGGCCAGTGCATCTGCTAGGGGGAGGGCAGCACTGATAATCACAGGCTGGTAGTCAGGGGGCTGTATGCGGTGGAGTAGCTGTAGGTATACCTCTCCAGCTCTACTTCTTGGGTCACAGATGGGCAGGTTCAGCTTCAGTTTGGTCATAGCGGAAATATTTGCCTCCCACCGGTACTCTGTAGCACTTCTGAAGCCTGGATCCAGCTGAAGATTCTTCAGTAATAATCCTGGACCCCGAAAATCGTAGCCCTCTGTGGGAGTGTCATCCTCTAACTCAGGGTATAGCATTGTTGCATATCACCGTAACCACAATCCACAACCATTTCAGCATGGACCAGCTCTCCCAATTTAGCCACCCAGTCTTTTTGGGGCAGCTCTTCCAGGTACGGCATTTTCTTGCTCAGCAGGTGCACATTCCTGGGAGCTGGGAAGGACCTTATCACGGTAATCCTGGTCCCGAAAGAGAGTGTTCATCCATAATTTCAGGAAGCTGCAAGCTCGCTGCAACATCTTAGAGGACCCGTCCGGCCTCAATTTCCAAGCCATCGTGGCTGCTGAACCACTATGGCACACCTTGGCCGACGGGCCAACTTTTCAACCCTAACCATAATCCATATCCACGGCCATCATGCTGGTCGAAATCCCTTGCTGGTGCTCTACTGCTAATCAACTGGGACTCTTGCAAGGAGGATCCCACCGCTTGCCACCAATGTAACGGAACAGCTACCCAAGGCCGGTAGCACCTTGGTCCGTTGTGTGAAATCACCTCCTTAGCCCAAAATTAAAGCTCAGCATCCACCCAGCAAGTCTTTCTGGAACCTTGCTCTTTGTAGCCAAATAGCAGACAGGACCACTAGCCATTAGGTAAAGCAAGAATGAACAAAAACTTTATTGGAACAGAAACAGAGTCTTATATACAGACATAATTAAGTTAACATAACACAACCCACCTATTAACATACAACTCAACAGAAACAGCAATTAACCAGCATTGCTACAGATATAGAAAACCACATCATAATCAGTTTAACAGTAAATCCAATTAACACAGAACTATGGATGTTGGAGTAAACTATCAATAATTGTCACTGACTCTTCTGCACACACTGTAATCCTTCAGAGTGATCTCCTCACAGAATTATGTATTACACATAAACCAGTATACTAACAGAATCTGACTAAATAATTATATTAAAGTATACAGTTATAGTACATAATCCAAGGTGAGTCTGGATTACAGAGGGCACAATCTGGGTGTATGAGTAAAGTCAGTGCAAACTTACCCACTGTACCCAAATCCACCAAAACAGAACCCCTTTTTAATGCCAGGGCCCATAATCTATAGGGAGGAATGAGCAGTAAAACATAAATGAACTTTATATGCAAGGCTGTATACCAAACTAAATATTGAAATGATTGGAGGTATGTAATAAGGGGTCCAGTAGTTTCTAGTTACGCCTCTGCCAGCTCTGTATGTTCCCCAGGGTTCAGTAACATTAGTACTATATTACATAGGCCTCTTCTATAGGCCATCTACTCTGAGATAAGTGGGTTGTAACTTTGTATTTGCCAAAATGCATGTATTTTGTACACACATACACTGTTTCACACAGACACACATAACAAGCACGCTGTCTAACATGGACATTTTTTACAAGCACGCTGTCTCACACAGACACACAAAACAAGCACACTGTCTCACACAGACACACATAACATGCACGCTGTCTGACACAGACACACATAACATGCATGCTGTCTAACACAGACACACATAACATGCACGCAGTCTCACACAGACACACATAACAAGCATGCTGTCTCACACTCTAATGTAATTCAGCTCACCGATAAAGCTCACACTCTTATGTTATTCAGTCCGACGATAAAACTTGCTTTAATGTAAATCAGCTCACACTCTAATGTAATTATTTTGCTGATAAAGCTCACACTGTAATGTTTTTCAGTCCGCCGATAAAGCTCACACTGTAATGTAATTCATTTTGGCAAAAAAGCTCACACTCTTATGTAAATCAGTCCGCCGATAAAGCTCACACTTTATTGTAATTCAGTCCGCCAATAATGCTTGCACTCTAATGTAATTCAGCTCGCTGATAAAGCTCACACTCTAATGTAATTATTTTGCTGATAAAGCTGAAACTGTAATGTTATTCAGTCCGCCGATAATGCTTGCACTCTAATGTAATTCAGCTCGCCGATAAAGCTCTCTCTCTAATGCAATTCAGCTCACACTCTAATGTAATTATTTTGCTGATAAAGCTGACACTGTAATGTTATTCAGTCCGCCGATAATGCTTGCACTCTAATGTAATTCAGCTCTCCGATAAAGCTCTCTCTCTAATGTAATTTAGTCCGCTGATAATGCTTGCGCTCTAATGTAATTCAGCTTGCCGATAAAGCTCACACTCTAATGTAATTCAGTCCGCCGATGAAGCTCACACTATAATGTAATTCAGCTCGCCGATAAAGCTCACACTCTAATGTAATTTAGCTCGCCGATAAAGCTCACACTCTAATGTAATTCAGTTTGCTGATAAAGCTCACACTCTAATGTAATTCATTTTGCCTTTAAAGCTCACACTCCAATGTAATTTAGCTCGCCGATAAAGCTCACACTCTAATGTAATTCAGCTTGCCGATGAAGCTCACACTCTAATGTAATTCAGTTTGCTGATAAATCTCACACTCTAATGTAATTCAGCTTGCCGATAAAGCTCACACTCTAATGTAATTCAGTCCGCCGATGAAGCTCACACTATAATGTAATTCAGCTCGCCGACAAAGCTCACACTCTAATGTAATTCAGCTCGCCGATAAAGCTCACACTCTAATGTAATTCAGTTTGCTGATAAAGCTCACACTCTAATTTAATTCAGCTCGCCGATAAAGCTCACACTCTAATGTAATTCAGCCTGCCGATAAAGCTCACACTGTAATGTAATTCATTTTGCCATTAAATCTCACACTCTAATGTAATTCAGTTTGCTGATAAATCTCACACTCTAATGTAATTCAGTCCGCTGATAAAGCTCACACTATAATGTAATTCAGCTCACAGATAATACTCACACTCTAATGTAATTAATTTTGCCGATAAAGCTCACACTCTAATGTAAATCAGCTTGCCGATAAAGCTCACACTCTAATGTAAATCAGCTCGCCGATAAAGCTCACACTCTAATGTAATTCAGTCCGCCGATAAAGCTCACCCTCAAAGATGCTCAGCCAGCCAAAAGACACCATAATTCTGTCTGAGCATCATGGAAAGGATCGTCCACAACAGCAAACAGACCAACTAATTTTAGTCTCCCATCCTATGTCCTTATCTTGTTAGGTATAGAGGGGTCAGCTCTGGTTAGAAGGATGAGCAGGTCTATGAGGGCTCTTCTCCCTGGCACTCTACGATGTGGAGGGAGCTGCTGAACTCTTAGTGCCAGAGACCAGCTCCCTCCATGCTGTCTTAATACTGCTCGTAGGGCAGGTTGCAGGGCCATGGGTTTAAGTCCCGCCACTGCGTCTGATTGGCAGCGGACAGGCAAGTTTGTCTGCTAGAAATGGCAGAGAACTGCTGTGCCAGAGCAGGAACTGAGGCACAAATATAGCGTTACACACAGCATACAAAAAAAAGAGGATCGGAGACTCAAGCATTCTTTAGCCCCAGAGTCTCCATTCGAGGCTATGGAGCTTCAGCCCCAGTAGAACCCCCCCCCCTTGCCACACCACTGGATGGAACCCTCTGTCACTGGAGCTCCTGAAGAGGACTGAGGGCCCACATCTGGCATTGAAAGTGGTTCTCTTTTTGGGGTGGTCAGTACAGGAGGTTCATTTGGACTGTTTTATCATTGGTGATGGTGTTGAATATTTAGGGTTTTAACACCAAATACTAACGAAGTCTGAAGACTGTTTAGCTGGGATAGAAATTTGGGGTTCTTGTGTTTTGTTTGGGTATATGGTGACCAGCTCAAACCAACTTTTCCCCACGTTTCCCCCAGGCCTGTCACTCAGGGGCACAATGTATTTTTGTGTGACGGAAATACACAAAATACATCTGAGGGGTTGATGGCAGCTGCGAAGTCGGCATCAGAGTCACTCACTTTGTTGCCAATTCGACCAGCGCGAAAAGTATTTGAAAATTCATAGATTTCGAATTCGCAAGCGAGTGAGTTACTCTGATGCTGAATTCGCAGCTACCGTTGGCCCCTGCCGTCTGTCTCCCAGATGTATTTCTGGGGTTTGTGTGCTGTTTGCGGCACACATGTAGCACATATGGAGCATTCGCGCCTGGTCTTAATGTCATGATGTAAGTCTCCCATTGTCCTTTTGTAAAGTGAGTCATCCTATTTCCTTATAATTAAGTGTAATGTTATGTGTATCTGGACCAGGAATGGGGTCAGGTAGACTTCCTCCCAATGTATGTCCCAATGTGTCTGTACAAGGTCTGGCTAATTGGATTCCTATTTACTTGTACCTGATACCTTCTGTTAAATATAATGTTACATTACCTGTTGTCTGGTGTAACTGTATTTAATTACCTGCTTTATTTTGGGCTGACAATGTTATACATGGTTTAAGTTTCCCTAGTGTCTCTCATGATTCGTAAGTTTATGATCATGTGTTTTTGTATATATATGTTTGTGTGTTCCACAATAAAGGAGTTCATCATTCTTCATCCTACATGAAGTCTTGGCTAGTATAGTAAAGCCCTGGATATAAGTATTACAGGAAGGGCTCCATGACTACGGACTAAATCAGGGGATTTCCCCTAGATAGTTACAGTGGAGAATGTGTGTTAAATATAAAGCTAAGCCATGGGTCCTCTCTGAGTGACAGGCTGGGTATACATTAAGGTATCCCCTAGGGATGGGGAGCAAATTGTTAGACAAGCTACAGTCTTCCCATAATCAGCTCATTACAACAAGCTGATTTCCCTCCCTCCCCAGTTTTTGGGTTAGACATTCCCGTGGCAAGGCAGTGGGTCCTAAGAGAATTGGCTCCAGAGCTGGAGGTGGTCCATCACACAGCTTATTAGATAAAAAGTATGTAAAAATGTAAGAATTCAACTCACATGTGGACGTTCAACACTGAAAGCACAGTACCATCAAGTATAAGCAAGTTCCAGTTAGTGGTCAAATTTGGCAGTAAGATAACACCAAAATGCGTGATGTGACATTCAGGGGCTCCGCCAAACCAACACGTTTCGTTCATAAAGAGCTTCCTCTACACGCAAAACACTCTTTTCATAAGATCCAACTTTTTTGTGGGTTCTAATATTCTAATGTTCTCATATTGATCTTGAAAGCTAGGAAAATAATACCCCACCATTCATTTTTCCCGTCCTTTGCAGTCACTGCTGGAGGTCCAGAAGATAAGGGTAGCTGGACAGACATGTGCACTGGTTCCACATATGGACACACCGAGGTGCAGCATGGAAATTAAATGGTTTCAATGTTTTAATAAATGGAACGTGTAAATTTAAAACTATTTAGAAAAGAACACAAGTGCCATACCCAACCCAAGTTATGTTATAAATATTATTAAATGTGATTTGGGGTTCCCACCTCCTGGCATATGAGTGATACACATGAAATACTGTGTGAAATGTACTCCTGTGAAGTAGGGTTTATTCCCTAAATGGTAGAAACACACACATTGGAGAAGGTTTCCTTCTACGGTATTGATCCCTGATTTTTGCAATATTTGGTAAATAGCTCACAATGACTGGTGTCTTTAAACAGAAGAACCAATATTAAAACTAAAAGGAGGAAGATATGTGAAGATTGCACTGGCAATCACATTGGGTAAGTCTGGATGGCTGCTGAATATTGGGATTCAGTAGGTGGTGAGAGGATTAACCCCTTAACGCATATGGATATATATATACGTCCTGCAAAGCATATATAAGGACTATGTGTGTAAAGTGTTGCAATGATGCAACACCTTTTCTGCCCCCCTGGGCACGGCGATCACCCGGTGGGTGCTGTATTGGGGGAGCATGCTCCTCCAATACAGCGTGCCCAGCAGAGAGCGATAGAAAAGAGAAAAAAAATCTCTTCCGTCGCTCTGAAAGTGTTGCTTGACTGCGCCTAGAGGCAGTCAGCAACATTACAGTTAGAAATAAATAAATTAAATAAATAAAATAAATAAATAAAAGGAAAAAGCTAACCCTAGATCTACTAAACCTAGATCTAGGGTTAGGGTTATAATTAGGGTTAGAGGGGGGTTCAGGTGAGTACAAGGGTTAGATAAGGGGTGCAGATAGATTTAGGGTTAGGGTAATTTTAGGGTTGGGGTAAATTTAGGGTTGAGGTTAAAAGGTCACTGTAGAAGAAAATATAGACAAACATGGAAACATTGGTATTTCTAAACTCATGACAAATATTAGAAATATATAGATGGGGTCCTTTTTTACCATTTGTAATTGTTTAAAAAAAAATCAGGTCAAAGTTGGAAAAAGTGTTTTTTATGGCATATTTTCATCATATTTAATATTTTTAATAGTAAATGATATCACATGATGAAAATAATAGTATCAAATGAAAGCCCTATCTGTCCTTTAAAAAATGATATATAATTTGTGTGGGTGGACTGAACACAAAGAAAGAAATTCACAGTTCAATAAACGTATGACAAAAATAATGGAATTCTGGTCTTCAAGGCACGTCAAATGCAGCATAGCACTCGGTCACTAAGGGGTTAATCACATGTCATTCTCTAATAACAAGCTGTGATTCAACATGCTGCTTTTTTATTTCTCCATAATGGAATGGCACAGGAAGAAAATAAGGGTAAATTATTTTACAAAATTTGCATCCGAAAAGCCAGCCCATTTTCTAAAAATATAGGCCACACCTAAACCTACTGCTATGTAAATACAATACATGTGACTGTCAGCAGAACATCACAATCCCTCATCTCTGGATACAACAGGAGAACAACATATCATCCAATTCAAGGTACCCAGCTGAGCTCTTCTATATATTCTTCTATACATTGTGCAGGGTCTGGTGAGTTTCTCCTGCTAGAAGAACAGAGTTGGTCCTGTATAATGCATTGTTATAAAGTGACAGTGTGTAAAGATGTAACTCTGCATTATCCATGGCCAGCTGAGCTCTCTATATATTCTTCTATACATTGTGCAGGGCCTGGTGAGTTTCTCCTGCTAGAAGAACAGAGTTACCCTGTATAATGCATTGTTATAAAGTGACAGTGTGTAAAGATGTAACTCTGCATTATCCATGGCCAGCTGAGCTCTTCTATATATTCTTCTATACATTGTGTAGGGCCTGGTGAGTTTCTCCTGCTAGAAGAACAGAGTTGGCCCTGTATAATGCATTGTTATAAAGTGACAGTGTGTAAAGATGTAACTCTGCATTATCCATGGCCAGCTGAGCTCTTCTATATATTCTTCTATACATTGTGCAGGGTCTGGTGAGTTTCTCCTGCTAGAAGAACAGAGTAGGCCCTGTATAATGCATTGTTATAAAGTGACAGTGTGTAAAGATGTAACTCTGCATTATACATGGCCAGCTGAGCTTTTCTATATATTATTCTACACATTGTGCAGGGTCTGGTGAGTTTCTCCTGCTAGAAGAACAGAGTTGGCCCTGTATAATGCATTGTTATAAAGTGACAGTGTGTAAAGATGTAACTCTGCATTATCCATGGCCAGCTGAGCTCTTCTATATATTCCTCTATACATTGTGCAGGGTCTGGTGAGGTTCTCTTGCTAGAAGAACAGAGTTGGCCCTGTATAATGCATTGTTATAAAGTGACAGTGTGTAAAGATGTAACTCTGCATTATCCATGGCCAGCTGAGCTCTTCTATATATTATTCTACACATTGTGCAGGGTCTGGTGAGTTTCTCCTGCTAGAAGAACAGAGTTGGTCCTGTATAATACATTGTTATAAAGTGACAGTGTGTAAAGATGTAACTCTGTATTATCCATGGCCAGCTGAGCTCTTCTATATATTATTCTACACATTGTGCAGGGTCTGGTGAGTTTCTCCTGCTAGAAGAACAGAGTTGGCCCTGTATAATGCATTGTTATAAAGTGACAGTGTGTAAAGATGTAACTCTGCATTATCCATGGCCAGCTGAGCTCTTCTATATATTCCTCTATACATTGTGCAGGGTCTGGTGAGTTTCTCCTGCTAGAAGAACAGAGTTGGCCCTGTATAATGCATTGTTATAAAGTGACAGTGTGTAAAGATGTAACTCTGCATTATCCATGGCCAGCTGAGCTCTTCTATATATTCTTCTATACATTGTGCAGGGCCTGGTGAGTTTCTCCTGCTAGAAGAACAGAGTTGGCCCTGTATAATGCATTGTTATAAAGTGACAGTGTGTAAAGATGTAACTCTGCATTATCCATGGCCAGCTGAGCTCTTCTATATATTCTTCTATACATTGTGCAGGGTCTGGTGAGTTTCTCCTGCTAGTAGAACAGAGTTGGTCCTGTATAATGCATTGTTATATAGTGACAGTGTGTAAAGATTTAACTCTCCATAGTCAACTGAGCTCTTCTAGCTGGAGGAACTCACCTGGCCCTGGACCATGTAAAGTTACTGACATGTACAGCTCACATTCAAGGGAATATAACCCTTAGTTATAGTAAAGTTGTGGGTTGTATCACAGATATACAGGGTAAAGAGTATTATTATAGTATTTTAGTAAATAGATGAGCTATATCACAGATATACAGGGTTAGGATTATTATTATAGTATTTTAGTAAATAGATGAGCTATATCACAGATATACAGGGTTAGGAGTATTATTATAGTGTCTTAGTAAAGAGGTGAGCTGTATCACAGATATACAGGATTATTATTATTATAGTGTGTTAGTAAAGAGGTGAGCTGTATCACAGATTTACAGGGTTAGGATTATTATTATTATAGTGTGTTAGTAAAGAGGTGAGCTGTATCACAGATATACAGGGTTAGGATTATTATTATTATAGTGTGTTAGTAAAGAGGTGAGCTGTATCACTGATATACAGGGTTAGGATTATTATTATTATTATAGTGTGTTAGTAAAGAGGTGAGCTGTATCACAGATATACAGGGTTAGGATTATTATTATAGTATGTTAGTAAAGAGGTGAGCTGTATCACAGATATACAGGGTTAGGATTATTATTATAGTATGTTAGTAAAGAGGTGAGCTGTATCACAGATATACAGGGTTAGGATTATTATTATAGTGTGTTAGTAAAGAGGTGAGCTGTATCACAGATATACAGGGTTAGGATTATTATTATAGTATGTTAGTAAAGAGGTGAGCTGTATCACAGATATACAGGGTTAGGATTATTATTATTATAGTGTGTTAGTAAAGAGGTGAGCTGTATCACAGATATACAGGGTTAGGATTATTATTATTATAGTGTGTTAGTAAAGAGGTGAGCTGAATCACAGATATACAGGTTTAGGATTATTATTATAGTATGTTAGTAAAGAGGTGAGCTGTATCACAGATATACAGGGTTAGGATTATTATTATTATAGTGTGTTAGTAAAGAGGTGAGCTGTATCACAGATATACAGGGTTAGGATTATTATTATTATAGTGTGTTAGTAAAGAGGTGAGCTGTATCACAGATATACAGGGTTAGGATTATTATTATAGTGTGTTAGTAAAGAGGTGAGCTGTATCACAGATATACAGGGTTAGGATTATTATTATTATAGTGTGTTAGTAAAGAGGTGAGCTGTATCACAGATATACAGGGTTAGGATTATTATTATTATAGTGTGTTAGTAAAGAGGTGAGCTGTATCACAGATATACAGGGTTAGGATTATTATTATAGTGTGTTAGTAAAGAGGTGAGCTGTATCACAGATATACAGGGTTAGGATTATTATTATAGTGTGTTAGTAAAGAGGTGAGCTGTATCACAGATATACAGCGTTAGGATTATTATTATTATAGTGTGTTAGTAAAGAGGTGAGCTGTATCACAGATATACAGGGTTAGGATTAATATTATTATAGTGTGTTAGTAAAGAGGTGAGCTGTATCACAGATATACAGGGTTAGGATTATTATTATAGTGTGTTAGTAAAGAGGTGAGCTGTATCACAGATATACAGGGTTAGGATTATTATTATAGTGTGTTAGTAAAGAGGTGAGCTGTATCACAGATATACAGGGTTAGGATTATTATTATTATAGTGTGTTAGTAAAGAGGTGAGCTGTATCACAGATATACAGGGTTAGGATTATTATTATTATAGTGTGTTAGTAAAGAGGTGAGCTGTATCACAGATATACAGGGTTAGGATTATTATTATTATTAGAGTGTGTTAGTAAAGAGGTGAGCTGTATCACAGATATACAGGGTTAGGATTATTATTATAGTATGTTTGTAAAGAGGTGAGCTGTATCACAGATATACAGGGTTAGGATTATTATTATTATAGTATGTTTGTAAAGAGGTGAGCTGTATCACAGATATACAGGGTCAGGATTATTATTATTATAGTGTGTTAGTAAAGAGGTGAGCTGTATCACAGATATACAGGGTTAGGATTATTATTATTATAGTGTGTTAGTAAAGAGGTGAGCTGTATCACAGATATACAGGGTTAGGATTATTATTATTATAGTGTGTTAGTAAAGAGGTGAGCTGTATCACAGATATACAGGGTTAGGATTATTATTATTATTATTATAGTGTGTTAGTAAAGGGATGAGCTGTATCACAGATATACAGGGTTAGGATTATTATTATTATAGTGTGTTAGTAAAGAGGGGAGCTGTATCACAGATATACAGGGTTAGGATTATTACCGTATTTGCTCGATTATAAGATGAGGTTTTTTTCAGAAAAAAAAATCTGAAAACTACCCCTCGTCTTATAATCGAGGTCTCTTATAATCTGACCTCAAATTGAGGTCAGACTATAAGACATGGATCCAGGTCCCCAGCAGAGCTGCAGGGGACCTGGATCCCCCTCTCTAGCAGCAGGGGATGTCTGAGCAACGAGCGCAGACTCCCCTGCTTCCGCCCGGCACGACCGTCGGGGCTTCTGTGAAGAAGCCGGGTACTTCCGCTTTCATCACAGAAGTCCCGGCGAGCGTGCCGGGCGGCAGCAGGGGAGATCTGCGCTCATCGCGCAGACTTCCTCTGCTGCCCCACTAGGCACCAGGGACAATCGGGCAGCTGGGGGATGTCTGCACTATACGTGCAGATATCCTCCATGCTGCCCGACACGGCAGACTATTATGACGGACAGCTGTCCGTCATAATAGACTGCCGTGTCGGGCAGCATGGAGGATGTGTGCAAGTATCGTGCAGACATCCCCCGGCTGCCCCCACTAGCCACCAGGGATCAAGGTAAGGGGAAGGGAGGGAGGGGGGGCAGAGAGACAGGGGGAGGGAGGGAGGGGGACAGGGGGGACAGAGAGACAGGGGGGAGGGAGGGGGGCAGAGACAGAGTCAAGGGGAGGGAGGGGGTTAAGAGACAGAGACAAGGGGAGGGAAGGGGTTAAGAGACAGAGACAAGGGGAGTGAGGGGGTTAAGAGACAGAGACAAGGGGAGGGAAGGGGTTAAGAGACAGAGACAAGGGGAGTGAGGGGGTTAAGAGACAGAGACAAGGGGAGGGAAGGGGTTAAGAGACAGAGACAAGGGGAGTGAGGGGGTTAAGAGACAGAGACAAGGGGAGGGAAGGGGTTAAGAGACAGAGACAAGGGGAGTGAGGGGGTAAAGAGACAGACAAGGGGAGGGGGGAGAGAGAGAAAATGGGGGCAAGGGAAAGAGAAAGGCAGCATTGGCACATAAAAAGAAATAAAAACTAGAAATACATTTTTTGATATCATAATTTTTTATTAAAAAAGCAATTTACATATGAATATATACAAGTTGAACTTTTTTCCTATAGGGTAGTCTTATATTCAGGCTTTTAGTTTTTTTCCTAATGGAATATCCAAAGTTTGGGGGGTCGTCTTATAATCAGGGTCGTCTTATAATCGAGCAAATACGGTATTATTATTATAGTTTGCGAGTAAAGAGGTGAGCTGTATGACATATATACAGGGTTAGGATTATTATTATTATAGTATGTTAGTAAAGAGGTGAGCTGTATCACAGATATACAGGGTTAGGATTATTATTATTATTATTATAGTGTGTTAGTAAAGAGGTGAGCTGTATCACAGATATACAGGGTTAGGATTATTATTATTATAGTGTGTTAGTAAAGAGGTGAGCTGTATCACACATATACAGGGTTAGGATTATTATTATTATAGTGTGTTAGTAAAGAGGTGAGCTGTATCACAGATATACAGGGTTGGGATTATTATTTTTATAGTGTGTTAGTAAAGAGGTGAGCTGTATCACAGATATACAGGGTTAGGATTATTATTATAGTGTGTTAGTAAAGAGGTGAGCTGTATCACAGATATACAGGGTTAGGATTATTATTATTATAGTGTGTTAGTAAAGAGGTGAGCTGTATCACATATATACAGGGTTAGTATTATTATTATAGTTTGTTAGTAAAGAGGTGAGCTGAATCACAGATATACAGGTTTAGGATTATTATTATAGTGTGTTAGTAAAGAGGTGAGCTGTATCACAGATATACAGGGTTAGGATTATTATTATTATAGTGTGTTAGTAAAGAGGTGAGCTGTATGACATATATACAGGGTTAGGATTATTATTATTATTATAGTGTGTTAGTAAAGAGGTGAGCTGTATGACATATATACAGGGTTAGGATTATTATTATTATTATAGTGTGTTAGTAAAGAGGTGAGCTGTATCACAGATATACAGGGTTAGGATTATTATTATTATTATAGTGTGTTAGTAAAGAGGTGAGCTGTATCACAGATATACAGGGTTAGGATTATTATTATTATTATAGTGTGTTAGTAAAGAGGTGAGCTGTATCACAGATATACAGGGTTAGGATTATTATTATAGTGTGTTAGTAAAGAGGTGAGCTGTATCACAGATATACAGGGTTAGGATTATTATTATTATAGTGTGTTAGTAAAGAGGTGAGCTGTATCACAGATATACAGGGTTAGGATTATTATTATTATAGTGTGTTAGTAAAGAGGTGAGCTGTATCACAGATATACAGGGTTAATATTATAGTGTGTTAGTAAAGAGGTGAGCTGTATCACAGATATACAGGGTTAGGATTATTATTATAGTGTGTTAGTAAAGAGGTGAGCTGTATCACAGATATACAGGGTTAGAATTATTATTATTATTATAATGTGTTAGTAAAGAGGTGAGCTGTATCACAGATATACAGGGTTAGGATTATTATTATAGTGTGTTAGTAAGGAGGAGAGCTGTATCACAGATATACAGGGTTAGGATTATTATTATAGTGTGTTAGTAAAGAGGTGAGCTGTATCACAGATATACAGGGTTAGGATTATTATTATTATAGTGTGTTAGTAAAGAGGTGAGCTGTATCACAGATATACAGGGTTAATATTATAGTGTGTTAGTAAAGAGGTGAGCTGTATCACAGATATACAGGGTTAGGATTATTATTATTATAGTGTGTTAGTAAAGAGGTGAGCTGTATCACATATATACAGGGTTAGGATTATTATTATAGTGTGTTAGTAAAGAGGTGAGCTGTATCACAGATATACAGGGTTAGAATTATTATTATTATTATAATGTGTTAGTAAAGAGGTGAGCTGTATCACAGATATACAGGGTTAGGATTATTATTATAGTGTGTTAGTAAGGAGGAGAGCTGTATCACAGATATACAGGGTTAGGATTATTATTATAGTGTGTTAGTAAAGAGGTGAGCTGTATCACAGATATACAGGGTTAGGATTATTTTTATAGTGTGTTAGTAAGGAGGAGAGCTGTATCACAGATATACAGGGTTAGGATTATTATTATAGTGTGTTAGTAAAGAGGTGAGCTGTATCACAGATATACAGGGTTAGGATTATTATTATTATAGTGTGTTAGTAAAGAGGTGAGCTGTATCACAGATATACAGGGTTAATATTATAGTGTGTTAGTAAAGAGGTGAGCTGTATCACAGATATACAGGGTTAGGATTATTATTATTATAGTGTGTTAGTAAAGAGGTGAGCTGTATCACAGATATACAGGGTTAGGATTATTATTATTATAGTGTGTTAGTAAAGAGGTGAGCTGTATCACAGATATACAGGGTTAGGATTATTATTATTATTATAGTGTGTTAGTAAAGAGGTGAGCTGTATCACACATATACAGGGTTAGGGTTATTATTATTATAGTGTGTTAGTAAAGAGGTGAGCTGTATCACAGATATACAGGGTTAGGATTATTATTATTATTATAGTGTGTTAGTAAAGAGGTGAGCTGTATCACAGATATACAGGGTTAGGGTTATTATTATTATAGTGTGTTAGTAAGGAGGAGAGCTGTATCACAGATATACAGGGTTAGGATTATTATTATTATTATAATGTGTTAGTAAAGAGGTGAGCTGTATCACAGATATACAGGGTTAGGATTATTATTATTATAGTGTGTTAGTAAAGAGGTGAGCTGTATCACAGATATACAGGGTTAGGATTATTATTATTATTATTATAGTGTGTTAGTAAAGAGGTGAGTTGTATCACAGATATACAGGGTTAGGATTATTATTATTATAGTGTGTTAGTAAAGAGGTGAGCTGTATCACAGATATACAGGGTTATATTATTATTATTATAGTGTGTTAGTAAAGAGGTGAGCTGTATCACAGATATACAGGGTTAGGATTATTATTATAGTGTGTTAGTAAAGAGGTGAGCTGTATCACATATATACAGGGTTAGGATTATTATTATTATAGTGTGTTAGTAAAGAGGTGAGCTGTATCACAGATATACAGGGTTAGGATTATTATTATTATAGTGTGTTAGTAAAGAGGTGAGCTGTATCACAGATATACAGGGTTAGGATTATTATTATAGTGTGTTAGTAAAGAGGTGAGCTGTATCACATATATACAGGGTTAGGATTATTATTATTATAGTGTGTTAGTAAAGAGGTGAGCTGTATCACAGATATACAGGGTTAGGATTATTATTATTATAGTGTGTTAGTAAAGAGGTGAGCTGTATCACGGTTTACCGGGTTAGGATTATTATTATTATAGTATGTTAGTAAAGAGGTGAGCTGTATCACAGATGTACAGGGTTAGGATTATTATTATTATTATAGTGTGTTAGTAAAGAGGTGAGCTGAATCACAGATATACAGTGTTAGGATTATTATTATTATAGTGTGTAAGTAAAGAGGTGAGCTGTATCACAGATATACAGGGTTATTATTATTATTATAGTGTGTTAGTAAAGAGGTGAGCTGTATCACAGATATACAGGGTTAGGGTTATTATTATTATTATAATGTGTTAGTAAAGAGGTGAGCTGTATCACTGATATACAGGGTTAGAATTATTATTATTATTATAGTGTGTTAGTAAAGAGGTGAGCTGTATCACAGATATACAGGGTTAGGATTATTATTATTATTATAGTGTGTTAGTAAAGAGGTGAGCTGTATCACAGATATACAGGGTTAGGATTATTATTATTATTATAATGTGTTAGTAAAGAGGTGAGCTGTATCACAGATATACAGGGTTAGGATTATTATTATTATAGTGTGTTAGTAAAGAGGTGAGCTGTATCACAGATATACATTGTTAGGATTATTATTATTATTATAGTGTGTTAGTAAAGAGGTGAGCTGTATCACAGATATACAGGGTTAGGATTATTATTATTATTATAATGTGTTAGTAAAGAGGTGAGCTGTATCACAGATATACAGTTTTAGGATTATTATTATAGTGTGTTAGTAAAGAGGTGAGCTGTATCACAGATATACAGGGTTAAGATCTTTATTATTATAGTATGTTAGTAAAGAGGTGAGCTGTATTACAGATATACAGGGTTAGGATTATTATTATAGTATGTTAGTAAAGAGGTGAGCTGTATCACAGATATACAGGATTATTATTATTATAGTGTGTTAGTAAAGAGGTGAGCTGTATCACAGATATACAGGGTTAGGATTATTATTATTATAGTGTGTTAGTAAAGAGGTGAGCTGTATCACAGATATACAGGGTTAGGGTTATTATTATTATTATAATGTGTTAGTAAAGAGGTGAGCTGTATCACAGATATACATTGTTAGGATTATTATTATTATTATAGTGTGTTAGTAAAGAGGTGAGCTGTATCACAGATATACAGGGTTAGGATTATTATTATTATTATAATGTGTTAGTAAAGAGGTGAGCATAAAGGGGGGTTTGATTTCACTTGCTACTTTGTGAAAACACAATAATATGATTCTACCACCGTGGGCAGAGAGCAGCCTCTGTCATGCTGTCTGGGGTATAAATTGTCCTTTGAAACTACTGATAACATCTTGATTCATTCACCCTAAATCAATAATGATATACCATTTAGAGTTGTGGCATGATGTAACTAGAATTCTTTTCCCTTTCTGACAGCTGTTAAAAGTCATGTTTTATCTGGGATTTTTCATCAGCATGTGTCTTGGTGCAGTGCATAGTCAGTTCCCAAGACTGTGCACCACTCCGGAAGCTATCCAATCCAAGACCTGCTGCCCAAAATGGAAGGATGGAAGTGCTTGTGGTTCTCTATCACACAGAGGAGTATGCCGTGACTGGGTTGTATTTATTTCATTTGCAGGTGGTCAAATTCTTCAGTCTCAAGATGACAGACTAGACTGGCCTCGGCATTATTATGACAACACCTGTCAATGCTTTGGAAACTATAGTGGGTTTGACTGCAGTGATTGTAAATTTGGATATTTTGGAGAGAAGTGTGACCGTAAAAAGACTGTGGTACGCAAAGATATCCGACAACTCTCGTTGCTCCAAAGAAAAAGATTCTTCAGCTACTTGACTCTGGCCAAGGCCACAAGAAGTAAAGACTTTGTTGTCCTGAGCACTGGAGATAGACATCACCGAGATACATATCGATTTGTAAATGCCTCAATATATGACATTTTTTCTTGGATTCATTACTATTCCATGAAGCCAATTCTGAGAAATAGTACATTTGATCCTAACAAAAACTATGCCCATAAGGGCCCTGCTTTCCCAGGCTGGCATCGCCTTGGGCTTGCCTTCCTTGAGAGACAAATTCAGCTAATGACCGGAGATGAAGATTTTGGTCTTCCATACTACGACTGGAGAGGAGAAAATAACTGCTCCATCTGTACTAATAGTTTTGTAGGCGATAATGATGTCCATGGAGTCCTGGATCAATATTCCCACTTTTCTTCCTGGAAGGTGAGTCTGCTTTTAGGGTTCCTACTTTATATTTCTTTTTTAAAGTAGGCTTTTGGTCATAGCCAGGGAGAACGACTTGTGCAACTGAATAATCAATAGCCATTTATGGAACAAAAATATGAGTGCCACAGATACCATGGCTGAGGAAGTCATTGTAGATATTGTGCGGGAGTTTATCGTAACATCACTTCTGGTGAAAGAGGGAACATTGAAAGTTTATTATTCAATTTATTTGGGTTAAGGAAAGTATCAGAGACATAGAGACATGGATGCATCGGATGTGTCGGCAGATAAGAACCATTCAGTCCATCTAGTCTGTCCAATTTTCTAAATACTTTTATTAGTCCCCAGTTCCCTATCTTATATCTAGGATAGCCTTATACCTATCCCACGCATGCTTAAACTCCTTCACTGTATTAACCTCTACCATTTCTACTGGAAGACTATTCCATACATCCACTACCCTCTCAGTAATGTAATACTTTCATTAGTCCCTGGCCTTATCTTATATCTAGGATAGCCTTATACCTATCCCATGCATGCTTAAACTCCTTCACTGTATTAACCTCTACCACTTCTACTGGAAGACTATTCCATACATCCACTACCCTCTCAGTAATGTAATACTTTCATTAGTCCCTGGCCTTATCTTATATCTAGGATAGCCTTATACCTATCCCACGCATGCTTAAACTCCTTCACTGTATTAACCTCTACCACTTCTACTGGAAGACTATTCCATACATCCACTACCCTCTCAGTAAAGTAATACTTTCATTAGTCCCTGGCCTTATCTTATATCTAGGATATCCTTATACCTATCCCATGCATGCTTAAACTCCTTCACTGTATTAACCTCTACCACTTCTACTGGAAGACTATTCCATACATCCACTACCCTCTCAGTAATGTAATACTTTCATTAGTCCCTGACCTTATCTTATATCTAGGATAGCCTTATACCTATCCCACGCATGCTTCAACTCCTTCACTGTATTAACCTCTACCACTTCTACTGGAAGACTATTCCATACATCCACTACCCTCTCAGTAATGTAATACTTTCATTAGTCCCTGACCTTATCTTATATCTAGTATAGCCTTATACCTATCACACGCATGCTTATACTCCTTCAATGTATTAACCTCTACCACTTCTACTGGAAGACTATTCCATGCATCCACTACCCTCTCAGTAAAGTAATACTTTCATTAGTCCCTGACCTTATCTTATATCTAGGATAGCCTTATACCTATCCCATGCATGGTTAAACTCCTTCACTGTATTAAGCCTCTACCACTTCTACTGGAAGACTATTCCATACATCCACTACCCCCTCAGTAATGTAATACTTTCATTAGTCCCTGGCTTTATCTTATATCTAGGATAGCCTTATACCTATCCCATGCATGCTTAAACTCCTTCACTGTATTAACCTCTACCACTTCTACTGGAAGACTATTCCATACATCCACTACCCTCTCAGTAATGTAATACTTTCATTAGTCCCTGGCCTTATCTTATATCTAGGATAGCCTTATACCTATCCCATGCATGCTTAAACTCCTTCACTGTATTACCCTCTACCACTTCTACTGGAAGACTATTCCATACATCCACTACCCTCTCAGTAATGTAATACTTTCATTAGTCCCTGACCTTATCTTATATCTAGGATAGCCTTATACCTATCCCATGCATGCTTAAACTCCTTCACTGTATTAACCTCTACCACTTCTACTGGAAGACTATTCCATGCATCCACTACCCTCTCAGTAAAGTAATACTTTCATTAGTCCCTGGCCTTATCTTATATCTAGGATAGCCTTATACCTATCCCATGCATGCTTAAACTCCTTCACTGTATTAACCTCTACCACTTCTACTGGAAGACTATTCCATACATCCACTACCCTCTCAGTAATGTAATACTTTCATTAGTCCCTGGCCTTATCTTATATCTAGGATAGTCTTATACCTATCCCATGCATGCTTAAACTCCTTCACTGTATTAACCTCTACCACTTCTACTGGAAGACTATTCCATACATCCACTACCCTCTCAGTAATGTAATCCTTTCATTAGTCCCTAGCCTTATCTTATATCTAGGATAGTCTTATACCTATCCCATGCATGCTTAAACTCCTTCACTGTATTAACCTCTACCACTTCTACTGGAAGACTATTCCATACATCCACTACCCTCTCAGTAATGTAATACTTTCATTAGTCCCTAGCCTTATCTTATATCTAGGATAGTTTTATACCTATCCCACGCATGCTTAAACTCCTTCACTGTATTAACCTCTACCACTTCTACTGGAAGACTATTCCATACATCCACTACCCTCTCAGTAATGTAATACTTTTATTAGTCCCTGGCCTTATCTTATATCTAGGATAGCCTTATACCTATCCCATGCATGCTTCAACTCCTTCACTGTATTAACCTCTACCACTTCTACTGGAAGACTATTCCATACATCCACTACCCTCTCAGTAATGTAATACTTTCATTAGTCCCTGACCTTATCTTATATCTAGGATAGCCTTATACCTATCACACGCATGCTTATACTCCTTCAATGTATTAACCTCTACCACTTCTACTGGAAGACTATTCCATGCATCCACTACCCTCTCAGTAAAGTAATACTTTCATTAGTCCCTGACCTTATCTTATATCTAGGATAGCCTTATACCTATCCCATGCATGGTTAAACTCCTTCACTGTATTAAGCCTCTACCACTTCTACTGGAAGACTATTCCATACATCCACTACCCCCTCAGTAATGTAATACTTTCATTAGTCCCTGGCTTTATCTTATATCTAGGATAGCCTTATACCTATCCCATGCATGCTTAAACTCCTTCACTGTATTAACCTCTACCACTTCTACTGGAAGACTATTCCATGCATCCACTACCCTCTCAGTAATGTAATACTTTCATTAGTCCCTGGCCTTATCTTATATCTAGGATAGCCTTATACCTATCCCATGCATGCTTAAACTCCTTCACTGTATTAACCTCTACCACTTCTACTGGAAGACTATTCCATACATCCACTACCCATTCAGTAAAGTAATACTTTCATTAGTCCCTGGCCTTATCTTATATCTAGGATAGCTTTATACCTATCCCATGCATGCTTAAACTCCTTCACTGTATTAACCTCTACCACTTCTACTGGAAGACTATTCCATACATCCACTACCCTCTCAGTAAAGTAATACTTTCATTAGTCCCTGACCTTATCTTATATCTAGGATAGTTTTATACCTATCCCATGCATGGTTAAACTGCTTCACTGTGTTTACATTTATTGGTGACACAGCTTAGTTAAAATGGCATACATGCAATAAAGAATTAGATGTTGGTGTCGTCAAGACACAGATTGTATCAATATACTGAAATCAAATTGATACATTTCATCTGAAAAGACCTTCTTCCATAGAAATTGATATTCTCCTCTCTTTAACGAGTGCGGTAATTTAAAAGATAATGTCCAAAATGCCAAAATGGACCCATAATAATTGAAGCCTTAGGCTGAATACAATGCTCATGTCCCGTTTAAACCCTCCTTATATAATATATTAAACCAGAGGCCAGCCAAATGTCCCTGACCCTATTAAATCCCCCATATAATATATGGGCCCGGGCCTTACTAAATACCCCTTGCTCTCCATATAATGCAGGGTAGATATTTTGAATAGCTTGGGAGGTATCTGATTTTTTGATTCTGCTTCCAGGCCAGCTATTGGGTTATAACAAGGCCAGGGGCATTTGGCCAGTCCTCTGCTCCATATTTTATTTTATTTTATTATCTGGGCCAAGAGCATTTGGCTAACCCCTCCTAACCCTAACCCTCCTTGGTAAAAAAAAAAAAAAAAGTGCATGTTATATATACCGTATTTGCTCAATATTTCAGGCAAAAAATATCTGGAAAAACAATCTTATAATCTTGATTGTAATAAAATCCACAATCAAAATACTTTCTTGAAGGCCCACTCCTCTATCCAGGAAAGTAAAAGTAAAAAAAAACTGCAGCTAAACCAGCCAATCAAGGTGTAATTCAATTACAGTTAAAAATGTCAGGCCAGTGTTGTTCATCACTGATCTGTCAGTCATGGCTGAGCCAAGCTGTGTCAGCAATTGCAGAGAGGATTTTGACTAGCCTGGGGCTGTCACAATTCACTGGTCCTGGGTGTGAATGGGGTTGGTTGATCGTGTTTACCTTAAGAGTTAGGCAGACGAGGATCAACAACTATTTTTAGACTTTATTGATGTAATCACTGTGTAAATCAGTCATAGTGAATCTATGCAATATTGCATAGAGAATATGACAAGCATAGGGGCTTATGTCAATCCATTGCAATCTTCCCTCAATCCATAGGCCAGGGGGGTATAGGAGCCAATAAGCAAGCCCCCAGCCCTGTTAATAATTTGCCCTGTCCCCACATATGTGTTAGGGATCATTTGAGTCATGTGGAGAGTTCTCGGGACCCATTTTTACCATTTGTTTTTTTTATTTCTTTTTTTATTTACCGGGTACCTTCCAAATTTGACCTCCAATTATAGCAACATAGTAATTTAGGTTGAAACAGTCCATCAACTTCAACCCTTCTACCTATCTTTCCTGCTTTTGATCCAAAAGAAGGTAAAAACAAAACCCTAAGGAAGCTATTTCAAATTTTTCCTCCTAGGGGGAAAATTCCTTCTTCACTCCAAAGGGCAATCAGATTTCTCCTTGGATCAATAAGCTCTATTATTATTGCCTATTTTATTATTAATAGCCCTGTATGTTCTGCTTTTCTAAAAATAAATCAATCCAGACCATTTTTAAATGCATCTATTGTACTTGATAGCACTACCTCTCTTGGCAGTGAGTTCAGCACTGTATTTAGTGCAAGGCAAACAAGGCAAGTGCCTAGGGCAGCACAAAACGCAAAAAAAAAAAAAAAACCCTTGCTTGCCGACAGAAACATAGAATGTGTCGGCAGATAAGAACCATTCGGTCCATCTAGTCTGCCCAATTTTTTTTGGAGTACTTTTATTAGTCCCCCGTTCCAGGTAAAGATCAGAAGATCCCCCCTCACCATCACCCTGCCTGCCAGCAGGCTGCACGCGGATCTGAACAGGCAGCACAGAGAAATCCCTATGCAGTGTGATGGGGAAGTGCCCAACAGGTCACGTGACTGGCGCTCTGATGTGACACATGTGCGGGTCACATGACTTCTCTGCACAACCGCCGGGAAGCCGAACAGGCAGCATGGAAGACACTGTGCTGCCTGCCAATAGCCCCCAGGGAAAAAGATAAGTGCTGGGGGATAGGGGCATATTAAATGGCAAATACTGGCATATTATTGGGCAAATTGCCTGGGGAATATTAATGGCAAATAATACTGGCATATTATTGGGCAAATTGGCAAGGGCATTGAGCAACCCAAATGAGACCATGTTATGGTTACTATTCCCCAAGTGTTCTCTTACTTGGATGTTTGAGATAAGCTCCTCATTGTTTGTTATTACCAAACTCAGACAGGCATCCATTCTAGTTGGGATCAGGGCCGTATTTAACAGGGACAAATGGGGCAGCTTCCCAGGGTCCAGTTATTCCAGGGGGGGCCAAATCCGTGGGCCCACTGCCCAGAACAATTTATTTTACAATCCCGTGGATCTTTTAATCATACTATGTGATGTGATCGGCACGCATCTCATAGTTTATTGGTTGTCCCTCCCCTGCGTTCAGCTGACCACGTGACATCACTATGGTCACACGAGACGCAGTTCAGCGTACAGATGAGAGACTATCAGTTATAACGTCTCCTCTTAGTCAGACAGTGCATTTCTGCACTGGATGACGTACAGACAGTACATTGGAGGTCTGTCTGCTGTGCATCCATCCTCATCCACTGAATGAATTACAGGTGCAGCCCCCCAGGCCCAATCCATACACAGTGTCCCCTCCAGCCAGCTATACAGCCATCCAGGCACTAGGCATCCATAAAATGCCTCCCTGAGCCAGCTATACATGCCCCAGTCCTATTTTTTTTTTATATTATATAAACCAGCAATATATACACATAATATATTTATATATCTAGCTGGTTTAAATAATACTGAGAATAGATATAATATACCAATATTATTATATCATTTGATAATATATATAACTATTATAAACCCGCCACATGTATGTCTGGTTTATATAATTTATTAGATAAATATTAGATATACTAAGTATTAGATAGATATCTCTCTCTATATATATTTATTTATGGAGTTCTATTTACTGTATTTTCTGGCGTATAAGACTACTTTTTAACCCAGGAAAATCTTGCCAAAAGTCGGGGGTCGTCTTATACGCCGGGTGTCGTCTTTTTACTTACCTCGTTGCTGCTCTGCAGGTGCGCGCGGCTGTAAGGGAAGCGTTGTGTGCTCCCCTCCAGCCGCGCAACTTCAATAAAGTCTGTTTAAACTTTTTTTTTAAACAAACTTTATTGAAGCCGCGCGGCTGGAGGGGAGCGCACAACGCTTCCCTTACAGCCGGGCGCACCTGCAGAGCACCAACGAGGTAAGTACTGGGAAGGGGTGAGGAGGGGGGCAAAATCCTGGCATATTGGAGGGGCAAAATATTGGCATATTAAATGGCACAAGAAAGGCATATTGAGTGGCAAAATACTGGCATCTTGAGGGGCAAAATAGTGTTTCTCAGGTTACGTGTCTATTGATGTCACTGTGTGTGTGTAAGTGTGTCACTTTCTGTGTAAGGGTGTGTGTGTAAGTGTGTCACTGTGTTAGTGTAAGGGTGTGTGTGTAAATGTCACTGTAGGAGAAAATGCTCGTTGGAAGAGGGGTAGTCTTATACGGCGAGTATATCCCAAACTCTAAATTTTAACTGGAAAAGTTGGGGGTCGTCTTATATACCCAGTCGTCTTATACACCGGAAAATACGGTACTCTGTCCTTTCTAAAAAGTGAGTAGCCTTGTAAATTAACTGACCAGTCGTGGGTCTCATCCCACCATGTTTCTGTGATTCCGATTAAATCATACTGTTCAGCACTTACCAGTATGCCCAGCTCACCCATTTTGTTTGTCAAGCTTCTTGCATTTGCTGAAAGACATTTAAGATTACTACCCATTTTTTGTTTGGTTGACAAACACGTAATGCCCGCAGGTTTAATTGTATGTGCCTCCCTATCATCTATGTTAACCCCACCAGCGCTTTCCTCCTCCTTCCCCATAGCTAGACCCACCTTCCGTCTGGAGATAACGGTGTGGGTAGCACAAAATCGGGGGGGGGGGGGGGGGGGGTTGCCACCAATGTGATACGAATATGTCTGGACTTTGAACACAATAATTCTGAGCCAAAACCAAAACTCTAATTAATCTCAAATTAAACCATGTTATGGTCACTTTTCTCCAAGTGATCTCTTACTTGGATGTTTGAGATGATCGTTATTACTAGATCTATTAAAGTCATCCATTCTAGTTGGAATCTCCACTAATTGTGACATAAATGTGTTATGTAGCAGGTTCAGAATGTATGTATGTATCACTACATATGTCACTGCATGTCTGTCATCGTATGCATGTTATAGTATGCATATCACAGGATGCATGTATCACACTGTATCAGTAAATATGTCATTACATGCCTGTCATAGTATGATTGTAATAGTATGTATGTCACAGTATGGATATATCACACTGTATCGGTATATATGTCATTACATGCCTATCATAATATGTTTGTAATAAATAGTATGTATGTCACAGTATGGATATATCACACTGTATCGGTATAGATGTCATTACATGCCTATCATAATATGTTTGTAATAAATAGTATGTATGTCACAGTATGGATATATCACACTGTATCGGTATATATGTCATTACATGCCTATCATAATATGTTTGTAATAAATAGTATGTATGTCACAGTATGCATGTATCACACTGTATCGGTATATATGTCATTACATGCCTATCATAATATGTTTGTAATAAATAGTATGTATGTCACAGTATGGATATATCACACTGTATCGGTATATATGTCATTACATGCCTATCATAATATGTTTGTAATAAATAGTATGTATGTCACAGTATGCATGTATCACACTGTATCGGTATATATGTCATTACATGCCTATCATAATATGTTTGTAATAAATAGTATGTATGTCACAGTATGCATGTATCACAATGTATCAGTATATATGTCATAGTATGTATGTTATAGTATGTATGTCACAGTATGCATGTATCACAATGTATCAGTATATATGTCATAGTATGTATGTTATAGTATGTATGTCACAGTATTCATATAGCACACTGGATCAGTATATATGTCATAGTATGTTTGTTATAGTATGTATGTCACAGTATGCATGTATCACAATGTATCAGTATATATGTCATAGTATGTATGTTATAGTATGTATGTCACAGTATGCATGTATCACAATGTATCAGTATATATGTCATATTATGTTTGTCATAGTATGTATGTTATAGTATGTATGTCACAGTATGCATGTATCACAATGTATCAGTATATATGTCATAGTATGTATGTTATAGTATGTATGTCACAGTATTCATATAGCACACTGGATCAGTATATATGTCATAGTATGTTTGTTATAGTATGTATGTCACGGTATGCATGTATCACAATGTATCAGTATATATGTCATAGTATGTATGTTATAGTATGTATGTCACAGTATGCATGTATCACAATGTATCAGTATATATGTCATAGTATGTTTGTTATAGTATGTATGTCACAGTATGCATGTATCACAATGTATCAGTATATATGTCATAGTATGTATGTTATAGTATGTATGTCACAGTATTCATATAGCACACTGGATCAGTATATATGTCATAGTATGTTTGTTATAGTATGTATGTCACAGTATGCATGTATCACAATGTATCAGTATATATGTCATAGTATGTATGTTATAGTATGTATGTCACAGTATGCATGTATCACAATGTATCAGTATATATGTCATATTATGTTTGTCATAGTATGTATGTTATAGTATGTATGTCACAGTATGCATGTATCACAATGTATCAGTATATATGTCATAGTATGTATGTTATAGTATGTATGTCACAGTATTCATATAGCACACTGGATCAGTATATATGTCATAGTATGTTTGTTATAGTATGTATGTCACAGTATGCATGTATCACAATGTATCAGTATATATGTCATAGTATGTATGTTATAGTATGTATGTCACAGTATGCATGTATCACAATGTATCAGTATATATGTCATAGTATGTTTGTTATAGTATGTATGTCACAGTATGCATGTATCACAATGTATCAGTATATATGTCATAGTATGTATGTTATAGTATGTATGTCACAGTATGCATGTATCACAATGTATCAGTATATATGTCATATTATGTTTGTCATAGTATGTATGTTATAGTATGTATGTCACAGTATGCATGTATCACAATGTATCAGTATATATGTCATAGTATGTATGTTATAGTATGTATGTCACAGTATGCATATAGCACACTGGATCAGTATATATGTCATAGTATGTATGTTATAGTATGTATGTCACAGTATGCATGTATCACAATGAATCAGTATACATGTCATAGTATAGATGTTATAGTATGTATGTCACAGTATGCATTTAGCACACTGTATCAGTATATATGTCAGAGGGTCTACTACGTCCGGTAAGCAGCTCGTTACAGTATGTGACGGTATATATGTCATGGTATGCATTTCACTGTATGCATGTCTATATGTGTTGTAGGAAGCATGTAAAGTTGGTTTTTCAATGGTCTTTCTCCAGTTTCTCTATATTGTAAAATGGATAAGTCCTCAGCATATATTTAACAGGACCGATTTGCTCACAGGGTATTTGCAGCAGTTTCAATTACCCCGACGCCTACTGTCCGGATGCAGAAGATGAATCGCGTATGGAAAGATTGCGCAGGAATCCAGGAGTCAACCCAATAGCTTCCAGACTGCCCTCCTTCCAGGACGTGGAGGATGCATTAAAATGGAGAGACTTTGATAGATATCCACACAATGAAATGGCAAGGAAGAGCTTTCGAAATTCCCTGGAAGGTAAACCTTAAAGATATGGTCTGTGTGTTATCATTAACCTCCCAAACATCTTGTACCTGCCAGGGGGATGGACAATTAATAGATTGTCAGGTGCAAAGAACAGAAAAAAAAGAATTAAAATATATAGGTGGTCATGTATCAACACGGCGCAATCCAAGTGTGTGCCAATGTATAAAGCAGACTCTATGTGTAAAAAGTGCCTGATTTGTGTTTGGCTTAGGTCCCTCTCCTGCTCTGCAAAGTGCAGAGAGATATGAAAAAAGTGCACTCGCCATTTTACATAACAAACTGCGACTGGGCCTTTTTATAAAACTCCCGACACTTTGCACGTTTTATACATTACCCCCATAGTGCGGTATGTCTTTAAACACTATAATGTAATGATACACACTTGTGTACGCATTCACAAGTGTGTGGAATAGAAAGAATTTAAATATGAAGTGTTACTCTTACTCTCTGATCTTTTAGAGATAGCTGAGATGTAACCAGTAGTGTAGATCATCATGATCAGTCTATTACCATATGCCGTATTAGCTCCTGACTTCTGCCACGCAGTAAAATGGATCCTGGACTCTACCTAACCCTAACCCTAACCCTAACCCTCACTGGATCCTCTTAATTACAGGTTTTCTCCGACCATCGGATGGAGAGACATTGGAAAGGAATATGCATAATCTGGTCCATATATACCTTGGGGGGACAATGTCCCAAATTCCAATCTCTAGCAACGACCCATTATTTCTGCTGCACCATTGCTTCATTGACAAGTAAGTTATAGTTCTCATATCACTTATTGTAAAGTTCTAGGGTTGCTGGTCTTGATGCCACTGTTAAGTCAATGGAAACACTGATGGCATGTATTTTTTAAGAAAAGGTGGCAGCCCTATAAGGTGCTGTGAGGGGAATTGGACATTCATAATGTGCAGAAAACATGTTAAGAATTGTGTGTGTCTGTCTTCTTTTCTAGAATATTAGAAGAATGGATAAAAAGATATAATGGAGGACCAAGTTTATACCCTAACAACAATGAGCCGGGACAAGGACCCAACGAGTGCTGCACCCCATACTTCCCCTGTTACAGGAACAGAGATCTGCTGCAACCGTCCACTCGATTTGGATACACATTTTCTGTACATAAGGACATGTAAAGTCCTAGCACAACTCAGCACTCTGCCCTGCACCCACTCAGTATCTTGATATCCTTCAACCCAATCATGCGCACCTTGTACATCTAAACACCCTGTACCCCAATCACACAACCTGTACACCCAGACACCCTGCACTTCAATTCCACACCTTGTACACCTAAACACCCTGCACTCCAATCGCACTCACTGAACACCTAGACTCCTAGCGCCCAATCACTCACCCAGATACCCAACACCCCAATCACACACACCATGGAAACCCAGACACATGGTGCCCCAATCATTCACCTTATACACACACAGCACCCTGCACCTCAATCACACACATTTTACACCTAGACACCTTGCTCCCCAATCACACACCTTGTATACCTGGACACCCTGCACCACAATCACAAAACTTGTACAGCACCCTGCACTCAATAACACAACTTGTACACCCATGCATCCTGCACCCCAATCAAACAACTTGTTCAACTCGACACCTGAAGCCCCAATTACTCACACCATGTAAACCCAGATTCCCCACACCACAATCACACACCTAATAAATGCTGCACACCAATCACAAACCTTGTACCCTCTGCACCCTAACTGCACAGTTTATACACCTAATTACCCTGCACTCCAACCACACACTTGTACACCCAGACACCATGCATCCGAATCCTTCTACACACTGCACCATGCACCCCAATCACACACTGTGTCAGGGGCGGATCCAGAG
Organism: Pelodytes ibericus; assembly: GCA_036172795.1. NCBI lineage: Eukaryota > Metazoa > Chordata > Amphibia > Anura > Pelodytidae > Pelodytes > Pelodytes ibericus. The sequence continues at coordinate 230,327,508 of CM069859.1, forward strand.
TCTGATCTCGGGAGGGGCACATGTCCGTCTGTCTTATCCTCTCTCCCATGTCCGTCTGTCTTATCCTCTCTCTCATGTCTTTCTGTCTTATCCTCTCTCCCATGTCCGTCTGTCTTTTCCACTCTCTCATGTCTTTCTGTCACGCTCCTCTCCCTTCCCATGTCTCTCTCTATTCTCTACCTCCTATGACTGTCTCTTTGTCCCTCTAAACATGTATGTGTCTCTCGTCTTCCCAATAGCTGTCTCTTTTCCTCCTCTCCCCCATCAGTGTTCTCTCCTCTCCCCCCCAGTGGTGTATCTTGGTTTTGTGCTGCCCTAGGCAGACAAAATTTGGGCACCCCTACCCACGATGCACACCCACGACATGACTGACCCATAATCCATTTTGCACACCAAGGACATGCCCCATCACCCCATTTACATGCCTCTATCACCCCATTACATACACATTGCAAATGTTATTTGCCATTAATATTCCCCAGCCAATTTTCCCAGTAATATGCCAGTGTTAATTGCCATTTAATATGCCCCTGCTTATTTGCCCAATAATATTCCAGTGTTAGTTGCCATTTAATATGCCCCAGCCAATTTGCCCAATAATATTCCAGTGTTATTTGCCATTTAAGATGCCCCTGCTAATTTGCCCAGTAATATGCCAGTGTTAATTGCCATTTAATATGCCCGAGCCAATTTGCCCAGCAATATGGCAGTGTTATTTGCCATTTAATATGCCCATGCCAATTTGCCCAATAATATTCCAGTGTTAGTTGCCATTTAATATTCCCCAGTAAATGTGCCCAGTAATATGCCAGTGTTATTTGCCATTTAAGATGCCCCAGTAAATGTGCCCAATAATATGCCAGTGTTAATTGCCATTTAATATGCCCCTGCTTATTTGCCCAGTAATATGCCAGTGTTATTTGCCATTTATTAAGCAACAGCCAATGTGCCTGCCATCTCCCCAGCACTTACCTTTTTCCCTGGTGGCTAGTGGCCGGCAGCATGGTCTCCTCCATGCTGCCTCTTCGGCTTCCCAGCGGTTGTGCTGACAGGTCACGTGACCCGGCGCGCGCATGACGTCAGCGCGCCGGTCACGTGACCTGTCGGCACTTCCGTGTCAGACTTCACAGGGAGCCGAACAGGCAGCACGGAGGTTTCTCTGTCACACTGCACGGAGGTTTCTCTGTGCTGCCTGTTCGGCTCCCCGTGCAGCCCGGCAGGCAGGCAGAGAAGGTGAGGGGGATCTTGTCTGTGTACACCTATACACCCTGCACTCCATTAACACACCCTGTACATTCAGACACCCTGCACCCCAATCACGCACCGTGTTCAACTCGATGCCCCAATCACACACACCATGGAAACCCAGATACCCTGCACCTCAATCACACTCCCAAAAAATTCTGCATTCCCAATGACACACCGGGTACACTTAAACACCCTGCGCCCCAATCCCTCACCTTGTACACCCTGCACCCCAATTGGGCACCTTGTACACCTAACCACACTGCACTCCAACCACACACCTTGTACACCCAGACACCCTGCACCAGGGCCGATCCTAGGGTAATGGGCGCCTGGGTGCAGGTTTTTTTCTTTGGGGGCGCGTGTGGCTATATTATGAACTCCTCCCCTTTAGACATGTAAGTTCCAGACACGCCCATTTCATTATTGGGGAGAGGGGGAGGAGAGCACAAACTTTATTTTGATGTAAAGGACCAGCACAAACTTTTATTTTAAATAAAGATATATATTTTGCCATAATACTGTGTAGTGGTTTTATTTATTTCTATGATGCTCAGCCAGCAACATGGAAGACTTTTTGCTGGCTAGCTGAATGAATTTTAACTACCGTTCCCAATCAGCCAAAGTCTCTCATTAGGCGAGCATCATTGGAAAACAAGTACACAATGAGCGATACATAGTATTCCACCATGCTTACCATGTCAGTCACTCACGTGTCTCTCTCCCCATACCCTCATGTCCATCTCTCAGAAAGAATTGTAAAATAAAGTAGATTCAGATCCGCACTCAGATTTTTGTGTCTGCATAGCCGGTTCTGAGTGGCAGCAAAGCAGCACATGGGCAGCATATTTGCAGAGGTGTACCTAGGGTCTCTAGCACATGCCACAGTACCACTTTGCCCCATAGTTCATGTTATTTTGACCCACAGAAAATCCCACAACATCACTTTGACAATTAAAATGAGCCAGTCAGGTACCAACCAAAATATGCCACAGGTTGCCCATTAATATGCCACTGTTAGTTGTCCATTAATATGCCACGGTTAGTTGTCCATTAATATGCCACGGTTAGTTTACCCAATAAAAGCATTATCTCCTCTCCCACCTTCCCAAGTACTCACCTTGCTGCTCTCTCGTGTCCCCAGGCCATCTCATCTGCACAGTCTTCCCTCTAAGCACGCTGAGTGCAGGAAGTGGGGTACTAGACTCCGGCTGGATGATGTCTGCTGCCCTCCATGTGACACAGTGACATGCGCAACGGGACCGTGTTGGGGCCAGAGGGGAACCCGGTTAACCAGTGGCCCTGGGCAACTGCACACCTACACACAGTCACACATAAATAGACACAGTCACCCTTACACACAGGATACACTTACACACACACTTATACACACGGACACACACATACTTATACACATTGACACACACACACTTATACACACAGGCACACACACACTTATACACACTGGCACACACACTAATACCCATTGACACACACACACTTATACACACATACATTGACACACACACTTATATTCACATACATTGACACACACACTTATACTCACATACATTGACACACACACACACACACACACACTTATATACATTGACACACAGACACAAATATACACATTGACACACACACAATTATACACATTGACACACACACAATTATACACATTGACACACACACACCCTTATACACATTGACACACACACACACACACACTTATACACATTGACACACGCACACTTATACACATTGACACACACACACTTATACACATTGACACACACACACTTATACACATTGACACACACATTTATACACACTGGCACACACACACATATACACATTGACACACACACACACACACACACACACACTTATACACACTGGAACACACACTCACACTTTTTAACCCCCTTCTCCCCCCCAAAAAAGCTTTATGATGATTGGTTCCCCTCCCTGCTTAATTACCTATATTTGCAGGGAGGAGGACTTTTTCAGCAGCGCCTGCCTGCACCGGCACCTAGGATCTCCTGCCGGATCCGGAGCGCCGCCCACCTCACAGCGCGACGGGGCGGAGCTTGCACCCGTCGCGCTGTGGTCAGTGTAAGCTGGAGGTGCGGTGACCGCAGGCGCTCACCTGCGGCCCCCACCTCGGGGAGTAGGTTCTGGGGAGGGAGCTGCCTGTGGCAGCACCTCTCCACCCCGCGCACCCGCCCAGGATCGGCCCTGCCCTGCACCCTAATTACACACCTTGTACACCTAACCACACTGCACTCCAACCACACACCTTGTACACCCAGACACCCTGCACCCTAATTACACACCTTGTACACCTAACCACACTGCACTCCAACCACACACCTTGTACACCCAGACACCCTGCACCCTAATTACACACCTTGTACACCCAGACACCCTGCACCCTAATTACACACCTTGTACACCTAACCACACTGCACTCCAACCACACACCTTGTACACCCAGACACCCTGCACCCTAATTACACACCTTGTACACCTAACCACACTGCACTCCAACCACACACCTTGTACACCCAGACACCCTGCACCCTAATTACACACCTTGTACACCCAGACACCCTGCACCCTAATTACACACCTTGTACACCTAACCACACTGCACTCCAACCACACACCTTGTACACCCAGACACCCTGCACCCTAATTACACACCTTGTACACCCAGACACCCTGCACCCTAATTACACACCTTGTACACCTAACCACACTGCACTCCAACCACACACCTTGTACACCCAGACACCCTGCACCCTAATTACACACCTTGTACACCCAGACACCCTGCACCCTAATTACACACCTTGTACACCTAACCACACTGCACTCCAACCACACACCTTGTACACCCAGACACCCTGCACCCTAATTACACACCTTGTACACCCAGACACCCTGCACCCTAATTACACACCTTGTACACCTAACCACACTGCACTCCAACCACACACCTTGTACACCCAGACACCCTGCACCCTAATTACACACCTTGTACACCCAGACACCCTGCACCCTAATTACACACCTTGTACACCTAACCACACTGCACTCCAACCACACACCTTGTACACCCAGACACCCTGCACCCTAATTACACACCTTGTACACCCAGACACCCTGCACCCTAATTACACACCTTGTACACCCAGACACCCTGCACCCTAATTACACACCTTGTACACCCAGACACCCTGCACCCTAATTACACACCTTGTACACCCAGACACACTGCATCCCAATCACACCATGTACACTCAACATGAACACACCAATCCAAGCAAGACATAATTCACGAACACGGAAATGAGTAGGTCTGTCGCTGTAAATAACCAAAACATAGTCTCCAAGTATGAAGGCAAATGCCATTTACTGAAAAGACATTTCGGCCATTAGGGTTAGTGTAATGGGAGTAAAGCATAGCTAAATTAGTGAGATGACATGTTCATCTCACCTCAACTCACATCTAACTTGTAACTCACCTGCAACTCGCCTTTTGAACAGCCCCCAAAGATATGCAAAGAGAAATATACATTTATCACTATTAACCCCTTAACGCATGTGGACGTATATATACGTCCTCCGTTTTCATGTAGTGTTGCGCTCATTAGCGCAACACTACATGTCTGTAGCTACTCTCAGAGGCTGCTTCGGATCCGAAGCAGCCTCTGAGAGGGCTTTCAGCCCCCCCTCGACCCCCCCGTGCGCATACGATCACAGCGAATGTGATCGTATGCGCGCAAACACACATAGGCAGTGAAAGCTGATCACTGCCTATGTGTGTTAAAGTGTTGCAATGATGCCTCTATCGAGGCATCATGCAACACAATCTGTGCCCTCCTGGGCACCGCGATCACCCGGTGATCGCGGGTGTGTGCTGTTTCGGAGGAGCATGCTCCTCCGATACAGCATGCCCAGAGGAGAGCGACGGAAGACAGAAAAAAAAAATCTCTTCCGTCGCTCTGAAACCGCTACTTGACTGCCCCTACAGGCAGTTAGACGGTATTACATTTAAAAATAGAAAATTAAATAAATAAATTAAATAAATAAATAAATGGAAAAAGCTAACCCTTGATCTACTGAACCTAGATCTAGGGTTAGGGTCACAAATAGGGTAATAATTAGGGTTAAATGGGGGTTCGGATGATTACAAGGGTTAGATTAAGGGGTGGGGGTCAATTTAGGGTTAGATTAAATTTAGAGTTGGGGTAAATTTAGGGTTCGGGTTAAAAAAATCACTGTAGAAAAAAATGGTTAGAAAACAAACAAGGAAACATTGATATTGCTAAACTCAGGACAAATAGTAGAAATATATAGACGGGGTCTTTTTTACCATTTGTAATTGTGTAAAAAAAAAAATCAGGTCAAAGTTGGAAAAAGTGTTTTTTATGGCATATTTTCATCATATTTTATATTTTTTTAATAGTAAATGATATCATATGATGAAAATAATAGTATCAAATGAAAGCCCTATCTGTCCTTTAAAAAATGATATATAATTTGTGTGGGTGGACTGAACACAAAGAAAGAAATTCACAGATCAGTAAACGTATGACAAAAATAATGGAAGTCTGGTCTTCAAGGCACGTCAAATGCAACATAGCACTCGGTCACTAATGGGTTAAAGTGAACCACTTACTACATGTAGCAAACCGTAACTGTTTAATCCTTATTCTGATCATGAACATGGTGAGATGAACATGGTGAGACGAACATGGTGAGACGAACATGGTGAGACGAACATGGTGAGACGAACATGGAGAGACGAACATGGTGAGACGAACATGGAGAGACGAACATGGTGAGACGAACATGGTGAGACGAACATGGAGAGACGAACATGGTGAGACGAACAAGGTGAGACGAACAAGGTGAGACGAACATGGAGAGACGAACATGGTGAGACGAACATGGTGAGACGAACATGGTGAGACGAACATGGAGAGACGAACATGGTGAGACGAACATGGAGAGATGAACATATCATCTCATCAATTTAGCTATGTTTTACTCCCATTACACTAACCCTAATGTGTCTGAATGTACAGGGTGTGTTATTGGAGCATGCTGTTGGCATCCTGGAATAGGGAAAAGAAAAATGTCTTTGCACTAGCTAATCATAGTCTAATCACAGGTTCAAATAATATAAATGAATAAAATGAAGCCTACCAAACACGTCTGAGCATACTGCAAATATAGTGAGCTGAATTATGCTTTGGCCAATTCATATAAACATAACTTCTCATTTATATTATATGTGTATATTTGTTGCCAACTTTATTAAGGTGAGAAGCGCAGACAGGTTTTTTGTATACAATGCAATATCCTAAAAACAAGGAGATGGCTGGTGCACTACCACCAAAAAATATCTATGGAAAAAATTAGAGATGTTATTTATTTCGTCCAAAACTAATTTCGTCCATTGCTGCATTCGTTTCAGACTAAATTCGTTCATTATTTTCATTATATTCATTCGTTCGAATGGAAAATAATTCACCTATTGGAGAATTCGGTTCAAAGAGTCTCATTAATCCGAATTTCATTTGAATTCCATTCATCCCCTACTTTATGCTATTGAGCTGTTGAAATTCGTCTCTTTCTTTAATCTGAATTCCCCCACCTTATACTATGTATTGAATGAACATCGGTGTAATGTTCATTTTTTACGAATTGAATGGTGAAATGAATGCAGCACTGGATGAAAATGGCCTCACTTCAATAGTATAAGGTTGGAGAATTCGGTTGAAAGAGTCAAAATTTTTGAATTTCATCCCTTATCTATGCTATTGAGCTGTTGAAATTTGGCTCCAAGTGGTTGGGAAATTCGGATACAAGCTTATGGACATCATTTTGTTGAAATCAAACAGATAGAAACATAGAAAGTCACATTTTACTGATGTTGATGTAAACCCAAAATTGTGATTAAAATAATATTAAGAAAAGTGTATACAAATATTTGATATGTTGCATATTAAATTTAAAAAAATAAAAAACCTGTGGTTTATATAATATTCACAGTTGACAGTTTCACACGTTATTTGTTGGCTTTAAAGGACCAGTAACCTTTATTAAGGTTACTTTGTATTTAAGTTTGAAATTCCTGTCTCAATTCACAACAGTTTCTCTCGTGGAGTACACCCTTTAGTGACCCCTTAAGATATATGTTTCATGCATGCTTTGTCACACAGCCAGGCAGCACTGTGCATGCGCAGTATTCCGTCTCCAGTGTCCCAGACACCAGAGAACAGATCAAGAACATGGTGTTACAGTTTTTTTTTTCTGCTGTTTTGACGAATTCTACCTCTCTCAAAGCGGAACACAGGTAAAGCGCGGCATGACAGTGTGACACCCCCCCAAAATCAAAACTGTCCCGAAAAACTCTTAGAGCACGTTACTGGTATATTACATCATTAACTCAGGGATACTCCTAAGGCAGTGTTTTTCAACCAGTGTGCCACGAGATGTTGCCTGGTGTGCTGTGGGAAAAATATATAAAAAAAAAAAAAATCCCCCGGTTAGCATTCCTCCGTCTGGGGCATAGTCCCAGAATCGGAGGATTAACCTCACGCGGGGGTGAGGGCCGATCGGGAGGAGAGGCTGCTATAGGGAGCTCGCTCCCTGGCCTCTCCTCCTGGCCATAGAGATCACAGCGCGACGGGGTGTAAGCTCCGCCCCCGTCGCGCTGTGTCAGCTGCTTGCCGGATGTCAGGTGGACGGACATCCGGCAGAAGGTCCTGGATGACGGACCAAGTGTAAGGTAAGTAAAAAAAAAAAAGTGTGACTGTGTATGGGTGTCTAGGTGTGTGTGTGTGTGTGTCAGGGTGTCTAGGTGTGTGTGGGTATTACTGGGTTCTGAGTGGCACAATATTCTTGGGCTATGATTGGCACAATATTACTGGGTTCTGAGTGGCACAATATTCTTGGGCTATGATTGGCACAATATTACTGGGTTCTGAGTGGCACAATATTCTTGGGCTATGATTGGCACAATATTACTGGGTTCTGAGTGGCACAATATTCTTGGGCTATGATTGGCACAATATTACTGGGCTATGATTGGCACAATATTACTGGGTTCTGAGTGGCACAATATTACTGGGCTCTGAATGGTACAATATTCCTGGTCTCTGAGTGGCACAATATTCCTGGGAACAAAAATTGGGGGAGCACACCATACAAAATAGATAAACAAATAAAGGGTATAGTGCCAAAAATATTTTAATAAATATTAAATATGTAATAAATAACAAACAAATTAATGTTTAGACAAGATAAATAGAGAAATGACACACTATAAAATACAGAAAAATAAATAACAACCAAATACACCAAAGTAAGCACATAAAATGAATTTGAGAAAAAAGGAAAATAATAAATAAATACCCACACAATATGAAAAAAATGAAGAAAAAAATGCAGACAGGAATGGAACAAGGGAGGACACACAGCGCAAAAAAATGGAGGACACCAACGTTTCGGCTAGAGGCCTTTATCAAGGTGTCCACACACAAAAATGAAACAAGAACGATATATATACCTAAATGCTGCAAAGAAAACTAATCTGGTTGGACAGACACTTAAGTGCCAGCCAACCAGAAAAAGCGCGATGGCGGCCGCCATCTTGACGCACAGCGTGACGTGATGACGTCACACGTCGCGTCAAGTAACTTTATTAAATGAGCAACAAAGAACAATTACACAGAAACAGTGCTGTGTGTCTGTAAAGCAAATAGGATAACTAAAAAAAGTAAAACGGAAGAGCATATTGCACAATGAATGATAACATATAGAAGGAGAATGGATAATGAAAATGAAACAAAAACGGAAGTAAAAAAAACATTATCTGAGAAACAAAAAAATAGAAAGAAACCTCACATTACTAAAAATTCCCATGGAAGATAGAGTTTTTTGAAAAGGAGAAAATAAGAAATACAGAAATAATGACAATAAGCAATAACAATATACCTAATGACAATAAAAATGAAAAAAATGAAAAAAAATGAAAGAAATATATCCAAACAAAAACACTAGGATAATAAAAAATGTTACAAAAATAAGAAAATAAGAAAAATAAGAAAAAATGGCAAAAAATACAGTGTATATATGAAAATATACTAACGCAAAAAAACATGTAAATATTAATAACAAATAGCAAAAAATGATACTAATAATTAGAAGCACCAAAAAATAAAAAAGACATGGGTAGAATAACCACAAAAAAATGCAAAAAAACAACCATAATAAAAAAGAACAATATTACAAAAAAGAGAGATAACCAGACTAATATACACTATAAAAAATAAATTGCATGTGTCTGCAAAACATCATTCTTCACGGGAAGTTGAGTGCAGTAGGCGTAGCCGGACGGCCATCCACACCATGAACTACAATAAACAAGAAAAAATAAAAATATGTTTTGTAAAACAAAAAGAAAACAATACATGTACACAGCTGGAGGTGGCATGAGCAGAAAGCAAAAAGCTAAGGGGCCAGTGAGGGTCCCGATATAATGGACAGAACGGGCATAAGGGACACCTAAGGCAAGGAGTGGACAAACCGTAAAGGAACTATAGGAATACTGACAGATCCCTTTCCTCATTAAGCCCAAGAGGGTGAAGTGTCTGAAGTAGATAGATCCAGTGTAGTTCTCTGCGCTTCAACAGAGTCACTCTATCAGTGCCTGTAGTAGAAATAGAAATTTGTTCTATCGCAAGAAACCGTAACTGTGATACTCCATGATTTTGATTATTGAAGTGGCGAGCGACTGGAGATTTTTGATTATTGGTTCGAATAGCACTTTTGTGCTCACCAATCCGAATAGTGAGTGGCCGAGTTGTTTCACCTACATAGCAAAGGCCACAGGGGCACTTAAGCATATACACTACAAACGAGTGTTGGCAATTCAAATATTTTGAAATCCGAAAACTAGTGCCCTTTCTAGGATGGGTAAATGACGATGAAAGAATGGCATTATTACAGTTGACACATCTACCACATCTATGCATACCTGGCGGTGGAACAAGCCAGTTGGTGGTGGAAGAAGTAACATCTGTCTGAGAACCGCGTTTATTGTCGGTCAGACAGTCGCGTAGATTTCGTGACCTTTTGAAAGCCATCATAGGAGGCTGTTGGTATCTTTCAGGATACGATACCCCAGAATTTGGCACAACAATCTCTTGATGAAAACTCGTCGGTCCCCCTTTGGGACCTCTCCCGCTGTAGACCCTCCAGCAAATTTAATCCATCAAATGTGAGTACAGCCGTTGAAACTTACATCAAACTCTGCGAGTTAGAAGTCACAAAAATTAAATGGGGGTCTAAAACTAAAAGCAATCTTACCTATAAGGAGCGTCTAGCAGTACGGACACTACATGGTGATGCTGATATTACTATTAGAGCAGCGGATAAGGGGGGAGCGATAGTGGTTATGAATATGGCACAATATACTAGGGAAGCCCAGTTACAACTAAGTAATCATCAACATTACAGCAAATTGGCTACTGATCCCCTTAATGGGATACAACAACATATTGCTTCTTTGTTATATGGAGCTCAATTGGCACAGATAATCAATGTCAAAGAAGCATCTTTCCTCACCAAAACTAATCCTAGAACACCTTTTTTATATTTACTACCGAAAATCCATAAAAATCTTATGAATCCACCCGGTAGACCGATTGTGTCGGGCTGTGACTCAGTCCTCCAGCCTCTTTCTGTGTTTGTGGGCCTTCATTTACAGCCTTTAGTGTTAAAGATGAGGTCATACATTAGGGATACTACTGCTTTTCTTACTCGTGTTGCGGACTATGGTCGATTAGACTCAGACACATGGCTTTGCACAATGGATGTCTCTAGCCTCTACACCTCCATCCCTCATGATGGTGGTCTGGAGGCTATTGCACTATCCATTTCTGGGGAAATTGTGTGAAGTGTTCTTGCCTCCACCTGTAGTCTACAACTGGAGTGGGCGGAGTAACTGTTATCATTTACATAGCACATTTAATTGCAACGTTGTTGCACAGTTACATTAAACCATACATTTATAAAAACATTAGCAGGTGTTCAAAAGGCCCTGTCTATGACATCACTTGCTGCTGCAGCTTGACACAGGTCAGAGTATTTTGGCGGTTGCCATATTCAAACGGTCGTATTTTAAAAACTATCAATCCTACAGCGAAGAGCTTTATATTGTGAGAATCACAAGACCCAGACCTACATTTTGATGCATAGTATGTCTCTGAAGTATTAAAAATGAAGGCACAGCCGCAGTTTAGAAATTTCACTTCAAATTTGAGCTTTGCAGAGTGAAGTTTCAATGAATGTCAATGGACGGCGTTGGTTGCAAACAAATGGTCATATTGTGAAAACTATCAGGACTACGGCTTAGCCGTTTACATGTTTAGTGGCACCAGGGATAGCTGAACGTTTTGATATAAGATTTGTGTAGGTGGGCTTGAAAATGAGGGAGTGGTGGCAGTTTAGAAATCATGTCCTGATTTTTCAGCTTTTGGCAGCTCCCACTCTAGCTTTGCCATTCATTCCTATGGGACAAATTGCGCCACAAAAACGACGATATTCCGTGAACCATTCGGCGAAACGTTCCACAAAGTAATAGCAATCCGATCGGGAACAATCTGCACGTTTTGGTAAATTTTTGTCTATGTAGTGTAAAAACTGTGGGAGGAGTTAGGGTGGCAAATTTTGCTATAATAATAATAATATATATGTGAGATAACATTAAGTGGTCTTGCTATGCAAGAACACTTAATAATATATATGTGAGATAACATTAAGTGGTCTTGCTATGCAAGAACACTTAATAATAATATATATGTGAGATAACATTAAGTGGTCTTGCTATGCAAGAACACTTAACTATATAATATGTGAATGCACATGGCTACTATACTTATATGTCCTGATAGGAATTCTTTTGTCATCAGGGTTTATATTTATGACTATATTATAACTGGATTACTATCCTTGCACCCCATACCACGCTTTAGATAATTATCTACAGTATACCAATTTACACCTGATTATCTATGGGCGTGCAAGACTTATTTTAATCACAACTTCACTTACCTCATGTTTTTTCCACCTATCTCGTTTGTTATATATGTGTCATTTTATCTATTACCAACAAAAGTTATGTCTTAATCTATCAAGACTTCACACACATTCATATCATCTTAAGGCATGCATTGACATTTAAAGAACCAGGGATTTTCCATTAGGGTCACAGCACAGGCCTGCAGGGGTTAACTATTATTAAGTTAATATATGAAAAGTATAATAGTAAGTAATATAGTAAAATTGCAAACCCCCCAAAAAATATGAAAAACAAAACAAAATGAGGGCTATAAACCTGGAAGGAAACTGATCACAGTAAAAAAAATCAAAAAAAAAAAAAACTGTGATCAGCAAGGGAAGGGTTAACTTTTTTAAACAGGAGATTTGTTTTTTCCCTTTCACTGTTATTTTGCTGTCATTCTCTCGCTGTGCTTCACAATCAGTATGTGAAGTGCAGGGAGTGAACTGGAAGCAAAGTCAGTGTACATAAGTATATAACATAGATTGTATTACTAGGTATATTGCTAATTATGGATGTGAAATTTTAACTTTTTAAAAAACAATTTATTTTACACGTTAAAAAAGGTTTATACATTTCATATCCATAATTATCAAAATACTTAGTATACATTATACAACATTGACAAATATAGGCAGACATACAATTCCCCAACCCTATAGTAGTAGTTTGTCTGAGATGCGGAATTCATCCATTCGTCCATTCATTCAATTCAGCTTTTAGGCTGTTGTATGTAATGCTAATAGCTAGTGTTGAGCGAACCCGAACCGCACTGTTCGGGTACGTACCGAATATTACGTTTTTTGGACCCCGGACCCGAACACGGACATTTCACTGTATGTTCGCGTTGGAGTTCTGGGTTCAGTGATTTAATGGCGCGCTTTGAAAGGCCAATCAACAAGCGTTCGATTTGTTTGCCCTTAGAAGCCATCACAACCATGCCTACTAATGGCATGGCTGTGATTGGCCAGTGCAGCATAAGACGAGGTTTTTTTCAGAGCGAGGTCGTTTTATAATCTGACCTCAAATCGAGGTCAGACTATAAGACTGGAATCCAGGTCCCCCGCAGAGCTGCAGGGGACCTGGATCCCCCTCTCTAACAGCAAGGGAATGTCTGCACGTGCAGACATCCTCCATGATGCCCGACACTTCCGTCTATTATGACGTATCGTGCAGACCTCGCCCGGCTGCCCCCACTAGCTACCAGGGAAAGAAACAAGGTGAGGGGGAGGGAGGGAGTGTGTGTGTGGGGGGGGGGGGGGGGAGACACACACAGACAAGGGGAGGGAGGGACGGAGGGAGGGGGGAGACACACACAGACAAGGGGAGGGAGTGGGGAGACACACACAGACAAGGGGAGGGAGGGAGGGGGGAGACACACACAGACAAGGGGAGGGAGGGAGGGGGGAGACACACATAGACAAGGGGAGGGAGGGGGGGGCGACACACACAGACAAGGGGAGGGAGGGGGAGAGGAAGAGAGAAAAAGGGAGGGGGTATAGAGAGAGACAAGGGGGGGGATAGAGAGAGACAAGGGGGGATGGAGAGAGACAAAGGTAGGGGGGAAGACAGACAAGGGGAGGGGGGAAGAGACGAGGGAGGTGGAGAGAGAGAGAAGTTTGTGGGGGAGGGAGAGAGAGACAATGCTGGGGGGGAGAGAGACAGCTGGGGGAGGGGGAGAGAGGTCGCATTGGCACATAAAAGGAAATAAAAACAAGAAATGCATTTGTATAATATAAATTTTTTATTAAATATTAAAAAGCAATTTACATATATACAAGTTAAACTTTTTTTTCCTATAGGTTAGTCTTATATTCAGGCTTTTAGTTTTTTTCCTAAAGGAATATACAAAGTTTGTGGGGTCGTCTTATAATCAGGGTCGTCTTATTATCGAGCAAATACGGTATAAGCTGGAGTCACGTACACGCACATCACATGAGCTCTTCTTAGTGTAGGGAGAGGATGCTGCAGCTGTGAGGGACAGATTAAAAAAATTCTGGTGTTGAATCTGCAAACTACAGCCATTATTCAAATTACAGTGATTATTTTAGTGGGTGCTATACTACATATTTGTACCCTGCCCTGAGCCCAGTGTCACAGAGAGTGCAGTGCACTTGCAACTGCATGTGTGCCAGGCACATGACTTTAATCCTGTTCTGTTAGCTCAGTGGGCAACATCTAGGCATTTTACTGCAATTTGTTGGTGTTAAATATTACATTTGCGTCCTGCACTTCATATCTGAGAGTTAAATAGAACAGTCCAATACTGTGCTTACAGCGCACTTCGAAAAATTTTAATTGTTGTGCTAAATAGTACATTTACATCTTGCGGTGCATTTTTTGCAGTCCAATAAACAAAAAAACAAACAAAATACAAATAAAAATAAGTGTTGGCTACCTCCTCCTCCTCCTCCTCCTCCTGCTACAGCGCCGCTTCCACCTACACCGCCACTGTCACCGCCTCCTCAACCTATGGGTCACTTAGTATAAACTGAAAGAGAATACCCTGCACTCCAACCCTCTCTCACATGGATAATTCTGTTGATTCTCCTGGCAGCCATGCTTTAGATTTAGATTTATGTTCTTCCAAAGCTAAAATCAAAGATTCCATCTAGTGCTATTTTATGGCTCAGCTGTATTTGTAATTTGTATGTATTTTATGTTATTTTAAGTTATTTCCCAATCCACATTTGCTTGCAGGGCACTTGTCCTACTCTTGTATAAATCTTATGAATGGGGACTCTATTTCGGTTTATAGAATAGCAATAGCATTATATGTATTCCATAAACCGAAAGTCTATAAACCGAAAGACATTCGGTTTATAGACTTTCGTTTTATAGAATACATGTAATGCTATTGCTATTCTAATAAAGAAAGTCTATAAACCGAATGTCTTTCGGTTTATAGACTTTCGGTTTACGGAATACATGTAATGCTATTGCTATTCTATAAACCGAAAGTCTATAAACCGAATGTCTTTCGGTTTATAGACTTTCGGTTTATAACTGAATCCCGAACTCCAACCCGAACATACAGTGAAATGTTCGGGGTCCAAACACCGTAATGTTCGGTATGAACCCGAACAGTGCGGTTCGGGTTCGCTCAACACTAGTAGAGAGATATATACAAGGGGTGAGGCCTTAGGTAAAGTAAACTAAACAGGAACACCCTCGAGACGGTGACTAGGGAGGAACACCCTGGAGAGGGTGACTAGGGAGGAACACCCTGCAGAGGGTGACTAGAGACGAACACCCTGGAGAGGGTGACTATGGAGGAACACCCTGGAGAGGGTGACTAGGGAGGAACACCCTGGAGAGGGTGACTATGGAGGAACACCATGCAGAGGGTGACTAGAGACGAACACCCTGGAGAGGTTGACTATGGAGGAACACCCTGGAGAGGGTGACTAGGGAGGAACACCCTGGAGAGGGTGACTAGGGAGGAACACCCTGCAGAGGGTGACTAGAGACGAACACCCTGGAGAGGGTGACTAGGGAGGAACACCCTGGAGAGGGTGACTAGAGAGAAACACCCTGGAGAGGGTGATTAGGGAGGGACACCCTGGAAAGGGTGACTATGGAGCAACACCCTGGAGAGGGTGACTAGGGAGGAACACACTGGAGAGGGTGACTAGGGAGGAACACATTGGAGAATGTGACTAGGGAGGAATACCATGGAGAGGGTGAGGACTGAGCAGGGTAGCTAAGCAGAAGCAACATCCTAGAGAGGGTGATGACTGAGGTAAGGGTAACTGAGCAGGAACACCCTAGAGAGGGTGAGGGCTTAGAAGGGAGTGACTATAAGGTGTCAACTTAGGGTTAGGGTTAGAAGAAATTTTGCTGTAGCCCGATGGTCTCAGTAGATGCTGAAAATCATCCACTCGGCAGGTTGAGCCACCCAGGCTCAGATTTCCAGTTCCTGGACAGGGTCAGCATTCAAAATGAGATTTAAGCTGAGGATCAGGAACAGACGCAGCAGCTCTCAGAAGTCAGGCATCTCCCTTCAATGCAAAAGCATTTTTTGCATTAAACTGCAGCTATTTAACATGGGTGTGTTTGAAAAGGTGACACCAAACAGAAGGGAGAAATACAAGCAAAGTAAGGTAGGGACTAGGGAGGCCTCTAGAGGAGGCAGGAGGTAAATAAGCACATAAATAATGACTTTTAAATGAGTCAGAAGGTCAGTATAGAACCCTGACAGGCTGTGAATCTGAGAGTTTTAACATCTTAAGTGGAATGCGCCAGGGATGTCCACTTTCTCTAGCAATTTTTACACTTTGTATAGAACCATTAGCTGAGTTGATAAGAACTAATAAAAATAAAACGGGCCTAACTATTAATAACAAACAGGAAAACATAGCCCTTTATGCAGATGATGTGATCTTTATAGTGTCTAATCCTATAATTAGACTTCCAAACTTGCATAAGGATTTAAAGTTTTATGAAAACAAATTGGGGTCATGCTTAAAGGGACACTACCACTTACATAAGATGTAACTAGATAACATGGTCATTTAAAGGGACACTACCACTGACATAAGATGTAACTAGATAACATGGTCATTTAAAGGGACACTACCACTGACATAAGATGTAACTAGATAACATGGTCATTTAAAGGGACACTACCACTGACATAAGATGTAACTAGATAACATGGTCATTTAAAGGGACACTACCACTGACATAAGATGTAACTAGATAACATGGTCATTTAAAGGGACACTACCACTGACATAAGATGTAACTAGATAACATGGTCATTTAAAGGGACACTACCACTGACAGAAGATGTAACTAGATAACATGGTCATTTAAAGGGACACTACCACTGACATAAGATGTAACTAGATAACATGGTCATTTAAAGGGACACTACCACTGACATAAGATGTAACTAGATAACATGGTCATTTAAAGGGACACTACCACTGACATAAGATGTAACTAGATAACATGGTCATTTAAAGGGACACTACCACTTACATAAGATGTAACTAGATAACATGGTCATTTAAAGGGACACTACCACTTACATAAGATGTAACTAGATAACATGGTCATGCTTAAAGGGACACTACCACTGACATAAGATGTAACTAGATAACATGGTCATGCTTAAAGGGACACTACCACTTACATAAGATGTAACTAGATAACATAGTCATTTAAAGGGACACTACCACTTACATAAGATGTAACTAGATAACATGGTCATTTAAAGGGACACTACCACTTACATAAGATGTAACTAGATAACATGGTCATTTAAAGGGACACTATCACTTACATAAGATGTAACTAGATAAAATGGTCATGCTTAAAGTGACACTTACATAACATGTAACTAGATAACATGGTCATTTAAAACAAACACCTATATAAATCATATGCCACTGTTTTTCTTTATATGACTGAATTCATTGCAAATAAAAGGAAAAATAAAAATATGTTTTTATCTCCTTGCTCCATTTTGTTAATATTTCCCATGATGCAACATCGTCCAAAATCTTCCAGCCAGTCTCAATTTACAAAGTCTGCACGATGATGTCATAAGATACTCCCCTGCTCTATAGTGGATAGGACTAGGTGGCTGTGTACAACACATAGAGAGGAGATTGACCTGATCAAACAGGATCATAACTCTGCCCCTTTGTGATGTAATAGTTACATTACCCTCCCATTCAATGCAAGTCTAGATACTAGTGCTGTAAGTCACTGGGGGGTGGCGCCCAAACACACTATATTTCACAAAATTGCGGTGCCCAGTCGCACTTGTTTAGTTAGATATTTTAATAAATACAGCCACATAATAAAAACTAGACATGTGCAAAACTAAAATTTTCGTTTCGTTTTCGTCCATTCGGACGAAAATGTTATTTATTTCGTCTAAAACAAATTTCGTTCATTAATGCATTCGTTTCAGACGAAATTCGTTCATTATTTTCGTTTCGTTCATTATTATTCGTTCGTTTTATAGAATACAATGTAATACTATTGGCTTTCTATAAACCGAACGAGAGCCCCATTCATAAGAAATTCTTATGAATGGGGCTCTCGTTCGGTTCATAGAAAGGCAATAGTATTACTTGTATTCTATAAGCCGAAAGTCTATAAACCGAACAACTTTCGGTTTATAGACTTTCGGCTTATGGAATACATGTAATCCTATTGCTATTCTATAAACCGAACGACTTTCGGTTTATAGAATAGCCATAGGTTTACATGTATTACATAAGCCGAAAGTCTATAAACTGAAAGTCGTTCAGTTTATAGGCTGTCGGCATTTAACTAATAAGAGACAGAGTCTCCATTCATAAAATTATGAATGGAGACTTTGTCTCCGTGTAGTAAAATGCCGGCAGCCTATAAACCGAACGTTCGGTTTATAGGCTGTGGGCATTTTACTACACGGAGACAAAGTCTCCATTCATAATTTTATGAATGGAGACTCTGTCTCCGTGTAGTAAAATGCCGACAGCCTATAAACCGAACGTTCGGTTTATAGGCTGTCGGCTTATGGAATACATGTATTCCTATTGCTATTCTATAAACCGAACGACTTTCGGTTTATAGAATAGCCATAGGATTACATGTATTACATAAGCCGAAAGTCTATAAACCGAAAGTCGTTCGGTTTATAGGCTGTCGGCATTTAACTATACAGAGACAGAGTCTCCATTCATAAAATTATGAATGGAGACAAACGTATAGTTATAAGCCGGCTTTTAACTATACGAACGTTCGGTTTATAGGCTGTGGGCATTTAACTATACGGAGACAGAGTCTCCATTCATAAAATTATGAATGGAGACTTTGTCTCCGTATAGTTAAAAGCCGGCATTTAACTATACGGAGACAGAGTCTCCATTCATAAAATTATAAATGGAGACTTTGTCTCCGTATAGTTAAAAGCCGGCATTTAACTATACGGAGACAGAGTCTCCGTATAGTTAAAAGCCGGCATTTGACTATACGGAGACAGAGTCTCCATTCATAAAATTATGAATGGAGACTCTGTCTCCGTATAGTTAAATGCCCACAGCCTATAAACCGAACGTTCGGTTTATAGGCTGTGGGCATTTAACTATACGGAGACAGAGTCTCCATTCATAATTTTATGAATGGAGACTCTGTCTCCGTATAGTTAAATGCTATTGTATTCAATAAACCGACTCTATTTCGGCTTATAGAATGCAATAGTACTACGAATGGACGAATGAACGAATGATTTTCGTTTATTAACCATTCGTTCATTCGGCTTTCGTTAGCTTAGCATTTTCGTTCTTCGTTTTTCGGGCGAATGGACGAAAATGCAATTTTCGGACTAAAATGCATTCGTCCGAAAACGAATGCACATGTCTAGTATATATTCACATGTAAATTGCTTTTTTAATAAAAAATTATGATATAAAAAAATTCTTGTTTTTATTTCCTTTTATGTGACAATGCTGCCTCTCTCTTTCCCTTGCCCCCAGATTTGTCGCTCTCCCCCCCTTAGTGTTGTCTCTCTCTCACCCTCCCTTTGGCTCCCCCCTCGCTCCCCTTGTGTCTGTCTCTTCCCCCCTTCCCTCCCCCTGTTTCTCTCTGCCCCCTCCCCTTGTTTCTGTCTCTTCCCCCCTTCCCTCCCCTTGTTTCTCTCTGCCCCCCCCCCCTTGTTATTCTGTCCCCCCCTCACCTGTTTCTTGCTCCCTGGTGGCTAGTGGGGGCAGCCGGGGGATGTATGCACTATACATAATAGACGGAAATGTTGGGCAGCATGGAGGTTCGTGCAGACATCCCCCAGCTGCCCGATTCTCCCTGGTGGCTAGCGAGGCAGCGGAGGATGTCTGCGCGATGAGCGAGACCTCTCCTGCTGCCGCCCGGAACGACCGCCAGGACTTTTATGAGGAAGCCGGAAGTACCCAGCTTCATCATAGAAGTCCCGGCGGCCATGCCGGGCGGGAGCAGGGGAGATCTGCGATCATCGCGCAGACATCCCCTGCTGTTAGAGAGGGGGATCCAGGTCCCCTGCAGCTCTGCTGGGGACCTGGATCCCAGTTTTATAGTCTGACCTCAATTTGAGGTCAGATTATAAGACCACCTCGATTATAAAAGGGGTATTAATTAACACTTCCCTTGCTGATCACAGTTTCTTTTTACTGTGATCCGTTTCCTTCCAAGTTTATGAACCTCATTTAGTTTTTTCAAAATAAATTTTATTTAGTAAATTTTTACTATATTACTTATATTCTTTTCATGTATTAATGTAATTACAGTTAACTCCTACAAGCCTGTGCTGTGATTATGACCAGAGCAAACGTTAACCCATTCGTGACGTTGGGACGTTCTATGCCGTCCTGATTTTAAGTCCCTTAAAGTCGTTAGGACGGCATAGTACGTCCTGTGTTAAACAGCTCATATCGCGGCTCGGATCATGCTGCAGGCACTTGCAGCGGGATCCCACCTGTCAGATGAGGCCATTTTAAATGGCCTCAGTCTGACAGTGGAAATTTAGCTGGTGCTCAAAAACGAGCACCAGCTACATTTCTCTAAATCGTGCGTGACGTCCGAAGGGCTTGCAATTTTTGGGCAGGGACCCACAGGGTCTATTAAGACCCTGATTGGGTCTCTGCCATAGTGTTCCTGGCTAACGATCACCTTGTGATCAGTGGCCAGGAACAAATCGTGACGTTTTGGTGCTTACGTCATTTGGGACGCAAGCACCATGCGTCACAAAGGGGTTAAAACTCTCCACTTTTTTCAATTTATTCCAATAGTATTCTATAAGCCGAAAGTCTTTAAAACGAACGACGTTCGGTTTATAGAATACATGTAATGCTATTGCTGTTCTATAAGCCGAAAGTCTTTCGGCTTATAGAACAGCAATAGCATTACATGTATTCTATAAACCGAACGTCGTTTGTTTTAAAGACTTTCGGCTTATAGAATACATGCAATGCTATTGGCTTTCTATAAACCGAAAGAGTCCCCATTCATACGAATAGGTCAATTGACCTATTCGTATGAATGGGAACTCAATTTCGGTTTATAGGAAGCCAATAGCATTACATGCATTCCATAAACCGAAAGTCATTCATGTCGGTTTATGGAATGTAGTACAATGCTATTGGTATTGTATAAACCGACTCTATTTCGGTTTAGAATGCCAATAGCACGAATGGACGAATGGACGAATGAACGAATGATTTTCGTTTATTAACCATTCGTTCATTCGGATTTTGTTAGTTAAAATTTTCGTTATTCGTTTTTCGGACGAATGGACGAAAATGCTATTTTCGTCCGAAAATGCATTCGTCCGAAAACGAATGCACATGTCTAATAAAAACAAAAGACATATATCAAATCAACAATACAAAATAAAAAAAATTAAACTTTTTCATTTTTTGGTGGGAGTGTCCCTTTAAATGAAGAAAAAACTGAATTTTTCAATATTAACCTTAGTAAAAGGGAATATAAAAATACAACTTAAATAATACATTGCATATTTAGGAATCCATTTTACCAATATATATAGCAACCTATACAAATTCAATTATACAGATTTATTTAAAAAATGTAAAAACATTCTAGAAAATAGTCTCAATCTTTCATTCATAGGTAGAATAAATGCAATTAAGATCATGAGGGGGGGATGATGACGTAGGTGGGCGGAGCCGAGCGGAGAAACGCCAGGTGCCGCGAAATGGCCGAGGGAGCAGGGCAGAGGGAACGGAGATAGATCAGACCGCGCCTTGTATGAATAGTGGAAGGCGGTAATAACCCTGAGGAGAGTACAAGCTAAACCGACGTCCGGAGGAGTCTACTTAGGCGCTGCCGTGTGGTCATGGGAAGCTGACTTACATGGTGAACAGCGGTGACGCGACTCGTACCTGAGGAGATCAATCAACGGGAAGATAAAGCTAAGTACTATTTATAACAGCTGTTATAACTACAGGATTGCCAGAGTTAGACTCTCCCTAAAGTACTAATGAAGGAGCACGAATATAAATATAGTTATAGCAGAGTTGTTGTACAGTGAAAGTTTGACCCATGTGGATTAACTAGGAACAACCCTGCGTTTGTGTTGTGCTGTTTTTATATCTCTAAAATCTGGCTGTTACAGAGGGGGCAAGTTTACTGTGTAGAGTTTACAGTCTGGGCTGAAATTGAAGGGGAGAATAGGAAGGGAGGAGGGAAATAGAATAAAAAGAGGAAAAGATTTAATAACTAATTGAGCAGGACCTACAGAATATAACTTAGACAGTGGCTGGTACTTGCCCTAACGAGGAGTTAACACACCCCAGTGCTTAACTATCTACACTACAAACACCTCATTATAAAGTGCTCCAACTGGGGATAATTATTATAACTAGGTGTAATGATCCCATAAGGTGTGGGAATACTGTCATTCATTCAAAACCGCTTAGGACTAGGGAATAGAGAGTTTGCATAACCCTAAATCCAGCAGTAATTTAATAAATAAGTTAATCCTAAAGCAAGAGTTTAATACAAATCACTATGGCCTCCAAAAAAAATATGGAGACGAGACAGGAAAAACCTGAAAAAGATAGGAGAAGAAAACCAGATAAAACAGAGAGTAAACAAGAAAAAGAAAACAAAATGGACAAACGATACTCAAATTTCTTCTCCCCGTTAGCAGACAGGATAGACCCGGCAAAGATTAACCTGACTAGTCAAGACCAAGGTCAAGACCCCCAAACTGGAGGGGAAGAGATCACTGAGAGTTGTACTGATTCTATAGGGGCTGAAATGCAAACGATTTCTCCCGAATACCTCAAAGCCTGCTTGGCAGCACAGTTTGTACAAATAAAGGATGAAATCCAAATAACGCAGAATATTACTTTAGAAATCAAAAAGGAGATCAGTGCTATGGGCGAGAGGATAAAAATGGTTGAACAGAAGGAAGAGGTCCTTTTATTTCAACTAAATGCACAACAAGACATAACAAAGGAATTAGAAAGAAAGACACAGGCGCTGGAAGCTAAAATCAATGACCTAGAGGATAGGTCCCGAAGGAATAATCTTCGAATTAGAGGAATTTCAGAAGATATTACAAACAATTTACTGGAAGATTTCCTGACAGATCTTCTTAATTTCCTTGACATACAGTGGGACAGGAAAGAGGCAGCCTTGGAGAGATTCCACCGTGTACCCAAACCTCAAGGTGTCCCGAATCATTTTCCAAGAGATGTGATCATATGCTGTAAATCCTTCCGTATAAGATCCGCGATAATGGGTAATATCTACCTAAAAACGGTAAAAGACACAGCATATGAGGACATAAAAATATTTCCAGATTTATCTTTTAACACCAGGAAATCTAGGAGAAATTTTTCCAAATTTACAGCAATCTTAAGATCAAACAACTTTAAATATTCGTGGGGCTTCCCCTGCAGGGTTATCTTGAGCTTTGAAGGTCTTAGGGAAACATTTGATAGTCCTGAAAAACTAGAGACATGGCTCACCTCCAAAGGATTCATTACAGTTTGACCAAATTAGTCTTCATAAAATATATTGTAAGACATTCCTTGATGAGGACAAGGTTCAGGTCATGAGATAGTTAGCTAGAGACGACGGAGGGGGTGTGACAAAGGAGAGAGTCCCTTTTTTTTTTTGTCACCTTTTGGCCGTGCCACGTAGAACCACTTTTCTGATAGAGACGCCACTTTGTAGTTCCCTGCATATTAGTCACTATAAATATACAATACGCACATTGTATCTGAGGTTTATTCACATTTTCCTGTTTTTTGTTTTTTCCTTCCCTTACCACTAGGGTCACCTTTTGGCTGCGCCACGTAGAATCACTTTTCCGATAGCGACGCCACGTTGCAATGCCCTGCATATTAGTCACAATACACATATAACACGCACACTACATTTGAGGTTTATTCACATTTTCCTGTATTTTTTTTTTTTTTCTTACCACTAGGGTCACCTATTGGTTGTGTCATGTAGAACCACTTCTCCGATAGCAACGTCACGCTGCAGTTCCCCGCATATTAGTCACAATACACATATAATACGCACATTGTATTTGTGGATTATTCACATTCTTCCGTTTTTTTTTTTATTTATTTATTTATTTATTTATTTATTTTCACATTAGAATCACTTTTTGATAAAGTCTCAAATCACCTTGTAGTTCGTTTTTATTTTAAACACAATATACATACAACACACACAATGTAGCTGTGGTTTTATTCACATTTTATTTATTTTTTTCTCTTTTCCTTTACTTGTTATTTTTTCTCCTTTCTCCTCCCTTCTCTCTCTCTCTATCTTCCCGTTCATTCCTCTCGCGAGATCTCCTCCGGCCCTCGCCCCCCTCGCCGAGATCGCGGCACCTGGTAAAGGTCCAGAATCCTTTTTGAGACATTGATAGAAATCGTCTTTCTTCTCACAGTAGCTGTATTGACAGTAGAAGAAAAGTTAGGGACTCACTAGGTATTAATGGACTTTTTTTTTTTTGTTTTGAATTTTTTTTTTTGTTTTTTTTTTGTGTTTTGTTTTGTTTTGTTTTGTTTTGTTCTGTTTTGTTTTTTGCTCTCCCTTTTTTTTTTTTTTCTTACTCCGGATTTCAGCAACACCTATATGGATGTATATTGCATTTTTGGATCAACCCTAAATGATGATTAAAGTTGCTACGATAAATGTACAGGGTTTGAATTCCCCGCAAAAGCGTAACATTCTCTATGGCTTTATGAAGAAAGAAAGGATTCAGATATGTGCTCTTCAGGAGACTCACTGGAAATCAAGTGACAAGCAATTTCTAGTATCAAAATGTTTTCCATTGGTCATAAGTGCATCTCTTCCAAACCATAAAAAAAGGGGAGTAGCGTTAGTGTTTTCAGGAGATCTCTCAATCAACGTTATATTTACCGACTTAGATGAAGAAGCTAGATATATTATCGCAATTGTTGAAATTAACAACAGGATATATACTATCTTAAATTTATATGCACCAAATGACACTCCTATTAAATTTCTCACAATGATCTTCAAAAAAATGCATAGTATAGGACAAGGAGCCTTGATTATAATGGGGCATTTTAATTGCATCGCAGACCCTCAGCTGGATAAAACCCCAGTAGGGCATGGGAGTTATGGTAGAAGGGTTATAAATACTGCAGCAAAATTCTCACGACATCTTAGAAATTATACTTTAGTGGATGTGTGGAGGTCCCTACACCCAGAAGAAAAAGACTTCACCTTCTTCTCTCAAGCTCACTTCTCCTATTCCAGAATAGACTATATTTTGGTAAATAGGATAATATTTCAACATATAAACAAAGTAGAAATAAAAGAGTATATCTGGTCAGACCATAATGCCATCATAATGGAAATGAAAACTGGATATAAAACAACTAGACCAGAATGGAGATTGAATGATGGGCTATTAAAGAATAGTCAATATCGCGCTCAAATTATAGATGCTACCCAATGGTTCTTTAGAGAAAACGGCAAAGGGGAAGTCAATCCTGCCTTAACGTGGTGCACTTATAAAAGTGTGATCAGAGGACACCTAATAAAGATTGGGACCCATGAAAAAAAAAATAGAGCACCAAGAATAGAAGAACTATATCTAAAATTAGACATTCTTAATAACCAGAACAAATTAAATCCCTCACAGGTAGACACACTAGAGATTCAAAGAGTTAAAGAAGAGATTAGGGAGAATATGGTCATAAAGATAAATAAAAACTTAGAATATCTTAAGACTAAATATTACTATAAAGGCAATAAAGCGGACAAATTACTGACAAATAAATTGATGAAGGAAAAATATAGAAGAACCATATCTAAGATACAAAAAAACGGCAAAATAGTAATGGACCCCGAGAAAATTGGAGATACATTTAAGGAATACTATGCCAGTCTATATAACCTTATAGATAAACCGGCAGAGGATCAAATAACAAAATATCTGGAATCGTTAGACCTACCGAAACTATCTACCATCCAGCTGAGCAACCTAAATGAAGCGATCAGAGTAGAAGAGATCAGTGCAGTTATAAAAAAACTTAAAAACAGTAAGACCCCAGGACCAGACGGTTTCAACAACAAATTCTTTATAATGATGGACGAACACATTGGAAGAGCTTTGACAGATGCTTTTAACTGGATTAGGACAACAGGAAATATCCCAGAGGAACTCCTTATGGCAAATATCGCCCCCATTGAGAAGCCGGGAAAGGATCATCTTCTGGTCAATAACTATAGGCCTATCTCTTTACTCAATGTAGACATTAAGATCTATGCTGGTGTATTGGCCAACAGAATAAAGAATATTATAACATCTCTAATTCATGCGGATCAGGTGGGTTTTATCCCAGGTAGACTGTCTGTTAATAATACTCGGAGAATAATTGATATACTAGATTCGTGTCAAAAAGAGAAATGCCCCATGATGATGTTGGCCTTAGATGCTGAAAAGGCCTTTGACCGAGTAAACTGGCCTTTCTTGAAGAACACATTGTGGGCATTTGGCTTTGAAGGCTCAATTCTAGATGCAATTATGGCACTATATTCTTTTCCTACAGCTAAAGTAAAAAGTATGGGCTTTTCGTCAGATAACTTCAGGATAACAAACTGTACTCGGCAAGGTTGCCCACTTTCTCCAATTCTCTATTTACTTTCGATTGAACCTTTAGCTATCGCCATAAGATCAAATAACGACATCAGGGGCATTAATACGGGGAAAGGAAGCATTAAACTCAACATGTACGCGGATGACGTTCTAATAACCATAGAAAATCCAACTAAATCAATTACTGCAGTTATGAAAGAAATTGATAGATACAGTATGGTCTCCAACTACAAACTAAACCTGGATAAGTCAGTAGCAATGGTAAAATACGTGACCCAAGAAGAAAAAAACCTTTTAGCTCAGACGTATGGTTTTAAATGGGCAAAGGATCATGTTGACTACCTTGGGATAAAAATAACTCCAGACCCAAAGAGAATTATAGAACATAACTTTCTCCCACTATTAAAACAAACTAACAAAAACTTAATTGAATGGAAAAACAGGGAAGTTTCGTGGTGGGGCAGGATAAATGTCCTGAAGGCTTATGTACTCCCGAAATGGACATACTTATTCAGGCTGATCCCGCTAAATATTCCGAAAGTCTGGCTTAAAATGGCACAAACAGCCTTCTAGAAATACATTTGGAGAGGCAAAAAACCTCGTATAAATAAAAGAGTGATATCCTTACCTTCCAATCAAGGAGGAATGGGAGCCCCAGGTCTGCAAAAATATCATGAAGCCAGCATGCTAGCACATGCACTAATGACACAAAATTTCTACTCCAAGGTGGAAAAGTGGTATCACTTAGAAAGAAACTTGATTGGAGGCGAGAAGCTCCTCCCGATATTTTGGAGAACTAACAATATAGGACAAATTGTACAAAAGAGAGGGGTCGACTCACTTATCTTAGACCACATATTGCACTTCTGGCTTAAATTCAAGAGGAAAGCTAATCTTCAGAAAAAAATCTTGAAAGGCCTTCCCATTGAAATTATCCAAAATAATATGGAAGATATCAGTTTAATCTCTTGGGAAAAACAAGGAATACTTAATATAGAAGATATATATGATGAAGATATGATCATGTCCTTCTCTAGCCTCCAATCTAAATTTCGGATTAAAAACGAGGAGCTCTTTTCATATCTCAGAGTAAAGCATTATCTAAGACTCAATATTGCCCTTAATAACTCTGTTATACACAAGAAATTAATCAAGATGATACAACAGCAAGACCAAAAACAGCTGCTATCTAAAAGTAATCAAATAATGTCAGAATTAGACCAGTCCCAAGAGATAGCAGTTATCACTAAATGGGAAACTGAGTTAAAGAGGAGAATCTATAGAGAAGAATGGAATGGATTATTTAACCAACTAGCAAAGGGAGTCCATTGTTTAAATCTAAGAGAAGGATTTTTTAAACTTTTATACAGATGGTACTACGTCCCCAGCAAGCTTGCAAAGATATATGGAGATCACAATAACAGTTGCTGGAGATGTGGAGCTAGTGGGGGAGATCTATTCACATATTTTGGAACTGTAAAATGCTAGACACCTTTTGGGAAGAAATAGTAATGAATATTAACAACAGGTGTGGCCTAAAACTTGTAAACTCGGCAGATACAGTCCTCCTCCACATGAACCTAGCAGAGTTATCTACCGCCAATAGATGGCTTATAATTCACATCTTACTCGCGGCAAAATCATTGATTACCAGAAACTGGAAATCCCCAATTATCCCAGATTGGGAAATGGTCAAAGTTCTAGGGCTTGCCCAACTCAAGATGGAAAAAGGCATTTCTTCGTCATATGGATACTCGCCAAAGAATAGGGAAATTTGGGCTAAATGTATTGAAAAAATGTTGTGACAGCATGCCACTGATATGGATATTGAAGCAAGCCATGGGGATATGATCCAAAAGAGATATACTGATCCGGTTTCATGTTTTCTTTTTTTTTTTTTTTTCTCTTCTCTCTCTGTCTTGCTTTGTTCTTTGTTGTGTTCTGTTCTAGAGTCCATACAGTGTAGTTAGTTGGTCAGATGCCCTATATTGTGACACTAGGTCACACATAGGGGTGACTAACTCCCTAGATGATCCATCAGGATATTGAATGGATCTACTGGGGTGGGATGGGGAATGGGTTAAGTGTAATAAAGATAAGATATTTAAGCCGTCTATTTAATAGCAATAACGCAGTTAGCCAATAGAAAAAGAAATATGAGTGTTTATGTAAAAAGAAAAAGGAAATGATAGGAAAACAAAATAATAAGGACAAGCAGACGTATCTAACGCCAAGGGATGAAATGTCTTTCAAGGAGATGTGAATACAACTCGGAATAACACTCCAGAACTAAATTCTGATGGCTATAATTAAAAAAAAAAAAATGCAATTAAAATGACATTGCTTCCAAAATTGTTACATTACTTTAACCAATAAATATTACTAAGTTGACCATAGAAGATCTTCAGAGAAACATCATAAAGTTTATATGGAATAATAAAAAAACATGGTGGGCAGAACCTACCTGATATCTATAATTACTACATAGCGTGTCAAGCTGAAAACCTAGTGCATTTGTATCATATAGATAATAATGATATAACTGTACTCACTCCAGAATGGGCAGAACATGACTATAGTTCTTGTAATGGTAACAGTTTTAGTTATTTAATGTGGCTTCCAAGAGTTACTCTGTTACCCCGGAGCACATTCCACAGTTTGAATTTTTGGTTCAAAATCAGACATTCCAAAAAATGTATATCTCTAAGAAGTAAATCGTCATACCTTTTAGCATTTATACCTGCAAATAGTAAGATACTGTTTGACACAAGTAACGTTCTGACTGATAAAGGCTTTTATAAAACTGAAGATTTTATTGCAAACAATAATATCTTAACATTCAATGAATTTATGACCAAACTAAATGTTAGAAATTACATTACAGGGGAAAATTATAATAATTTATCAAACTTCTTATCCAGATATCTAAGACATCTTATTACTGATAAGGACACAGATTTTGAAAGATATCTATGGACTCAGAGATGTGTCATACTTATATAAAATGTTCAATTTAAGCAATAAGGAAGTTTTGTGCAGGTATAGATGGCAGGAAGATATAGGTGAACCGATAGATGATGACTAGAGTTGAGTGGACACCTGGATGTTCGGGTTCGGCAGGTTCGGCCAAACTTCGAAAAAATGTCCGGTTCCGTGCTCGAACTTGACCCCTAACTTGACCCCAAACATGAACCCCATTGAAGTCAATGGGGACACGAACTTTTGGCCACTAAAATGCCTCTAAAAAAAGTCCTGGAAAGGGCTAGAGGGCTGCAGAATGAAGTAAAATGTGGGTAAGAGTAGGACAAGTGCCTTCAATCAAATGTGGATAGGGAAATAACTTAAAATAACATAAAATACATAAAAATTACAAATACAGCTGAGCCATAAAATAGCACCAGATGGAATCTTTGATTTTAGCTTTGGAAGAACATAAATCTAAATCTAAAGCATGGCTTCCAGAAGGATCAACAGAATTATCCATTTGAGAGAGGGTTGGAGTGCAGGGTATTCTCTTTCAGTTTATACTAAGTGACCCATAGGTTGAGGAGGTGGTGACCGTTGCAGTGTAGGTGGAAGCGGCGCTGGAGGAGGAGGAGGTAGCCAGAATTTTTCAAAGTGCGCTGTAAGCACAGTATTGGACTGTTCTATTTGACTCTCAGATATGAAATGCACCGCAAGACGCAAATGTACTATTTAGCACCCAAAACAATTAGAATTTTTCAAAGTGCGCTGTAAGCACAGTATTGGACTGTCCTATTTGACTCTCAGATATGAAGTGCACCGCAAGACGCAAATGTACTATTTAGCACCCAAAACAATTAGAATTTTTCAAAGTGCGCTGTAAGCACAGTATTGGACTGTTCTATTTGACTCTCAGATATGAAATGCACCGCAAGACGCAAATGTACTATTTAGCACCCAAAACAATTAGAATTTTTCAAAGTGCGCTGTAAGCACAGTATTGGACTGTCCTATTTGACTCTCAGATATGAAGTGCACCGCAAGACGCAAATGTACTATTTAGCACCCAAAACAATTAGCTTTTTCAAAGTGCGCTGTAAGTACAGTATTTGACGGTTCGATTTGACTCTCAGATATGAAGTCCAGGACACAAATGTAATATTTAACACCAACAAATTGCAGTATTTAAAAATGCCTAGATGTTGCCCACTGAGCTAACAGAACAGGATTAAAGTCATGTGCCTGGCACACATGCAGTTGCA
The DNA here is from genome assembly GCA_036172795.1 of Pelodytes ibericus. NCBI lineage: Eukaryota > Metazoa > Chordata > Amphibia > Anura > Pelodytidae > Pelodytes > Pelodytes ibericus. The sequence continues at coordinate 230,358,712 of CM069859.1, forward strand.
AGTGCACTGCACTCTCTGTGGCACTGGGCTCAGGGCAGGGTACAAATATGTAGTATAGCACCCACTAAAATAATCGCTGTAATTTGAAGAATCGCTGTAGGATTATGCCCCTCAATATGCCAGGATTATGCCCCTCAATATGCCAGGATTATGCCCCTCAATATGCCAGGATTTAGCCACCCAATATGCCAGGATTTAGCCACCCAATATGCCAGGATTATTATGCCACTCAATATGCCAGGATTTTCCCACCCAATATGCCAGGATTATTATGCCCCTCAATATGCCAGGATTATTATGCCTCTCAAAATGCCAGGACTTAGTCACCCAATATGCCAGGATTATTATGCCACTCAATATGCCAGGATTATGCCCCTCAATATCCCAGGATTTTGCCCCTCAATATGCCAGGATTATGACTCTCAATATGCCAGGACTTAGCCACCCAATATGCCAGGATTATTATACCACTCAATATGCCAGGATTATTTTGCCACTCAATATGCCAGGATTATTCCCCTCAAGATGCCAGGATTATGCCTCTCAATATGCCAGGACTTAGCCACCCAATATGCCAGGATTATTATGCCTCTCAATGTGCCAGGATTTAGCCACAGCCTGTGTTTTGAATAAAACTCTCCACTGCAACTGATTGAGTGCTGGATCCTTTATTTGATTTTTATGCACTGTTGGCTTGGGTCCTAACCCCAGAACCTCGGCACCTCCACATACCTTGAGTGCAGATACGGATCTATCTTTATTTATTATCGGTTGTGTACATGTGTCTGGCAGAGCTGTGTGTGTGTAGGTTGTGTGTTTGTGTCTGGTGTAGCTGTGTGTGTAGGTTGTGTGTTTGTGTCTGGTGTAGCTGTGTGTGTAGGTTGTATATGTGCATGGTTTATCTGGATGTATATGTGCAGGTTGTGTATATGTGTCTGGTTTATATGGATGTACATGTGCAGGTTGTGTATATGGGTCTGGTGTAGCTGTGTGTGTAGGTTGTGTGTTTGTGTCTGGTGTAGCTGTGTGTGTAGGTTGTATATGTGCATGGTTTATCTGGATGTATATGTGCAGGTTGTGTATTTGTGTCTGGTTTATATGGATGTACATGTGCAGGTTGTGTATATGGATCTGGTGTAGCTGTGTGTGTAGGTTGTGTGTTTGTGTCTGGTGTAGCTGTGTGTGTAGGTTGTATATGTGCATGGTTTATCTGGATGTATATGTGCAGGTTGTGTATATGGGTCTGCTGTAGCTGTGTGTGTAGGTTGCGTGTATGTGTCTTGTTTAGCTGAACGTACATGTGCAGGTTGTTTATAAATGTCTGGTGTAGCTGTGTGTGCCAGTTGTGTGTATATGTCTGGTGTAGCTATGTTTGTAGATTGTATATATGTGTGTGGTGTAGTTGTGTGTGTAGGTTGTGTGTATGTGTCTGGTGTAGTTGTGTGTGTAGATTGTCTGTATGTGTCTGGTATAGCTGTGTTTGCCAGTTGTGTGAATGTGTCTGGTGTAGCTGTGTGTGCAAGTTGTGTGTATGTGTTTCGAATAGATGTGTGTGCAGGTTGTATTTGTGTGTGTGGTGTAGCTGTGTGTGCCAGTTGTGTGTTTGTGTCTGGTGTAGCTGTGTGTGGTGTAGCTGTGTGTGTAGGTTGTGTGTATGTGTCTGGTGCAGCTGTGTGTGCAGGTTGTGTGTATTTGTCTGTTTAGCTGTCTGTGCAGGTTGTGTTTATGTGTCTGGTGTAGCTGTGTGTGCAGGTTGTGTATATGTGTGTGGTTTAGCTGGATGTACATGTGCAGGTTGTGTAGATGTGTCTAGTGTAGCTGTGTTTAGGTTGTCTAAATGTCTGGTGTAGCTGTGTGTGAAGGTTATATGTGTGTGTCTGGTTTAGGTTGATGTACGTGTGCAGGTTATGTATATGTGTCTGGTGTAGCTGTGTGTGCAGGTTGTGTGTTTGTGTCTGGTGTAGCAGTGTATGTAGGTTGTGTTTGTGTTTGGTTTATCTAGATGTATATGTGCAGGTTGTGTGTATGTGTTTGGTTTAGCTGTGTGTGGAGGATGTGTCTGGTGTATCAAAAGCATAAATGATAGGTAGAAGGGTTGAACTTGGCAAATCTTTTTTCAGCGTAAATTATTATATTACCCCATGATATGCCCCAGCACAGACATTGCACACTCCTTCCTTACCACAGCACTGAAGTACATGCCTCAGCACCCCTATTGCACACCCAGGACATGCCCCATCACCCACATTGCACACCCAAGAACTGCCCCATCAACCAGTAGACCTAGGACTAACACCAGCACCCCAGGACATGGCCAGCACCCACATTGCACACCCAGTACTTACCCCCAGCACTGAAAGTACATATTCCTGCACACAAATTGCACACCCATCGCCCAAAAAGCACATCCAGTACTTATTCCAACACCCACATTGCACACCCAGGAATTATTCCAGCCAGCTACCATAGTTATTCTCCTATCCCCTTGTGTCTAGTGGGAGGTAGCTTGATGCCTGTGACATATAGGCATATTCCCATGCTGCCTCCCTTGCTCCTCACATGGTCTGAAGTCTAAACAACAGCAGGTCATGCAACCCCAAAAGCACTCACCTCAGAACACACACACGTGGAGCATGAGAGGCAGCTTGGGAGGATGACTGTGCTCCTGGGCAGCGCACAGACAATCTACTGCCTACCACCAGGAAGGTTGAGAACAACTGTGGGCGCTGGCTGGGGTAAGTTCTATGTGTGCAATGTGGGTGCTGGGGTAAGTCCTGGAGATCTTTTGACGTTCCCAGCCAGGGCCTCTTTTAGCAAGTTTTATTTTAAAGGGTTAAGTTTAGGGTGTATCACCTGTTACCTCGATGGCAGCCCTGAAGCAGAAGCGTAATTAGAAACCACTGGGCCCAGGTGCAAAAATTGCCCCGGGACCCCCCGACCCCACCATGCAACTCCATCCCAGAAATGCCACTTACATGCCTCCCAACCAGTAGTGTATCTTCCACAAGGCACACAAGGCACTCGCCTAGGGCGGCACTTTTCCAGAGGGAGGCACTGTGACAGAGGGTGTTAAAGCAAACTTCTGGTGCTTCAAACATTTCCAATCCCTCCCACACCATTCAGCAAACTTTAGCTCTTTCCAATTAATCAGGGTGATGGGGGCATGTAATGGACGTGGTGGGGGTATGTAATGAGGGTGATGGTGGCATGTAATGCGGGTGACGAGGCATTTAGTGTGTATGCAATGTGGGTGATGGGGGCATGTAATTGGGTGATTGGGCATTTAATGTGTGTGCAATGTGAGTGATTGTGCATGTCATGGGTGTGTAATGTGGGTGATTGGGCATGTCGTAGGTGAGCAATTTGGGTGGAGGGTGCCCAAATTTTGTCTGCTTAGGGCAGCACAAACCAAAGACACACCACTGCTCACAACTGTTCCGCTTTGTGTCTGGCCTTGTCTTATATATAGGATAGCCTTATACCTATCCCATGCATTCTTAAACTCATTCACTGTATTAACCTCTGCCACTTCTACTGGCAAACTATTCCATGCATCCACTACCATCTCTATAAAGTAATACTTTCATTAGTCCCTGGCCTTATCTTATATCTAGGATAGCCTTATACCTATCCCATGCATGCTTAAACTCCTTCACTGTATTAACCTCTGCCACTTCTACTGGCAAACTATTCCATGCATCCACTACCATCTCTATAAAGTAATACTTTCATTAGTCCCTGACCTTATCTTATATCTAGGATAGCCTTATACCTATCCCACGCATGCTTAAACTCCTTCACTGTATTAACCTCTACCACTTCTACTGGAAGACTATTCCATGCATCCACTACCCTCTCAGTAATGTAATACTAAGTTTCTGACCTCCACTCTATTAACCTCTACCATTTCTGCTGGAAGGCTATCCCATGCATACACTACCCTCTCAGTAAAGTAATACTTTCATTAGTCCCTGGCCTTATCTTATATCTAGGATAGCCTTATACCTATCCCATGCATGCTTAAACTCCTTCACTGTATTAACCTCTACCACTTCTACTAGAAGACTATTCCATGCATCCACTACCCTCTCAGTAAAGTAATACTTTCATTAGTCCCTGACCTTATCTTATATCTAGGATAGCCTTATACCTATCCCATGCATGCTTAAACTCCTTCACTGTATTAACCTCTACCACTTCTACTGGAAGACTATTCCATACATCCACTACCCTCTCAGTAAAGTAATACTTTCATTAGTCCCTGGCCTTATCTTATATCTAGGATAGCTTTATACCTATCCCATGCATGCTTAAACTCCTTCACTGTATTAACCTCTACCACTTCTCCTGGAAGACTATTCCATACATCCACTACCCTCTTAGTAATGTAATACTTTCATTAGTCCCTGGCCTTATCTTATATTTAGGATAGCCTTATACCTATCCCATGCATGCTTAAACTCCTTCACTGTATTAACCTCTACCACTTCTACTGGAAGACTATTCCATACATCCACTACCCTCTCAGTAAAGTAATACTTTCATTAGTCCCTGGCCTTATCTTATATCTAGGATAGCCTTATACCTATCCCATGCATGCTTAAACTCCTTCACTGTATTAACCTCTACCACTTCTACTGGAAGACTATTCCATACATCCACTACCCTCTCAGTAATGTAATACTTTCATTAGTCCCTGGCCTTATCCTATATCTAGGATAGCCTTATACCTATCCCATGCATGCTTAAACTCCTTCACTGTATTAACCTCTACCACATCTACTGGGAGACTATTCCATACATCCACTACCCTCTCAGTAATGTGATACTTTCATTAGTCCCTGGCCTTATCTTATATCTAGGATAGCCTTATACCTATCCCATGCATGCTTAAACTCCTTCACTGTATTAACCTTTACCACTTCTGCTGGAAGACTATTCCATACATCCACTACCCTCTCAGTAATGTAATACTATCATTAGTCCCTGGCCTTATCTTATATCTAGGATTTCCTTATACATATCCCACGCATGCTTAAACTCCTTCACTGTATTAACCTCTACCACTTCTACTGGAAGACTATTCCATACATCCACTACCCTCTCAGTAATGTAATACTTTCATTAGTCCCTGGCCTTATCCTATATCTAGGATAGCCTTATACCTATCCCATGCATGCTTAAACTCCTTCACTGTATTAACCTCTACCACATCTACTGGGAGACTATTCCATACATCCACTACCCTCTCAGTAATGTGATACTTTCATTAGTCCCTGGCCTTATCTTATATCTAGGATAGCCTTATACCTATCCCATGCATGCTTAAACTCCTTCACTGTATTAACCTTTACCACTTCTGCTGGAAGACTATTCCATACATCCACTACCCTCTCAGTAATGTAATACTATCATTAGTCCCTGGCCTTATCTTATATCTAGGATTTCCTTATACATATCCCACGCATGCTTAAACTCCTTCACTGTATTAACCTCTACCACTTCTACTGGAAGACTATTCCATACATCCACTCAGGGCCGGCCTTAGGGGTGTGCGATCGCACAGGGCGCAACACTCCAGGGGGCGCCTGCCCGGCCGTTAAAAAAATAATAAAAAAGTTAGAAAAAAAAAAAAAAAGCCGGTAGAGGCACTGGATGGGGGAGATCAAAAGATCCCCCCTCACCAGCCCTCTGCTTGGCAAGCTGTGCTGGGTCCGGGGAGGGGGCGGGGCTAACCAGCTCAGTGGTGTAGCTCCGCCCCCATCCTGTGAAGCAGAGCAGCGTCTGCTTCACAGGGAGCCACGGACAGCAATAGAAAGTGCTGCTCGGCTCCCCATGCCTGCATTAAGCATGGAGCCTGCATTAAGTATGGAGCCTGCATTAAGTATGGAGCCTGCATTAAGCATAGAGCCTGCATTAAGCATGGAGCCTGCATTAAGTATGGAGCCTGCATTAAGCATGGGGAGCCTGCATTAAGCATGGGGAGCCTGCACTAAGCATGGAGCCTGCATTAAGTATGGAGCCTGCATTAAGCATGGAGCCTGCATTAAGCATGGGGAGCCTGCATTAAGTATGGAGCCTGCATTAAGCATGGAGCCTGCATTAAGCATGGGGAGCCTGCATTAAGCATGGAGCCTGCATTAAGCATGGAGCCTGCATTAAGCATGGAGCCTGCATTAAGCATGGGGAGCCTGCATTAAGTATGGAGCCTGCATTAAGCATGGAGCCTGCATTAAGCATGGAGCCTGCATTAAGCATGGGGAGCCTGCATTAAGCATGGGGAGCCTGCATTAAGCATGGAGCCTGCATTAAGCATGGAGCCTGCATTAAGCATGGAGCCTGCATTAAGCATGGGGAGCCTGCATTAAGCATGGGGAGCCTGCATTAAGCATGGGGAGCCTGCATTAAGTATGGAGCCTGCATTAAGTATGGGGAGCCTGCATTAAGCATGGGGAGCCTGCATTAAGCATGGAGCCTGCATTAAGTATGGAGCCTGCATTAAGTATGGGGAGCCTGCATTAAGTATGGGGAGCCTGCATTAAGTATGGGGAGCCTGCATTAAGCATGGGGAGCCTGCATTAAGTATGGAGCCTGCATTAAGCACGGGGAGCCCGCATTAAGCATGGGGAGCCTGCATTAAGCATGGAGCCTGCATTAAGCATGGAGCCTGCATTAAGCATGGAGCCTGCATTAAGCATGGGGAGCCTGCATTAAGCATGGAGCCTGCATTAAGCATGGAGCCTGCATTAAGCATGGGGAGCCTGCATTAAGCATGGGGAGCCTGCATTAAGCATGGGGAGCCTGCATTAAGTATGGAGCCTGCATTAAGTATGGAGCCTGCATTAAGTATGGGGAGCCTGCATTAAGTATGGGGAGCCTGCATTAAGCATGGGGAGCCTGCATTAAGCATGGAGCCTGCATTAAGCACGGGGAGCCTGCATTAAGCATGGAGCCTGCATTAAGCATGGAGCCTGCATTAAGCATGGGGAGTCTGCATTAAGCATGGGGAGCCTGCATTAAGCATGGAGCCTGCATTAAGCATGGGGAGTCTGCATTAAGCATGGGGAGCCTGCATTAAGCATGGGGAGTCTGCATTAAGCATGGGGAGCCTGCATTAAGCATGGAGCCTGCATTAAGCATGGAGCCTGCATTAAGCATGGGGAGTCTGCATTAAGTATGGAGCCTGCATTAAGCATGGAGCCTGCATTAAGCACGGGGAGCCTGCATTAAGTATGGAGCCTGCATTAAGCATGGGGAGCCTGCATTAAGCATGGGGAGCCTGCATTAAGTATGGAGCCTGCATTAAGCATGGAGCCTGCATTAAGCACGGGGAGCCTGCATTAAGTATGGAGCCTGCATTAAGCATGGGGAGCCTGCATTAAGCATGGGGAGCCTGCATTAAGCATGGGGAGCCTGCATTAAGTATGGAGCCTGCATTAAGTATGGAGCCTGCATTAAGCATGGGGAGCCTGCATTAAGCATGGGGAGCCTGCACTAAGCATGGGGAGCCTGCATTAAGTATGGAGCCTGCATTAAGCATGGAGCCTGCATTAAGCATGGGGAGCCTGCATTAAGCATGGGGAGCCTGCATTAAGCATGGAGCCTGCATTAAGCATGGAGCCTGCATTAAGCATGGAGCCTGCATTAAGCATGGAGCCTGCATTAAGCATGGGGAGCCTGCATTAAGCATGGGGAGCCTGCATTAAGCATGGGGAGCCTGCATTAAGTATGGAGCCTGCATTAAGTATGGGGAGCCTGCATTAAGCATGGGGAGCCTGCATTAAGCATGGAGCCTGCATTAAGTATGGAGCCTGCATTAAGTATGGGGAGCCTGCATTAAGTATGGGGAGCCTGCATTAAGTATGGGGAGCCTGCATTAAGCATGGGGAGCCTGCATTAAGTATGGAGCCTGCATTAAGCACGGGGAGCCCGCATTAAGCATGGGGAGCCTGCATTAAGCATGGAGCCTGCATTAAGCATGGAGCCTGCATTAAGCATGGAGCCTGCATTAAGCATGGGGAGCCTGCATTAAGCATGGAGCCTGCATTAAGCATGGAGCCTGCATTAAGCATGGGGAGCCTGCATTAAGCATGGGGAGCCTGCATTAAGCATGGGGAGCCTGCATTAAGTATGGAGCCTGCATTAAGTATGGAGCCTGCATTAAGTATGGGGAGCCTGCATTAAGTATGGGGAGCCTGCATTAAGCATGGGGAGCCTGCATTAAGCATGGAGCCTGCATTAAGCACGGGGAGCCTGCATTAAGCATGGAGCCTGCATTAAGCATGGAGCCTGCATTAAGCATGGGGAGTCTGCATTAAGTATGGAGCCTGCATTAAGCATGGAGCCTGCATTAAGCACGGGGAGCCTGCATTAAGTATGGAGCCTGCATTAAGCATGGAGAGCCTGCATTAAGCATGGAGCCTGCATTAAGCATGGGGAGTCTGCATTAAGCATGGGGAGCCTGCATTAAGCATGGGGAGTCTGCATTAAGCATGGGGAGCCTGCATTAAGCATGGAGCCTGCATTAAGCATGGAGCCTGCATTAAGCATGGGGAGTCTGCATTAAGTATGGAGCCTGCATTAAGCATGGAGCCTGCATTAAGCACGGGGAGCCTGCATTAAGTATGGAGCCTGCATTAAGCATGGGGAGCCTGCATTAAGCATGGGGAGCCTGCATTAAGTATGGAGCCTGCATTAAGCATGGAGCCTGCATTAAGCACGGGGAGCCTGCATTAAGTATGGAGCCTGCATTAAGCATGGGGAGCCTGCATTAAGCATGGGGAGCCTGCATTAAGCATGGGGAGCCTGCATTAAGTATGGAGCCTGCATTAAGCACGGGGAGCCTGCATTAAGCATGGAGTCTGCACTAAGCATGGGGAGCCTGCATTAAGCATGGAGCCTGCATTAAGCATGGAGCCTGCATTAAGCATGGGGAGCCTGCATTAAGTATGGAGCCTGCATTAAGCATGGAGCCTGCATTAAGCATGGGGAGCCTGCATTAAGCACGGGGAGCCTGCATTAAGCATGGGGAGCCTGCATTAAGTATGGAGCCTGCATTAAGCATGGAGCCTGCATTAAGCATGGAGCCTGCATTAAGCATGGGGAGCCTGCATTAAGCATGGGGAGCCTGCATTAAGCATGGAGCCTGCATTAAGCATGGAGCCTGCATTAAGCATGGAGCCTGCATTAAGTATGGAGCCTGCATTAAGCATGGGGAGCCTGCATTAAGCATGGAGCCTGCATTAAGCATGGGGAGCCTGCATTAAGCATGGAGCCTGCATTAAGCATGGAGCCTGCATTAAGCATGGAGCCTGCATTAAGCATGGGGAGCCTGCATTAAGCATGGGGAGCCTGCATTAAGCATGGAGCCTGCATTAAGCATGGAGCCTGCATTAAGCCTGGGGAGCCTGCATTAAGCATGGAGCCTGCATTAAGCATGGAGCCTGCATTAAGTATGGAGCCTGCATTAAGCCTGGGGAGCCTGCATTAAGCATGGAGCCTGCATTAAGCATGGAGCCTGCATTAAGCATGGAGAGCCTGCATTAAGCCTGGTGAAGCCGAGCAGCACTTTCTATTGCTGTCCGTGGCTCCATGTGAAGCAGACGCTGCTCTGCTTCACAGGGTGGGGGCGGAGCTACACCACTGAGCCGGTTAGCTCCGCCCCCTCCCTTGAACCACACTTGCAGGCAAGGGGGGGGGGGGGGGGGGGAGAGAGACATCAGGAGGTGAGAGAGGGACAGAAAAGGGGGTGAGAGGCAGAACAGGGGGAGAGAGAAGGACAGAACAGGGGGAGGGGGAGAGAGAGGCAGAACAGGGGGAGGGGGAGAGAGAGGCAGAACAGGGGGTGAGAGAAGGACAGAACAGGGGGAGGGGGAGAGAGAGACAGAACAGGGGGAGGGGGAGAGAGAGGCAGGAGAGGGGGAGAGAGAGGCAGAACAGGGGGAGGGGGGAGGCAGAACAGGGGGTGAGAGGCAGAACAGGGGGTGAGAGAAGGACAGAACAAGGGGTGAGAGGCAGAACAGGGGGAGGGGGGAGAGAGAGACAGAACAGGGGGAGGGGGGAGAGAGAGAGACAGAACAGGGGGAGGGGAGAGAGAGACAGAACAGGGGGAAGGGGGGATAGAGAAACAGAACAAGCGAGGGGGAAGAGAGAGAGACAGGAGGTGGGAGAGAGACAGAAACGGTGGGAGGGGGGGGGAGACAGACATGGCAAGGAAGAGGAAAGGGACACATACATAGGGGGGTGAAAGACGGGGGGGGGGGGCGCCATGGGGGAAGCCCGCACAGGGCGCCGGAACACTTAAGGCCGGCCCTGCATCCACTACCCTCTCAGTAAAGTAATACTTTCATTAGTCCCTGGCCTTATCTTATATCTAGGATGGCCTTATACCTATCCCACGCATGCTTAAACTCCTTCACTGTATTAACCTCTACCACTTCTACTGGAAGACTATTCCATGCATCCACTACCCTCTCAGTAATGTAATACTTTCATTAGTCCCTGACCTTATCTTATATCTAGGATAGCCTTATACCTATCTCATGCATGCTTAAACTCCTTCACTGTATTAACCTCTACCACTTCTACTGGAAGACTATTCCATACATCCACTACCCTCTCAGTAATGTAATACTTTCATTAGTCCCTGGCCTTATCTTATATCTAGGATAGCCTTATACCTATCCCATGCATGCTTAAACTCCTTCACTGTATTAACCTCTACCACTTCTACTGGAAGAATATTCCATACATCCACTACCCTCTCAGTAATGTAATACTTTCATTAGTCCCTGGCCTTATCCTATATCTAGGATAGCCTTATACCTATCCCATGCATGCTTAAACTCCTTCACTGTATTAACCTCTACCACTTCTACTGGAAGACTATTCCATGCATCCACTACCCTCTCAGTAATGTAATACTTTCATTAGTCCCTGACCTTATCTTATATCTAGGATAGCCTTATACCTATCTCATGCATGCTTAAACTCCTTCACTGTATTAACCTCTACCACTTCTACTGGAAGACTATTCCATACATCCACTACCCTCTCAGTAATGTAATACTTTCATTAGTCCCTGACCTTATCTTATATCTAGGATAGCCTTATACCTATCCCATGCATGCTTAAACTCCTTCATTGTATTAACCTCTACCACTTCTACTGGAAGACTATTCCATGCATCCACTACCCTCTCAGTAATGTAATACTTTCATTAGTCCCTGACCTTATCTTATATCTAGGATAGCCTTATACCTATCTCATGCATGCTTAAACTCCTTCACTGTATTAACCTCTACCACTTCTACTGGAAGACTATTCCATACATCCACTACCCTCTCAGTAATGTAATACTTTCATTAGTCCCTGGCCTTATCTTATATCTAGGATAGCCTTATACCTATCCCATGCATGCTTAAACTCCTTCACTGTATTAACCTCTACCACTTCTACTGGAAGAATATTCCATACATCCACTACCCTCTCAGTAATGTAATACTTTCATTAGTCCCTGGCCTTATCCTATATCTAGGATAGCCTTATACCTATCCCATGCATGCTTAAACTCCTTCACTGTATTAACCTCTACCACTTCTACTGGAAGACTATTCCATGCATCCACTACCCTCTCATTAAAATAATACTTTCATTAGTCCCTGGCCTTATCCTATATCTGCGATAGCCTTATACCTATCCCATGCATGCTTAAACTCCTTCACTGTATTAACCTCTACCACTTCTACTGGAAGAATATTCCATACATCCACTACCCTCTCAGTAATGTAATACTTTCATTAGTCCCTGGCCTTATCCTATATCTAGGATAGCCTTATACCTATCCCATGCATGCTTAAACTCCTTCACTGTATTAACCTCTACCACTTCTACTGGAAGACTATTCCATGCATCCACTACCCTCTCATTAAAATAATACTTTCATTAGTCCCTGGCCTTATCCTATATCTGCGATAGCCTTATACCTATCCCATGCATGCTTAAACTCCTTCACTGTATTAACCTCTCATCCACCACCCTCTCAGTTAAGTAATATTACTTTTCTGACCACAAAAAACATTAAAATATTTCCAGCCTTTTCAAAAGCTTGCGGTGGACCCCAAATATATGTATATAACTAGCTGCATGTATACGTATATGAACTTTTAAATATTATATTGAACTATTTTCATATGTAATGAAAATGTTATTGAAAAATTGTTAATTTCTTATTTTTATTCCGTTTCCCTGCCCCCACATTTCACCTATAGGTCTTAACACAGCACTATACAGTACCCACAGCACTTGTCTTGTACTCATATTACACCCACACGATTTGGCATGCCGCAGTGTAAATTTGCCCGCCAGAACGTACCACAGTGTCACTTTGTCCCACTGAACTGCCCCTGCAGAACATGCCATGGTGTCACTTTCCCGCATAGTACACGTTATTTTGCCCCACAGAACATGCCACAGTATCACTTTGGCCACAGCCAATTTGCCCATTTTCCAGTGTTATTCTGCCCATAATTTGCCAGGTATATTGCCCATTTTCTAGTCATATTTTGCTCATTTGCCAGTTATTTGCCAGTTATTTTGCCCATTTTCCAGTGTTATTTTGCCCATTTGCCAGTTATTTACCCGTTTTATTTTGCCCATTTGCCAGTGTTATTCTGCCCATAATTTGCCAGTGTTATTTTGCCCATTTGCCAGTGTTATTTTGCCCATTTGCTAGTCATATTTTGCCCATTTGCCAGTGTTATTTTGCCCATTTGCTAGTCATATTTTGCCCATTTGCCAGTGTTATTTTGCCCATTTGCTAGTCATATTTTGCCCATTTGCCAGTGTTATTTTGTCCATTTGCTAGTCATATTTTTCCCATTTGCCAGTGTTATTTTGCCCTTTTCTCTGTTATTTGCCAGTGTTATTTTGCCCATTTGCCAGTGTTCTTTTGCCCTTTTTTCAGTTATTTGCCAGTGTTATTTTGCCCATTTGCCAGTCATTTTGTCCATTTGCCAATCCCCCCCCCCCCCCCCCCCCCTTACCTGTATGGTGCTCATCTGCTGTCTCCTCCGAAATGTTTCCTGCACGCACGCTCCGTGCAGGAAATACAGCCACCAGATGTAACGTTTCTGGTGGCTGTGACGAAAAGCCGGGTCCACGTCTGATGGATGCGGACTCACAGCTGCTGCCCGATAGTGACTGCCTCTGTGTGAGACAGTCACATGGGCAGCAGGGGCCCACGGGCAGCTGCTGTGGACCCCAAGAATGAATGGGCCCTGGGCAGCTGCCCCATTTGCCCCCACTTTTATTTTTTTTGTGCAGGGGTCGACAGGGCATCCGAGACCCCTGGAGTGAAGGACCCTGCACCTGAAGTAAATGGATCATTTTGCAATGAAACATCAAATATTGCTTAAAAGAACTACATCTCTAACTCTTAGAGAATCCATTTATTTTGATATCTGCATTACACTTGCACTTTGCAAAAATAAAATGAAACTGAAGGGTCTACTTAATAAAGAGAAATGCAATTTTAAACTTAATACTAAAGTAGCTGAGTTGGAAAATTCTCCCATTCCGCTTGGAGAATCTGTGCGGGACATTTATTTTGCTGCATGACACTTTTTTTATATGTTTTTTGACATGGCCATTAGGGTAAGGGTTATCATAATGCTGAATATTTCTATGGGAAATGATATTAGGGCATTTATGTAGGCATGTCCATGTGAAAAAAAAGTAGTTTAAAGTGTTTTGTAGTGTAGATTAGAGGATTAGGGTTATGATTAGTGTAGTTTAGAGGGTCAGTGTAGTTTAGAGGCTTAGGGTTAACGTAATTTAGAGGGTTAGTGTAGTTTAGAGGGTTAGGGTTATAGTTAGTGTAATTTAGAGGGTTAATGTAGTTTAGAGGGTTAGGGTTAGTGTAATTTAGAGAGTTAGTGTAGTTTAGAGGATTAGGGTTATGGTTAATGTAGTTTAGAGGGTTAGGGTTAACGTAATTTAGAGAGTTAGTGTGGTTTAGAGGGTTAGGGTTATGGTTAATGTAGTTTAGAGGGTTAGGGTTAACGTAATTTAGAGGGTTAGTGTAGTTTAGAGGGTTAGGGTTATGGTTAGTGTAGTTTAGAGGGTTAGGGTTATGGTTAATGTAGTTTAGAGGGTTAGTGTCGTTTAGAGGGTTAGGGTTATGGTTAATGTAGTTTAGAGGGTTAGGGTTAATGTAATTTAGAGGGTTAGTGTAGTTTAGAGGCTTAGGGTTAGCGTAGTTTAGAGGGTTAGTGTCGTTTAGAGGGTTAGGGTTATGGTTAATCTAGTTCAGTGGGTTAGGGTTAATGTCATTTAGAGGGTTAGTGTAGTTTAGAGGCTTAGGGTTATGGTTTGCGTAGTTTAGAGGGTTAGTGTAGTTTAGAGGGTTAGGGTTATGGTTTGCGTAGTTTAGAGGGTTAGTGTAGTTTAGAGGGTTAGGGTTATGGTTTGCGTAGTTTAGAGGGTTAGTGTAGTTTAGAGGGTTAGGGTTAGTGTAATTTAGAGGGTTAGTGTAGTTTAGAGGGTTAGGGTTATGGTTTGCGTAGTTTAGAGGGTTAGTGTAGTTTAGAGGGTTAGGGTTAGTGTCGTTTAGAGGGTCAGTGTAGTTTAGAGGGTTAGGGTTATGGTAAATGTAGTTTAGAGGGTTAGGGTTAACGTAATTTAGAGGGTTAGTGTCGTTTAGAGGGTTAGGGTTATGGTTAGCGTAGTTTAGAGGGTTAGGGTTAACGTAATTTACAGGGTTAGTGTAGTTTAGAGGGTTAGGGTTATGGTTAATGTAGTTTAGAGGGTTAGGGTTAACGTAATTTAGAGAGTTAGTGTAGTTTAGAGGGTTAGGGTTATGGTTAATGTAGTTTAGAATGTTAGGGTTAATGTAATTTAGAGAGTTAGTGTAGTTTAGAGGGTTAGGGTTATGGTTAATGTAGTTTAGAATGTTAGGGTTAACGTAATTTAGAGGGTTAGTGTAGTTTAGAGGGTTAGGGTTATGGTTAATGTAGTTTAGAATGTTAGGGTTAATGTAATTTAGAGAGTTAGTGTAGTTTAGAGGCTTAGGGTTATGGTTAATGTAGTTTAGAGGGTTAGGGTTAACGTAATTTAGAGAGTTAGTGTGGTTTAGAGGCTTAGGGTTAGCGTAGTTTAGAGGGTTAGTGTAGTTTAGAGGGTTAGGGTTATGGTTAGTGTAGTTTAGAGGGTTAGGGTTATGGTTAATGTAGTTTAGAATGTTAGGGTTAATGTAATTTAGAGAGTTAGTGTAGTTTAGAGGCTTAGGGTTAGCGTAGTTTAGAGGGTTAGTGTCGTTTAGAGGGTTAGGGTTATGGTTAATGTAGTTTAGAGGGTTAGGGTTAACGTTATTTAGAGGGTTAGTGTAGTTTAGGGTTAATGTAATTTAGAGGGTTAGTGTAGTTTAGAGGCTTAGGGTTAGCGTAGTTTAGGGGGTTAGGGTTAATCTAGTTTAGAGGGTTAGAGTTTGGTTAATCTAGTTTAGAGGGTTAGGGTTAATGTAATTTAGAGGGTTAGTGTCGTTTAGAGGGTTAGGGTTATGGTTAGCGTAGTTTAGAGGGTTAGTGTAGTTTAGAGGCTTAGGGTTAACGTAATTTTGAGGGTTAGTGTAGTTTAGAGGGTTAGGGTTATGGTAAATGTAGTTTAGAGGGTTAGGGTTAACGTTATTTAGAGGGTTAGTGTAGTTTAGAGGGTTAGGGTTATGGTTAATGTAGTTTAGAGGGTTAGGGTTGTTTAGAGGCTTAGGGTTAACGTAATTTAGAGGGTTAGTGTCGTTTAGAGGGTTAGGGTTATGGTTAGCGTAGTTTAGAGGGTTAGTGTAGTTTAGAGGTTTAGGGTTAATGTAATTTAGAGGGTTAGTGTAGCTTAGAGGGTTAGGGTTAACGTAATTTAGAAGGTTAGTGTAGCTTAGAGGGTTAGGGTTAACGTAATTTAGAAGGTTAGTGTAGTTTAGAGAGTTAGAGTTTGGTTAATGTAGTTTAGAGGGTTAGGGTTAACGTAATTTAGAGGGTAAGTGTAGTTTAGAGGGTTAGGGTTATGGTTAGCGTAGTTTAGAGGGTTAGTGTGGTTTAGAGGGTTAGGGTTAAAGTCATTTAGAGGGTTAGTGTCGTTTAGAGGGTTAGGGTTATGGTTTGCGTAGTTTAGAGGGTTAGTGTAGTTTAGAGGGTTAGGGTTATAGTTAGTGTAATTTAGAGGGTCAATGTAGTTTAGAGGGTTAGGGTTATGGGTAGTGTAGTTTAGATGGTTAGGGCAGTGGCGTCCCGAGTGGCGTCGCACCGGGTGACACCCCCAGGAGACAGAGCAGCAAGTAAGGTAAGTACTAGGGAAGGGGGGAGGAGGGTGATAACGAGCAAAATACTAACATATTGAGGGGTTAAATACTGACACATTGAGGGGTTAAATGCTGGCATACTGAGTGACAATTTTTGGCATATTGATTTGAAAATTCTGGCATATTGAGGGGTTCAATACTGGCATATTGAGGGGTTAAATGCTGGTATATTGAGTGACAAATTTTGGCATATGGAGGGGTTAAATACTGGCATATTGAGTGACACATTTTTGGCATATTGAGTGACAAATTCTGGCATATTGAGGGGTTAAATACTGGCATATTATTGAGGGGTTAAATTCTGGCATGTTGAGGGTTTACATTTTGGCATATTGAGTGACAAATTTTGGCATATTGAGGGGTTAAATTCTGGCATACTGAGTGGCAAATTTTGCATATTGAGTGACAAATTCTGGCATAGTGAAGAGTTAAATGCTGGAATATTGTTTGGCAAAATTCTGGCATATTGAGGGGTTAAATGCTGGCGTATTGAATGGCAAAATTCTGGAATATTGAGGGGTTAAAGGCTGGCATATTGAATGGCAAAATTCTGGCATATTGAGGGGTTTAATACTGGCGTATTTAATGGAAAAATAATGGCATATTTATTGGCTCCTGTGTGTGGCATCGTTATGGGGCTTCTGTGTGTGGCATAGTTATGGGGCTCCTGTGTGTGACATAGTTATGGGGCTCCTGTGTGTGGCATAGTTATGGGGCTCCTGTGTGTGGCATAGTTAATGGGCTCCTGTGTGTGACATAATTTGTGGGGTTCCTGTGTCTGGCATATTTAATGTGCCATCTGACTGGCATTACTAAGGAATCTGTTTGGCATGGTATTGGAGGAAATCCAGGGGGGGTGACACCATGAGTTACCGCACAGGGTGACACCAACCCTAGTGACGCCTCTGGGTTAGAGTTAACGTAATTTAGAGGGTTAGTGTAGTTTAGAGGGTTAGGGTTAGAATTAGGGTAGTTTATAGGGCTTTCAAGTTGAATTCTGCATCTCAGAATAGGAGTTTTAGTGTGATCTGCACATAGCCAAAATTGTATGGTTTTTATAGCAAAAATGTCCAGATCTGAATGCTTCCTATGCTTCTGTTTCTGAAAGGCTTGAACTGCTGATTTGGACCAGAAGTGAGTAGCTGTATTTCAGAGATCTGTGAAATTCGGCTAAAGGGCCCAACCCAAATCCAATTTGGACAAATCAGTGCATATTGAGTAGACCCTATCATATCCTATTTCAGCATTATATTATATCACAAGACATTATGGAAAGTATTTTCAAACATTTATAGAGAAAAGGCAGAAAAAGACGGCACTCTTGGGATAAAGTAAAAAAAACAACCTGATTTAATCGAAAGAAGAATAATGATGATCTACAAAGCAACAAGTGGGAAGAGAATCAGTTAAGATTCACAACTTCCATTTTCAAACGTTGGCAGGTATGAAGTATCAATACGTGCAGTACTAGTGTAGGTGTATTAGAAGGTTTAATCACACGTTACATACAAAGAAAATTGACAATGGAAATTACTAGCATTGAAAACAGCTAGATTAATGTTTACAAAGTGGCATCGGGAATGTGTTTCTCATAACCGAAAGTGATCAATCATAGACAAACCTTTACGTCAAAAACACAATGAAAACTGCCACTGTCACTGTGTTCTTTGGAAGGGTAATATTTGTGATCAAATACAAACAGCTTATGGATAAGGGAACCATTTATTCCACTGAAACTGACAAATATTTAACTAATTTGATTTATCACAAATATTATCCTTCATGTCGTGGAATCTGCAAATCACCAGCAGAAAGCTGTTGGGATTAATAATAACTTAACATCCCTGACCCCTCTGACCAGTAAAACCTTCATACACCTTTAGGGTCCTGAACCCGCACCCAACCCCCTTGCCATTCCTTGCCACTTCCCAAAGCAGCTGTGAATATGATGCTCAGTCAGAATTCAGTTACCCTAATTTGAGATTCTAGGTCAAGATTAGCACTACTATTGTGCTCCAACCTCCAACAGACTCGGAGGTCAAATTTGACTTAAAAAAATGAATTCCCCATAGGAAATAATGGGACTTGGTAATTTCCATAAATTAAACAATGTCCTCCCGAAATAAGCCAAAATCCCCCACATAGAAGTCTATGGGCAGGACTTTATCTTATTTCGGTTCAATTGTGGGAGGAACTTGGTGTGACGGAACCCTGTGGTCCACCGAATGGGTACTTCCATCAGTCTCTGCTTCCTAGCGACCCTTAGACCTACAAGGGCTGAGACTAGTGATTTTAGCTCCCGGAATCTCCTGATCTCTCCAGAAATCCAGATCACTAGCCGAAGCACTTAGTGTAGGATGAAGAATAACAACTTTATTTGAACAGAAACAGAGTCTTATACACAGTGATAATCAAATTAACATAACTCAACCCACATATTAACATGCAACACAACAGGAACTAAACATCAATTAACCAGACCTGCTACAGATATACAATAACCCAACATAATCAGTTTAACAGTAACTTCAATTAACACAGAACAATGGATGAGGGAGTAAAGTATTGATCATTGTCCCTGACTCCCCTGTGACACACTGTTGATTACACATATCACATATGCCACTTAGTAACCCCAATAAAAGTTAGGGAATATATATTCACACATTATTATTATATATCATTTTATATACTACAATAAGAGTTTTTGTGGTATAACAACTAACTACCAGTGATGTCATGCCAGCCAAAGGTTGGTATCACATCATGATTATTGTTCACCGTCAACAGTTGTTAGGTTATTTGTACCCTCCAACCATCATGCCACGTGTATCATGGTACCATTTCATGTCCACTGTGGACAATGGTGCACTGGCCATTCTCTAACTTTTATTGGAGTGACTAAGTGGCATATGGGATATCTGTATTTTATAATACATGAAGCTTGTTCATTGACATGGCCATTGCACTATTTATACTGTTATAGCATATTTTAATAAAATATTACATTAGGGCTAGGGATTATTAATAATACATATACTTTTTTGTCATGTTAAAACTATTGTCATGCCAATGAAAATATGATTTGTAGTGTATTTTATTGTACATATTACTATAATATATATAACATTAATATAATAATTTTAATAATAATTGTATTTATTTTCATTTGGCTTTTAATATTCATTTACTTGATTTACTTTTTATTTATTTATAATCTTTATTTATCTTTTAATATATTTTATTATATTTTCGTAAAATGTTATTTTATTTCATTATTTGTAAATTATTTTTATTTTTAATTAATTTTGGTATAGTAGTTAGCTGCACAGGTTAGCTGAAACAACCCATGGATGATGATTTGCCTGTATTGCTACAACTTCAGTGGCAGAGATGCCAGGGCGGTATCATTACACTATCCTATATCTGTACTTATATATCCTGCACCTCCATCTATCTGTCTGTCTATCTACCTATAGATCTATCAGTACAGATGGACTTCAAACACAGGGTTCTCAGGAAATGCTCACTCAGGGTGTCATCCAGGCCGAGTTCCCCAGGTTAAGATTGTATCCTGCAAATTCCAGTCTCCTAGGAGGTTTGGAGAAATGTTATTATGTTACTGTTTAATATGTGTTAAATGTACTCTTGTCATTATTTCGCATTTCCCATTGTCTGTGATATTTAATTATGTTATATCCAGGTGTTAACTTTTTCCTGTCTTCTTTCATTAAGTCCAGAAGTGTCTGCCACCATGGTGTGAGTCCCTTTTCCTGGTTGATGTCATATTTGTTTGTGTAAATCTATCTGTGCTTTTTTCACAAATAAATGTTCACTCCTGTTTTACTAGTACACTGGTCTTATCTGGTGCCTGGAGTAAATTGCTAAGGATTCCTGGCCTAAAAGGAAGCAGTGCGTTGACCGAGGTACCTAACCCTAACCCTGGGATTCCGTCTTCAATTATTACTACTGAAAAGGAATTAAGACTCCCACCATCCCATACAATTTTTTGCATATGATGGTCTAAATAATAAATAACCAGAAAAAAAAGTGACACAATGAAAATCAGTACAATTAGAGATGAAGGTCTATTGTCTTTGGAGAATTCAAAAACAATCTGAGAAAGAATTGGGTGTTTGTGTGGTACTGAAGAATACAAAGAGCTGACGTCCATGAAATCAGTTTTTTATTCGAACTCATACAATTGTTATAGAAGTATTCAGTGACCTCATGTACACTTTAAGCTTACAAACTAATGGTTGCAAATGTAAGTCCACAGACTGTGAAAGTCTTTCTCCAAGTGAGTTGAAACCTGATATTATTGGACAGCCTGTCAACAGGGTAATGGACTTGTGTAATTTGGGAAGATGGGAAGATGTCGCTATAGTAGGCTATTAATTTATGAAAATTTAAAAGACCCTAAAAGATGCCATAATCTATTAAATCAGTTAAAGTATGTAGAAATTGTTCAGTGGGATCACTCAGTAATTCTCTATATGTGTTATAATCTTTAAATTGATGATCTGCTTCTGCAATATATATGTCTCTAAGTCTACCACTCCCCCCCCCCCCCCCCCCTTATCTGACCTATTTATGAGTATTTGATCATTTAAATTGAGTCCTTTCATTGCTTTGACTTTAGCTTGAGTTCAATTCTTTATTAAGTGATCTTTGGGGGTATTCGATAATCTGACTAAATCTTCTCCATCAAGTTGATGAAATGTGTATTCTACAGTTCCACATATGATTATTCCACAAATTATGGTTAAATGTCTACTTGATTATACTGTGGCTGTTCTACTTCTGTTTGTCTAATCCAAGGTTTTTTTTTCCTATAGTAGATTATGCCACATATTTGTCATTCTTAGATTTAAGTCTTTGGAATAAGTGATGTGGTCAGTCTCTTGGTTGTGCCTTAGGGTTAGGTGTTGCTATGTCTGATGTTACATCTTGCAGTGATTCAGTCTCAGTTGTCATTAGGCGTTCTAAGACTGACCAATGTAGGAGGGGTTTGAAGATGTCTTTGCAATGACTGACTTGTTCACAAGTTTGCACAATTATGACATTTACTTCCTTTGCATCCTTGAGATCTGCTGGGTTAAGACTTTGCTGATTCATACTGATGGCACTGCACTATCACAATTTTAGTTTACTTCATTGCTCAGGAAATTCTTACCAACCCTCCAAATCACCCCTACACCCTAACCTAACCCTAACTCACCCCTACACCCTAACCCTAACTCACCCCTACACCCTAACCCTAACTCACCCCTACACCCTAACCCTAACTCACCCCTACACCCTAACCCTAACTCACCCCTACACCCTAACCCTTTCGTATTGGAGCTGCCACGGAGGCCTCCATATGGGGCCTATTTTAATCCATGGTACGCTCTATAGTGCGTCCAATAGTTTTTGGACATACATTCACCCTGACCTCACTTAGAGTGTAGTCATGCTAATTTTTTTTTAGCTAATGGCTGATGTAATATAAATAAATACATTTTTATTGTTTGAATACTTCCTAATGTTCCTAAAACATTGCAGCAGCACTTTATGATAAGTGTCCTTAAACCATATCACCTTACTATGTTTTGTTTCTGTCACATATTTACAGAAACTCTCCAGTGTCATTTGTGGATATTTGGATGTTCATTTGTCTAATGGGATGCTCAGCGCATGCACAGCACTTGGCCATGTTCACTGGTTGGGTTTTGGGGGCCTTAGATGTTCTGGTTTTACAGAACATTTGTCTGAAGTTAGGGTTAGGCATGCCTCATGTCAGACCCCATCACTGTTACAAAGTCCTTGGGTACAAATTCCTGAGAACAAATGGGGAGAGGGAGAGATCAGAAGAGGGGGGAGAACAGAGATGGGGAGAGGGAAAGATATATTGGGAGGGAAAGAGATATGGGAAGGAGAGATAAGACACATGGGGAGAGGGAGGATAGATAAGGGATATGGGGAGAGGCAGAATCATGGGATTGTAGTGGGGAGGGGGGGGGGGGGGGGCACCAAAAAGCACTTTCACCTGTGTAACACAAAATCCTTCCACCGGCCCTGGTGGCAGCAGCCAGTAGACTAAATGGTGGACTACCCATCATAAAAGGGGAACATGACAGTATAAATTATCATTGATTACACCTGTGTCAGATACTTAGGTAGCCCCATCCTAATCAGCAAGAATGTGCTTTACAGGGTATGTTTTGATGTGAGATGATGTCATTTATTACACAAGTATGATAATTTGTTAATTTATTATTATTATATGTTTATATTTATGTTGCAGGGTTTCTTTTAATAAATCTGTGAGCTTTTCTAATCCAGCAGGTCTCTTGTGTTTTATTTATTTGGTCATCAATATTTGCTATTCCTATTTCAAGAATGTTTAATATCAGGGAGCCACTAGACTTGCAGACTGACTGTATGATGTTAGGGAGGAGACTAGCAGAATATATTGCCAATTGATGGGTGTGCTGAAGGTTAGGGGATCTATAAATACCAACAGAAAATACCAAGATCTCAATCTGTTTCTTGGATCTCTCCTGTAATCACCTGCTATTAGGTAAGATTCAATTATCATGTTGGGATCTTCTTCCATTTCACTTTTAAAATTAGGGTTAGGGTTAGGGTTAGGGTTGATTTTTGCTGCTTAGGGTTAGGGTTAGGGTTAGGGTTGATTTTTGCTGCTTCCTCCTATCACTATTTTTGTTTAAGATGGGATTTAAAAAAGGGAATTCATCACTGAGATAGTATATTATGAATGGGGTGTGTGCTATTATTTTATCTTAGAGCTAACTCATCCTCATCAGTAACCTTAAAAAACTAGCCTCTTACAATTCACCCATTATGTAACCTCTGACAAGACGAACACGCACTTCCCAATGCCAACCAATTTTTCTTCTTGACTTTGCACTCTCTGCTTGATAATCCTGTGACATACAAACACAGATAGATACACACATACATATTACATATACACACACACACACTGATATATAGATACACACATACATATACACACACACACTGATATATAGATACACACATACATATACACACACACACTGATATATAGATACACACATACACACACACACTGATATATAGATACACACACACACACACACTGATATACAGATACACACATACATATACACACACACACACACACACTGATATACAGATACACACATACATATACACACACACACACACTGATATATAGATACACACATACATATACACACACACACACTGATATATAGATACACACATACATATACACACACACTGATATATAGATACACACATACATATACACACACACACACTGATATATAGATACACATATACATATACACACACACACACACTGATATATAGATACACACATACATATACACACACACACACTGATATATAGATACACACATACATATACACACACACACACACTGATATATAGATACACACACACACTGATATATAGATACACACATACATATACACACACACACTGATATATAGATACACACATACATATACACACACACACTGATATATAGATACACACATACATATACACACACACACTGATATATAGATACACACATACATATACACACACACACTGATATATAGATACACACATACACATACACACACACACTGATATATAGATACACACATACATATACACACACACACTGATATTTAGATACACACATACATATACACACACACACTGATATATAGATACACACATACATATACACACACACACACTGATATATAGATACATACATACATATACACACACACACTGATATATAGATACATACATACATACATATACACACACACACACTGATATATAGATACATACATACATATACACACACACACTGATATATAGATACATACATACATACATATACACACACACACACACTGATATATAGATACATACATACATACATACAATACAGATACACACACACTGATATATAGATACACACATATATATACACACACACACTGATATATAGATACATACATACATACGATATATAGATAGATACATACATACAATATAGATACATACACACACACAGACAGAAACATACATACAAATAAACATACACACACAGGTAGATACATACACACATATACACACGCACTGATATATAGATACATACATACATACATACAATATAGATACATACACGCAGAGACAGAAACATACATACAAATAAACATACAAACACAGATAGATACACACATACATATACACACACACACACACACACTGATATATAGATACATACACACACACATACATATACACACAAACTGACATATAGATACATCCATACATACAATATAGATACATACATACATATATGCACACACACACTGATATATAGATACATACATACAATATAGATACATACACACACACAGACAGAAACATACATACAAATAAACATACAAACACAGATAGATACACACATACATATACACACACACACACACACACTGATATATAGATACATACACACACACATACATATACACACACACTGACATATAGATACATCCATACATACAATATAGATACATACATACATATATGCACACACACACTGATATATAGATACATACATACAATATAGATACATACACACACAGACAGTAACATACATACAAATAAACATACAAACACAGATAGATACACACATATATATACACACACACACACACACTGATATATAGATACATACATACATACAATATAGATACACACACTGATATATAGATACATACATACATACATACAATATAGATACACACACACTGATATATAGATACATACATACATATACACACACACACTGATATATAGATACATACATACATACAATATAGATACATACACACACACAGACAGAAACATACATACAAATAAACATACACACACAGGTAGATACATACACATATATACACACACACAATGATATATAGATACATACAATATAGATACATACACACACAGACAGAAACATACATACAAATAAACATACACACACAGGTAGATACATACACATATATACACACACACAATGATATATAGATACATACAATATAGATACATACACACACAGACAGAAACATACATACAAATAAACATACACACACAGGTAGATACATACACACATATACACACGCACTGATATATAGATACATACATACAATATAGATACATACACACACAGACAGAAACATACATACAAATAAACATACACACACAGGTAGATACATACATACATATACACACACACACACACTGATATATAGATACATACATACAATATTATACATACATACAATATAGATACATACATACATACATACATACATACATACATTCATACACACAGACAGAAACATACATACATATACACACACTGATATATAGATACATACATACATACAATATAGATACATACATACATACATACAATATAGATACATACACACACAGACAGAAACATACATACAAATAAGCATACACACACAGGTTATCCCATGCATGCTTAAACTCCTTCACTGAATTAACATCTACCACTTCTACTGGAAGACTATTCCATGCACCCACTACCCTCTCAGTAAAGTAATACTTTCATTAGTTTCTGGCCTTATCTTATATCTAGGATAGCCATATTCATATAACATGCATGATTAAACTCCTTCATGTATTAACCTTTACCACCTCTACTGGAAGAGTGTTCCATACATCCACTACCCTCTCAGTAAAGTAATACTTTCATTAGTCCCTGGCCTTATCTTATATCTAGGATAACCTTATACCTCTCCCATGTATGCTTAAACTCCTTCACTGTATTAACCTCTACCACGTCTACTGGAAGACTATTCCATACATCCACTACCCTCTCAGTAAAGTAATACTTTCATTAGTCCCTGGCCTTATCTTATATCTAGGATAGCCTTATACCTATCCCATGCATGGTTAAACTCCTTCACTGTATTAACCTCTACCACTTCTACTGGAAGACTATTCCATACATTCACTACCCTCTCAGTAAAGTAATACTTTCATTAGTCCCTGGCCTTATCTTATATCTAGGATAGCCTTATACCTATCCCATGCATGCTTAAACTCCTTCACTGTATTAACCTCTACCACTTCTACTGGAAGACTATTCCATACATCCACTACCCTCTCAGTAAAGTAATACTTTCATTAGTTCCTGGTCTTATCTTATATCTAGGATAGCCTTATACCTATCCCATGCATGCTTAAACTCCTTCACTGTATTAACCTCTACCACTTCTACTGGAAGACTATTCCATACATCCACTACCCTCTCAGTAAAGTAATACTTTCATTAGTCCCTGGCCTTATCTTATATCTAGGATAACCTTATACCTATCCCATGCATGCTTAAACTCCTTCACTGTATTAACCTCTACCACTTCTACTGGAAGAGTGTTCCATACATCCACTACCCTCTCAATAAAGTAATACTTTCATTAGTCCCTGGCCTTATCTTATATCTAGGATAGCCTTATACCTATCCCATGCATGCTTAAACTCCTTCACTGTATTAACCTCTACCACTTCTACTGGAAGACTATTCCATGCATCCACTACCCTCTCAGTAATATAATACTTTCATTAGTCCCTGGCCTTATCTTATATCTAGGATAGCCTTATACCTATCCCATGCATGCTTAAACTCCTTCACTGTATTAACCTCTACCACTTCTACTGGAAGACTATTCCATACATCCACTACCCTCTCAGTAATATAATACTTTCATTAGTCCCTGGCCTTATCTTATATCTAGGATAACCTTATACCTATCCCATGCATGCTTAAACTCCTTCACTGTATTAACCTCTACCACTTCTACTGGAAGAGTGTTCCATACATCCACTACCCTCTCAATAAAGTAATACTTTCATTAGTCCCTGGCCTTATCTTATATCTAGGATAGCCTTATACCTATCCCATGCATGCTTAAACTCCTTCACTGTATTAACCTCTACCACTTCTACTGGAAGACTATTCCATACATCCACTACCCTCTCAGTAATGTAATACTTTCATTATTCCCTGACCTTATCTTATATCTAGGATAGCCTTATACCTATCCCATGCATGCTTAAACTCCTTCACTGTATTAACCTCTACCACTTCTACTGGAAGACTATTCCATGCACCAACCAGCCTCTCAGCAAAGAAATATTACGTTTCTGACCACAAAAATTTTTTTTTTTTTAAATATTTCCAGCCTTTTGAAAAGCTTGAGGTGGACCCCAAATATATATAACTACTTGCATTTATACTTATATTAACTTTTTAATATTGTATTCAACTATTTTTTTATGTAATAAAAATGTTATTGAAAAATTGTTAATTTCTTATTTTTATCCCTTCCTCTGCCCCCACATTGCACCTAAAGAACTTAACACAGCACCATACAGCACCCACAGAACTTTGTACCCACACGTTTTGGCATGCCACAATGTCAATTTGCCCCCAGAACATACCACAGTGTAACTTTGCACCACAGAACGTGCCACAGCATCACCATGGCCAGAGTCAATTTTCATTAATATGCCACAATTAGCCTGGCCATTAATATGCCACAGTAATATGCCAGTTTAATTACCCAGTAATATGCCCAGTTATATGCCACAGTCTAATTGCCCAGTAATATGCCACAGTTTATTGCCCAGTAATATGCCCAACCTGATGCCCCAGTAATGTGCCACAGTTTAATTGCCCAGTAATATGCCCAGCCTGATGCCCCAGTAATATGCCACAGTTTAATTGGCCAGTAATATGCCTGGCCTGATGCCCCAGTAATATGCCACAGTTTAATTGGCCAGTAATATGCCTGGCCTGATGCCCCAGTAATATGCCACAGTTTAATTGCCCAGTAATATGCCCAGTCTGATGCCCCAGTAATATGCCACAGTTTAATTGCCCAGTAATATGCCCAGTCTGATGCCCCAGTAATATGCCACAGTTTAATTGCCCAGTTATATGCCCAGCCTGATGCCCCAGTAATATCCCCCAGTTTAAATGCCCAGTAATATGCCACAGTTTAATTGCCCAGCCTGATCCCCCAGTAATATGCCATAGTTTAATTGCCGAGTAATATGCCCAGCCTCATGCCCCAGTAATATGCCACAGTGTAATTCCCCAGTAATATGCCACAGTTTAATCGCCCAGTAATATTTCCAGCCTGATACCCAGTAATATGTCACTGTGTAATTGCCCAGTAATATGCCCCAGTTTAATTTTCCAGTAATATGCCCTGATGCCCCAGTAATATGCCACCACCCTCCTTCCCCAGTACTCACCTGCTCCATTGCTCCTCCGTGCACCGGTAACAGGTTTGGTTTTATTTGATTAAAGTTATAAAAAAAAAAAGCCCCCCGCACAGTTCAGTCTATGAGCTGAGCTCACATCAGCCTGTTACCAGCCCTGTTACACGCATCCTGTCTGCTTCCAGCAGACACGTGTGGCAGGGTTGGCTAAAGCAGGCTGATGTGAGCTCAACTCACACAGACTGAACTGCGCGGGTCACGTGACTTTGTGCGATGACGTCACGTGACCCGCGATCAGGCTAAAACAGGCCAAATTGCCGGGATTGTCCCGGAGATGAGAATTTCCCCGGGATAATCTTGGTTTTCACGGGACTGTCCCGGCAAATTAGGGACAGTTGGCAACTATGACATACATATACATTCATACACACACACACAGTTATATGGCTACATGCATACAAACATACACACACAGATAGATACATACATCCAAACATTCACACACACACACACACGCTAGATGATAAATAGATAGATAGATACATACAAACAAACATACACACACAGATAGATAGACACATACATACATACATACACACACACAGTCGGATTCATACATAGAAGCATGCACAGATAGATAGATAGATAGATACACACACAGATAGATACGTATATAAAAACACATATAGATAGATAGATACATACATACATACAAACATACACACACTGATGGATTCATACATATACAAATACACACACAGATAGATAGATAGATAGATAGATAGATACATACATTCATACATGAATACATACATATACACATAGATACATACATAGATCCATACATACATACAAACATGTTTGTGTGTGTACATGGGTACTTACATACACAGATAGATAGATAGATACATACATACATACATACAAACATACACACACTGATGGATTCATACATAAACAAATACAAACACAAATAGATACATACATGCATACAAACATACACATACAGATATATATATATATATATATATATATATATATATATATATATATATATATATATATATATACATACATACCAGTGGTGTATCTTGCTTTTGTGCTGCCCTAGGCAGACAAAATTCGGGCACCCCTCACCCAAGTTGCACACCTACGACATGCCCCATCACCTCATTACATGCCCCATCACCCACGCTGCACACACATTAAATGCCCATTACATGCCCCATCACACATTAAATGCCCAATCACCCCATTACATGCCCCCATCACCCACATTGCATATACACTAAATGCCCCATCACCCCCATTACATGCCCCCATCACCCACATTGCATATACACTAAATGCCCCATCACCCCCATTACATGCCCCCATCACCCCGATTAACTGGAAGGAGCCAAAGATTGCTGAACAGTGGGGGAGGGAGCAAAAATGTTTGAAGCACCAGAATATCGACAATATATCAATTACATTTTGCTCAATATCTGTCTCTCCCCGTACCCTCATGTCTGTCTCTCTCTCCACTCATGCTCCATGTCTCTCTCCACTTATGCTCCATGTCTGTCTCTCGCCACTCATACCCCATGTCTGTCTCTCTCTCTCCCCATACCCTCATGTCTGTCTGTCTCTCCCCATACCCTCATGTCTGTCTGTCTGTCTCTCCCCATACCCTCATGTCTGTCTCTCCCCGTACCCTCATGTCTGTCTCTCCCCGTACCCTCATGTCTGTCTCTCTCTCCACTCATGCTCCATGTCTCTCTCCACTCATGCTCCATGTCTCTCTCTCTTTCCATTCATGCTCCATGTCTGTCTCTCTCTCGCCACTCATACCGCATGTTTGTCTCTCTCTCGCCACTCATACCCCATGTCTGTCTCTCTCTCGCCACTCATACCCCATGTCTGTCTCTCTCTCGCCACTCATACCGCATGTCTGTCTCTCTCTCGCCACTCATACCCCATGTCTGTCTCTCTCTCGCCACTCATACCCCATGTCTGTCTCTCTCTCGCCACTCATACCCCATGTCTGTCTCTCTCTCGCCACTCATACCCCATGTCTGTCTCTCTCTCTCGCCACTCATACCCCATGTCTGTCTCTCTCTCGGCACTCATACCCCATGTCTGTCTCTCTCTCGCCACTCATACCCCATGTCTGTCTCTCTCTCGCCACTCATACCCCATGTCTGTCTCTCTCTCGCCACTCATACCCCATGTCTGTCTCTCTCTCGCCACTCATAACCCATGTCTGTCTCTCTCTCGCCACTCATACCCCATGTCTGTCTCTCTCTCGCCACTCATACCCCATGTCTGTCTCTCCCCTCATCCCTTATATCTTTTTCCATCTCTATCTTTCTGTTCCCCATGCTGGTCTCTTGTACACACAGTCATACATAAACACACACAGTCACACAAACACAGTTACACACTTAGTCACCCTCACAGACATACATTTACACAAACACCCTTATACACACTGTCACACTTACATAAATACACACACAGCCACCTTTACACACAGGATACACTTGCACAGACACTCATGTACATACACTTCCACAGACAGTAACACACACATATAGTTATACACATTGACACACACATACACACTTATACACATTCACACACACTTCCACAGACACTTCCTTTCTTTTTTTATTTTAACCCCCCCCCCCCCCCCAAACTGTTATTACCTAATCCTCCTTGTTAATCCAAGCACAGCACAACGGGGTAAAGCTCCGCCCCCATCGCGTTCTGTGATTGGCTGCAGGGAGGAGGATGTTCCCTATGGTGTTTTGGCAGATACCCTAGAGCAGGGGTGGCAAACTCAAATTCCTCGGGGGCCGCATCAGCAGTATGGTTACCCTCAAAGGGCCGGTTGTATAGGATTATGCATTTACTCTTTATTATCATGAATAATTGCCTCTGCATTCAGTTGCTACTGGTTTTAATAATAATTTAAGTAATAACTAGCCTTGAAAACAGAAGCCTAGGAAGAATAATAGCAAGCATGGGTCAGGACTGCACTAAGTACACAGTGCATGGGTCAGGATTGCGCTAATTACACAGTGCATGGGTCAGGATTGCGCTAATTACACAGTGCATGGGTCAGTAATAGTGTGCCAGTCAGTGCACAGTAATAGTGTGCCACTCAGTGCCCAGGAATATTGTAACAGTCAGAGCCCAGTAATATTGTGCCAGCCAGAGCCCAGTAATATAGTGCCAGCCAGATGCCCAGTAATATAGTGCCAGCCAGAGCCCAGTAATATAGTGCCAGCCAGATGCCCAATAACATTGTGCTCCCTCTTCCTAACTCCCCCCCCCCCTTCCCCATGACTTACCGAGGCTGGTCTCTGCTCCCGGACGCCTCCTCCGTGCAGTCTTCTCTTCCCTCCTGCACGGAGGAGGGAAACACAGTCGCCGGATGTGACGTAATCGTCACATCCCGTCGCTGTGATTTTTTTTTTTTTCACCCGGCCATCCAGAGGATTCGGCCGCCTGAAAAAAAAAAAAAAAGGTAAGCAGCGCGGGGGGGGGGGGGGGGGGTTGCCGGCTGCAGCGGTGGCACCCCCCTAGTCACTGCTGTGCAGGCCACATTTCAAGGTCCGGCTGGCCGGATTCGGCCCACGGGCCTTGTGTTTGCCACCCCTGCCCCAGAGAATGTCCTCCTCCCTGAAGCAGCCAATCACAGAATGCGACGGGGGCGGAGCTTACACCCGTCGCGCTGTGCTTGGATTAACAAGGAGGAGGATGGCAGGGAGAGAGCTCCCTGCTACAGCGCCTCTCCTCCCTTGCGCCTGGGCGTGTTGCACCCCGTGCACCCGCCCAGGATCGGCCCTGCCTCACGTGGGCCGGACAGGGACGCACAAAGGGCCAGATGTGGCCCGTGGGCCGTAAGATGCCCAGGTCTGGGACTTTAGTGAGTACCTCTGTGTACACATATCTGTGTGTGAATGTGCTTTTTTGTATATCTCTGCATGAGTCTATCTGTATGTGAAAGTGTTTGTGTGTGTCTCTGTGTGCATGTGTATTTATGTATGAATGTTTTTGTTTGTCTATCTCTGTGTGTGTATCTGTCTGTGAATATATTTTTGTGCGCATGCATCTGTGTGTTAATGTGTTTGTGTGTGTATCTCTGTGTTAGCATTTCTGTGTGTGAATGTGTTTGTGTGTGTATCTCTGTGTGTGCATTTATCTGTCTGTGAAAGTGTTTGGGTGTGTATTTCTGTGTGCTTGTGTATCTGTGTGTGAATGTGTTTTTGTGCGTATCTCTGTGTGCTTGTGTATCTGTGTGTGAATTTGTACAGTATGTGTGTGCATTTTTCTGTCTGTGATAGTGTTTGGGTGTGTATTTCTGTGTGCTTGTGTATCTGTGGGTGAATGTGGTTGTGTGGTCGTATATCTGTGTGCAAATGTGTGTGTGTGTGTATCTCTGTGTGCTTGTGTATCTGTGTGTGAATGTAAATGCAGAAAGAAAAGTCCTGCGCTCACTCCCATCACTGGGCGGCTGCAATGACTACAGTACACATCAGCCCCAATATATAGTAAAAACCAAAGAAAAACAAAGTTACCTGCGCTCTCTCCTTTATCCCTATGTATTTTCAAACAAATGGAGGTTTTTTAGTTACCTCCAATGGCCATGAGAGGATGAG
The DNA here is from genome assembly GCA_036172795.1 of Pelodytes ibericus. Lineage (NCBI taxonomy): Eukaryota > Metazoa > Chordata > Amphibia > Anura > Pelodytidae > Pelodytes > Pelodytes ibericus. The sequence continues at coordinate 230,392,076 of CM069859.1, forward strand.
CCCACCTGCCAACGTCAAGGCAGACCCCCCTAGGTGGGTCCTAACTCTAACCATTCACCTTGCTTCTTTGAGCCTCTGGCAAAAATCTCTAATGAGACAGAAAGGGGTGTTTTTTATATACACCCCTATACATTATTAACCCTTAATAGGGAACACATGGGATGGGCGGCTGCATTGTAACAAGGCTGAGTAATACAAAAATGGATACAAATGCAGAAAGAAAAGTCCTGCGCTCACTCCCATCACTGGGCGGCTGTGTGTGAATGTGTTTGTGTGTGTATCACTGTGTGCACATATTTGTGTGTGAATGTGTTTGTATCTCTGTGTGCTTGTGTATCTGTGGGTGAATCTGGTTGTGGGCTATTGTATCTGTGTGTATCTGTGTGTGCTTGTGTATCTGTGTGCAAATATGTGTGTGTGTATCTGTGTGAATGTGTTTGTGTGTGTATCTCTGTGTGCTTGTGTATCTGTGGGTCAATCTGGTTGTGGGCTTTTGTATCTGTGTGTAAATGTGTGTGTGTGTGTATCTCTGTGTGCTTGTGTATCTGTGGGTGAATCTGGTTGTGGGCTTTTGTATCTGTGTGTAAATGTGTGTGTGTATTTCTGTGTGCGTGTTTATCTGTGCATGAATGTGTTTGTGTGTGTATCACTGTGTGCACATATTTGTGTGTAAATGTGTTTGTGTGTGTATCTCTGTGTGCTTGTGTATCTGCGGGTGAATCTGGTTGTGGGCTTTTGTATCTGTGTGTGTGTGTGTTTCTGTGTTCGTGTTTATCTGTGCATGAATGTATTTGTGTGTGTATCACTGTGTGCACATATTTGTGTGTGAATGTGTTTGTGTGTGTATCTCTGTGTGCTTGTGTATCTGTGGGTGAATCTGGTTGTGGGCTATTGTATCTGTGTGTATGTGTGTGTGCTTGTGTATCTGTGTGCAAATATGTGTGTGTGTATCTGTGTGTGCTTGTGTATCTGTGTGTGAATGTGTTTGTGTGTGTATCTCTGTGTGCTTGTGTATCTGTGGGTCAATCTGGTTGTGGGCTTTTGTATCTGTGTGTAAATGTGTGTGTGTGTGTTTCTGTGTTCGTGTTTATCTGTGCGTGAGTGTATTTCTGTGTGTATCACTGTGTGCACATATTTGTGTGTGAATGTGTTTGTTTGTGTATCTCTGTGTGCTTGTGTATCTGTGGGTGAATCTGGTTGTGGGCTTTTGTATCTCTGTGTAAATGTGTGTGTGTGTATCTCTGTGTGCGTGTGTATCTGTGCGTGAATGTGTGTGTGTGTATCACTGTGTGCACATATTTGTGTGTGAATGTATTTGTGTGTGTATCTCTGTGTGCTTGTGTATCTGTGGGTGAATTTGGTTGTGGGCTTCTGTATCTGTGTGTAAATGTGTGTGTGTGTGTATCTCTGTGTGCGTGTGTATCTGTGCGTGAATGTGTGTGTGTGTATCACTGTGTGCACATATTTGTGTGTGAATGTATTTGTGTGTGTATCTTTGTGTGCGTGTGTATCTGTGCGTGAATGTGTGTGTGTGTATCACTGTGTGCACATATTTGTTTGTGAATTTATTTGTGTGTGTATCTCTGTTTGCTTGTGTATCTGTGTGTGAATGTATTTGTGTGTGTATCTCTGTTTGCTTGTGTATCTGTGTGTGAATGTGTGTGTGTGTGTATCACTGTGTGCACATATTTGTTTGTGAATGTATTTGTGTGTGTATCTCTGTTTGCTTGTGTATCTGTGTGTGAATGTATTTGTGTGTGTATCTCTATTTTCTTGTATCTTTGTGGGAAGGTGCACAGCATTTAGTTGTCAGTGACATGAAATGTTCACCACAACATTTTCGTGAATAGATCCCAGCAGAGGTGGCTCTAGACTTTGTGAGGTCCTTACAGACACATAATTAAATAAAATATATGAAATACTTAATAAAAATGAACTGTATACATTTCATATTTAAGACAAGCCTTAAAACACAGCAATTAGGAATTCACCGATCCTAGAATTATATTTTTAGCATAATGATTCTCCAAATATCTATGAACAAAAACACTTGGTATAGATAAAAAATATGTGGCTGACTAACTCACTATCTTTATTGATGTCTCCTACAAGTGAACACTAACACATATATACACATTCATATGCTGATCGTGTACACACATTAGCACGCTCACAGCGCATGTATCTGATCAGCACATTAGTGTTAGAACATGTGTGTTAGTGAACACATTTAGGAGACATCTGAGACATTAATAAACACATTCATATGCTGAAAAAGTGACACACTCACTCACAGACACACTCAGCAAGAACACAATCACTCATAGACACACTCAGCCAGAACAGACTCATAGACACACTCAGTCAGCACACATTAAATCACAGACACACTCTGCCAGTACACATTCACTCACAGACCCACTCAGTCAGCACACAATCACTCACAGACACACTCAGCCAGCACACATTCACTCATAGACACACTCAGCCAGCACACATTCACTCACAGACACACTCAGTCAGCACACAATCACTCACAGACACACTCAGCCAGCACACATTCACTCATAGACAAACTCAGCCTGAACAGACTCACAGACACACTCAGTCAGCACACATTAAATCACAGACACACTCTGCCAGTACACATTCACTCACAGACCCACTCAGTCAGCACACAATCACTCACAGACACACTCAGCCAGCACACATTCACTCATAGACACACTCAGCCAGCACACAATCACTCACAGACACACTCAGCCAGCACACATTCACTCATAGACAAACTCAGCCTGAACAGACTCACAGACACACTCAGTCAGCACACATTAAATCACAGACACACTCAGCCAGCACACATTCACTCACAGACCCACTCAGTCAGCACACAATCACTCACAGACACACTCAGCCAGCACACATTCACTCATAGACACACTCAGCCAGCACACATTCACTCACAGACACACTCAGTCAGCACACATTCACTCATAGACAAACTCAGCCTGAACAGACTCACAGACACACTCAGCCAGCACACATTAAATCACAGACACACTCTGCCAGTACACATTCACTCACAGACCCACTCAGTCAGCACACAATCACTCACAGACACACTCAGCCAGCACACATTCACTCATAGACACACTCAGCCAGCACACAATCACTCACAGACACACTCAGCCAGCACACATTCACTCATAGACACACTCAGCCAGCACACAATCACTCACAGACACACTCAGCCAGCACACATTCACTCATAGACACACTCAGCCAGCACACAATCACTCACAGACACACTCAGCCAGCACACATTCACTCACAGACCCACTCAGCCAGAAGAGACTCACAGACACACTCAGCCAGCACACACTCACTCATAGACACACTCTGCCTCGCGATCACGCACAACGATAATGGAAAAAAATAGAATCGCTCTTAACCTGACGACGTTAGTATGACAGGGATCTTAGCGGCTGCGTTAAGCTTCCATGTCAGATCAAAGGCAATTAGGAGAGTTAGGCAGCCGCGAGGCATTTCACCTGAACTCACTGTTCTCACAAATTCCAGTTTATTTCTAACTCATCCAATTTGTCCTGATTTTTGCAATTGTCCACTCACCATTGTTGACTCTTTAGCTAGTAGCTCTCCCCATCCTGTTATTTGTTTTACTTTAATATATTTAGAACTTGGGTTCTTTTGGTTTTTATTATTTTTGCCTTTGAACTTTGAATTATATATTGCACAGGCTGGTATTATTTGCTGCCCAGAATGCAACTCTCAGTGTTGATCCTGCTGTGTCCCGTTGTTTTTGGAATAACTCAGGTGCCAGGTTACTGTGTCGTGAAAGGTAAGCCTCCAATATGTTGTTGGTTATAACTGAATTAGATCCTGCTCTGTATAACTGAATTAGTCCCTGCTCTGTATAACTGAATTAGTCCCTGCTCTGTATAACTGAATTAGTCCCTGCTCTGTATAACTGAATTAGTCCCTGCTCTGTATAACTGAATTAGTCCATGCTCTGTATAACTGAATTAGTCCCTGCTCTGTATAACTGAATTAGTCCCTGCTCTGTATAACTGAATTAGTCCCTGCTCTGTATAACTGAATTAGTCCCTGCTCTGTATAACTGAATTAGTCCCTGCTCTGTATAACTGAATTAGATCCTGCTCTGTATAACTGAATTAGTCCCTGCTCTGTATAACTGAATTAGTCCCTGCTCTGTATAACTGAATTAGATCCTGCTCTGTATAACTGAATTAGTCCCTGCTCTGTATAACTGAATTAGTCCCTGCTCTGTATAACTGAATTAGTCCCTGCTCTGTATAACTGAATTAGTCCCTGCTCTGTATAACTGAATTAGTCCCTGCTCTGTATAACTGAATTAGTCCCTGCTCTGTATAACTGAATTAGTCCCTGCTCTGTATAACTGAATTAGTCCATGCTCTGTATAACTGAATTAGATCCTGCTCTGTATAACTGAATTAGTCCCTGCTCTGTATAACTGAATTAGTCCCTGCTCTGTATAACTGAATTAGTCCCTGCTCTGTATAACTGAATTAGTCCCTGCTCTGTATAACTGAATTAGATCCTGCTCTGTATAACTGAATTAGTCCCTGCTCTGTATAACTGAATTAGATCCTGCTCTGTATAACTGAATTAGTCCCTGCTCTGTATAACTGAATTAGTCCCTTCTCTGTATAACTGAATTAGTCCCTGCTCTGTATAACTGAATTAGATCCTGCTCTGTATAACTGAATTAGTCCATGCCCTGTATAACTGAATTAGTCCCTGCTCTGTATAACTGAATTAGTCCCTGCTCTGTATAACTGAATTAGTCCCTGCTCTGTATAACTGAATTAGATCCTGCTCTGTATAACTGAATTAGATCCTGCTCTGTATAACTGAATTAGTCCCTGCTCTGTATAACTGAATTAGTCCCTGCTCTGTATAACTGAATTAGATCCTGCTCTGTATAACTGAATTAGTCCCTTCTCTCTATAACTGAATTAGTCCCTGCTCTGTATAACTGAATTAGATCCTGCTCTGTATAACTGAATTAGTCCCTGCTCTGTATAACTGAATTAGTCCCTGCTCTGTATAACTGAATTAGATCCTGCTCTGTATAACTGAATTAGTCCCTGCTCTGTATAACTGAATTAGTCCCTTCTCTCTATAACTGAATTAGTCCCTGCTCTGTATAACTGAATTAGTCCCTGCTCTGTATAACTGAATTAGTCCCTGCTCTGTATAACTGAATTAGATCCTGCTCTGTATAACTGAATTAGTCCCTGCTCTGTATAACTGAATTAGTCCCTTCTCTCTATAACTGAATTAGTCCCTGCTCTGTATAACTGAATTAGTCCCTGCTCTGTATAACTGAATTAGTCCCTGCTCTGTATAACTGAATTAGATCCTGCTCTGTATAACTGAATTAGTCCCTGCTCTGTATAACTGAATTAGTCCCTTCTCTCTATAACTGAAATAGTCCCTGCCCTGTATAACTGAATTAGTCCCTTCTCTCTATAACTGAATTAGTCCCTGCTCTGTATAACTGAATTAGTCCCTGCTCTGTATAACTGAATTAGTCCCTGCTCTGTATAACTGAATTAGATCCTGCTCTGTATAACTGAATTAGTCCCTGCTCTGTATAACTGAATTAGTCCCTTCTCTCTATAACTGAATTAGTCCCTGCTCTGTATAACTGAATTAGTCCCTTCTCTGTATAACTGAATTAGTCCCTGCTCTGTATAACTGAATTAGTCCCTTCTCTGTATAACTGAATTAGTCCCTTCTCTGTATAACTGAATTAGTCCCTGCTCTGTATAACTGAATTAGTCCCTGCCCTGTATAACTGAATTAGTCCATGCTCTGTATAACTGAATTAGTCCCTGCTCTGTATAACTGAATTAGTCCCTGCCCTGTATAACTGAATTAGTCCATGCTCTGTATAACTGAATTAGTCCCTTCTCTGTATAACTGAATTAGTCCCTTCTCTGTATAACTGAATTAGTCCCTTCTCTGTATAACTGAATTAGTCCCTGCCCTGTATAACTGAATTAGTCCCTGCTCTGTATAACTGAATTAGGCCCTGCTCTGTATAACTGAATTAGTCCCTTCTCTGTATAACTGAATTAGTCCCTTCTCTGTATAACTGAATTAGTCCCTGCCCTGTATAACTGAATTAGTCCCTGCTCTGTATAACTGAATTAGTCCCTGCCCTGTATAACTGAATTAGTCCATGCTCTGTATAACTGAATTAGTCCCTTCTCTGTATAACTGAATTAGTCCCTGCTCTGTATAACTGAATTAGTCCCTGCCCTGTATAACTGAATTAGTCCATGCTCTGTATAACTGAATTAGTCCCTTCTCTGTATAACTGAATTAGTCCCTGCTCTGTATAACTGAATTAGTCCCTGCTCTGTATAACTGAATTAGTCCCTGCTCTGTATAACTGAATTAGATCCTGCTCTGTATAACTGAATTAGTCCCTGCCCTGTATAACTGAATTAGTCCCTTCTCTGTATAACTGAATTAGTCCCTGCTCTGTATAACTGAATTAGTCCCTTCTCTGTATAACTGAATTAGTCCCTGCTCTGTATAACTGAATTAGTCCCTGCTCTGTATAACTGAATTAGTCCCTGCCCTGTATAACTGAATTAGTCCCTGCTCTGTATAACTGAATTAGTCCCTGCTCTGTATAACTGAATTAGTCCCTGCTCTGTATAACTGAATTAGTCCCTTCTCTGTATAACTGAATAAGTCCCTGCTCTGTATAACTGAAATAGTCCCTGCTCTGTATAACTGAAATAGTCCATGTTCTGTATAACTGAATTAGTCCCTTCTCTGTATAACTGAATTAGTCCCTTCTCTGTATAACTGAAATAGTCCCTGCCCTGTATAAATGAATTAGTCCCTTCTCTGTATAACTGAATTAGTCCCTGCCCTGTATAAATGAATTAGTCCCTTCTCTGTATAACTGAATTAGTCCCTGCCCTGTATAACTGAAATAGTCCCTGCTCTGTATAACTGAATTAGCCCCTGCTCTGTATAACTGAATTAGTCCCTGCTCTGTATAACTGAATTAGTCCCTTCTCTGTATAACTGAATTAGTCCCTGCTCTGTATAACTTAATTAGTCCCTACTCTGTATAACTGAATTAGTCCCTGCTCTGTATAACTGAATTAGTCCCTGCTCTGTATAACTGAATTAGTCCCTGCTCTTTATAACTGAATTAGTCCCTGCTCTGTATAACTGAATTAGTCCCTGCTCTGTATAACTGAAATAGTCCCTGCTCTGTATAACTGAATTAGTCCCTGCTCTGTATAACTGAATTAGTCCCTGCTCTGTATAACTTAATTAGTCCCTGCTCTTTATAACTGAATTAGTCCCTGCTCTGTATAACTGAATTAGTCCCTGCTCTGTATAACTGAAATAGTCCCTGCTCTGTATAACTGAATTAGTCCCTGCTCTTTATTACTGAATTAGTCCCTGCTCTGTATAACTGAATTAGTCCCTGCTCTGTATAACTGAATTAGTCCCTGCTCTGTATAACTGAATTAGTCCCTGCTCTGTATAACTGAATTAGTCCCTGCTCTGTATAACTGAATTAGTCCCTGCTCTGTATAACTTAATTAGTTCCTGCTCTTTATAACTGAATTAGTCCCTTCTCTGTATAACTGAATTAGTCCCTGCTCTGTATAACTGAATTAGTCCCTGCTCTGTATAACTGAATTAGTCCCTGCTCTGTATAACTGAATTAGTCCCTGCTCTGTATAACTGAATTAGTCCCTGCTCTGTATAACTGAAATAGTCCCTGCTCTGTATAACTTAATTAGTCCCTGCTCTTTATAACTGAATTAGTCCCTTCTCTGTATAACTGAATTAGTCCCTGCTCTGTATAACTGAATTAGTCCCTGCTCTGTATAACTGAATTAGTCCCTGCTCTGTATAACTGAATTAGATCCTGCTCTGTATAACTGAATTAGTCCCTTCTCTGTATAACTGAATTAGTCCCTGCTCTGTATAACTGAATTAGTCCCTGCTCTTTATAACTGAATTAGTCCCTTCTCTGTATAACTGAATTAGTCCCTGCTCTGTATAACTGAATTAGTCCCTGCTCTGTATAACTGAATTAGTCCCTGCTCTGTATAACTGAATTAGTCCCTGCTCTGTATAACTGAATTAGTCCCTGCTCTGTATAACTGAAATAGTCCCTGCTCTGTATAACTTAATTAGTCCCTGCTCTTTATAACTGAATTAGTCCCTTCTCTGTATAACTGAATTAGTCCCTGCTCTGTATAACTGAATTAGTCCCTGCTCTGTATAACTGAATTAGTCCCTGCTCTGTATAACTGAATTAGTCCCTGCTCTGTATAACTGAAATAGTCCCTGCTCTGTATAACTGAATTAGTCCCTTCTCTGTATAACTGAATTAGTCCCTTCTCTGTATAACTTAATTAGTCCCTGCTCTGTATAACTGAATTAGTCCCTGCTCTGTATAACTGAATTAGATCCTGCTCTGTATAACTGAATTAGTCCCTTCTCTGTATAACTGAATTAGTCCCTGCTCTGTATAACTGAATTAGTCCCTGCTCTTTATAACTGAATTAGTCCCTTCTCTGTATAACTGAATTAGTCCCTGCTCTGTATAACTGAATTAGTCCCTGCTCTGTATAACTGAATTAGTCCCTGCTCTGTATAACTGAATTAGTCCCTGCTCTGTATAACTGAATTAGTCCCTGCTCTGTATAACTGAAATAGTCCCTGCTCTGTATAACTTAATTAGTCCCTGCTCTTTATAACTGAATTAGTCCCTTCTCTGTATAACTGAATTAGTCCCTGCTCTGTATAACTGAATTAGTCCCTGCTCTGTATAACTGAATTAGTCCCTGCTCTGTATAACTGAATTAGTCCCTGCTCTGTATAACTGAAATAGTCCCTGCTCTGTATAACTGAATTAGTCCCTTCTCTGTATAACTGAATTAGTCCCTTCTCTGTATAACTTAATTAGTCCCTGCTCTGTATAACTGAATTAGTCCCTGCTCTGTATAACTGAATTAGATCCTGCTCTGTATAACTGAATTAGTCCCTTCTCTGTATAACTGAATTAGTCCCTGCTCTGTATAACTGAATTAGTCCCTGCTCTTTATAACTGAATTAGTCCCTTCTCTGTATAACTGAATTAGTCCCTGCTCTGTATAACTGAATTAGTCCCTGCTCTGTATAACTGAATTAGTCCCTGCTCTGTATAACTGAATTAGTCCCTGCTCTGTATAACTGAATTAGTCCCTGCTCTGTATAACTGAAATAGTCCCTGCTCTGTATAACTTAATTAGTCCCTGCTCTTTATAACTGAATTAGTCCCTTCTCTGTATAACTGAATTAGTCCCTGCTCTGTATAACTGAATTAGTCCCTGCTCTGTATAACTGAATTAGTCCCTGCTCTGTATAACTGAATTAGTCCCTGCTCTGTATAACTGAAATAGTCCCTGCTCTGTATAACTGAATTAGTCCCTTCTCTGTATAACTGAATTAGTCCCTGCTCTGTATAACTGAATTAGTCCCTGCTCTTTATAACTGAATTAGTCCCTTCTCTGTATAACTGAATTAGTCCCTGCTCTGTATAACTGAATTAGTCCCTGCTCTGTATAACTGAATTAGTCCCTGATCTGTATAACTGAATTAGTCCCTGCTCTGTATAACTGAATTAGTCCCTTCTCTGTATAACTGAATTAGTCCCTGCTCTGTATAACTGAATTAGTCCCTGCTCTTTATAACTGAATTAGTCCCTTCTCTGTATAACTGAATTAGTCCCTGCTCTGTATAACTGAATTAGTCCCTGCTCTGTATAACTGAATTAGTCCCTGCTCTGTATAACTGAATTAGTCCCTGCTCTGTATAACTGAATTAGTCCCTGCTCTGTATAACTGAATTAGTCCCTGCTCTGTATAACTGAATTAGTCCCTGCTCTGTATAACTGAATTAGTCCCTGCTCTGTATAACTGAATTAGTCCCTGCTCTGTATAACTGAATTAGTCCCTGCTCTGTATAACTGAATTAGCCTTGTTGTGCTTGTGTTCCATGCTCAACATCACATTGTGGAACCCTAATTTCCACTTGCAGATTATTAATCCAGATTTTCTTCTTTGCTAGGAAAAAATATGGCTCCAGAGGGGAAAGCTAGTCAGATCTCAGTGTACCATGACATTTTGGGGCTTGGCACAGCTCAAATGGCTATTGATGGAAATCGTGATGGGGTGTACAACAAGAAATCCTGCATTTTAACTCGCAGTGAAATAAATCCCTGGTGGAGGCTGGATTTCCATGAACCACGCAAGATTGGGGCTGTAGTACTTGTAAACAGGATTGACTGCTGCTGGGAGCGCCTCAGGAAGGCTGAAGTTCGTATTGGAAACTCCCCAGACAACAACAATCCTATGTGAGTTAGAAATAATATCAGTTCTCTTACCTCTAAATCATGCACTCCCTGCCAATGACTTCCTATATTGCTTTACATGGGGACATTTCTAGCTTCCTGACCCTTTTTAAGTAAAATTAGAATTCTGCAAAGCTAATCAGAGGGTGGAGTTAAAGTATGAATAAAAAAACTATATTATGTTTTAGAACAGAGAAAACAATTAGTGAAAGCAGGATTTTATATTCTTTTTTGTGGTGTGTCCTTTTAATTTAATTACCTATCTAAGATTTACTAAAGTGCCAGAGTCTTTACTTGTATGCTTTATTGGTGACACCATGTTCCATTGCATTGGCACTTTTAATTCTCTCACAATGATTTATGTTCTTTTAAAGCCATACTCCGCAGCTCTGGGCACAATCATATTGTGCCCTCACTAGTAGCTTCCTCCACTACATGGCTACACACCATATTTATCTTGTAAGTAGATCAGTTACATAAAAACTATTTACATACATTAGTTTAAACCAGTGGGTTTAAATTGTGGGGAGCACAGAAATACTGCCTAGTGCCTACTAATGGCACAGTCTGGGTGCACCAATGTACAATGCTCACTCCCAATGAAAATGGAAAGAGAGCGAAGATTGTGATCTCAACATTTCAAGGGTGATGATCTTCTAGTGCTCATGAGTCACTTCTTACATGTAGTTGGTTAATCAACTCGAGGCATCCTCTATCCCATGGGTCGTCAACCTGGTCCCTACCGCCCACTAGTGGGCGTTTTGGGATTCCAGGTGGGCGGTAGGGACTTTGGAGGTTAAAACGAGCAAGCGAGTGGGCACGCGTGAGCGCACACATCAAGAAACCAACGTGCGCGAGAATGAGAGTAGGATTTTCGGAAGTTAAAACCTCCTTTTGCGACAGTGGGCGTGTGGTGCAGGCGGGCGCGAGCGCACACATCAATCAACCTCCTTTTGTGCGAGAAGGGGACGGGCGGGAGCGAGCGCACGCAAACACGTGGGAAGAGGAAGGGGAGGAGTGGAAACTGATAGCAGGGACAGGCAGAAGCAGGCAGAAACGGAGCAGAGCAGTTGCAAAATAAAAGTTATAGGCAGGAGAAAGAGAATTGTTGGATAATAATAATAAGTGGGCTAACTAGCTCAGCCTTACTTTTGTAGCTCAGGAAGGTAAAAGAAAGGAGATAAAAAGGAAAAGATAAAAAAAAAAAATAACAAAAAAAGGAAGAAAAATAGAGAAAAGGGGATAAAATAAAGGAGGAGAGTAAGCAGTGTTTAGTCTGGCTCATAAATTAAGTTTTGTTATCTTATAAAAGAAAAGAAAAAAATAAGTAAGGGAAGGAGAAAATAAAAAAATAGGAAAAAGAGATCCTTAATATAGTGATATACTATAAGGAAGGTAAAGAAGCAGGCAGGAAAAGGAATTTCTTTTGATGGTGACATTAATAAAAATTGGCACCTAATACAACATTGTTTTTGGTGTTAGTAATAAAAGGGAAAAGAGGAGGGAAAAAAGCACTGTGTGGGGTGCAGATCAAAACGTAAAAAAAAAAATAAAGAAATAAAAAGATAAATGTACGTACATTTATTTTAAAACACCCTCCTTTCTAAAAAATATTCCGCACTTGCGCGAAAACTGGTGGGCGGTAAGGAAATTTTTCCATCAAGAAAGATGCATTAGTGGGCGGTAGGTAGAAAAAGGTTGACTACCACTGCTCTATCCTTACTCACTTTTATGGAGATGGACAAATAGTTTTATTGCTCTATTTCTAGGTATTATTCACTGATTTTGTTGGAGAACTTGTGACACTGTAATTATTACAAGGTGCAATGTTTGCATTATTCTCTCATACTAGATGTGGCAAAGTCTCAGAAGTGGAGCCAGGACTGGTCACTACCTTCTGCTGTGATGGGATGGAGGGTCGCTATGTCAGTGTTGTTATCCCCGACTATGAAGGGTTAATGAATTTGTGTGAGGTGGAAGTCTATCCGGAGGGAACCATGAAGAC